>CM060201.1:18260637-18488014 GCA_030562195.1 Nipponacmea schrenckii
CGTACAACAAAGTATAATATATGAATGGATAGATCTTATCGAGAGCTATCACATTTGTGCAGCTCACAAGGTCACCAAAGGTCAAGATAACAATGTACGACCATTCGAAGTTTTTATATATTACTATCAGATAAAATATCAAAATCAAAATCAAAATTCAAAAATCTGTTTACAAATATAATTCAGCAATCGATATTACATTCTATAGATATCAAAATTACACGAATCGGAGCATCTCCAGAGGCCCCATTTCGTTTTAAAAAAAAATACGCACAGTTACTAGAGAAGAAAATACAAAATTTTCAAATACTAAAAAGCGCATTTTTGGTGGAAATAACTAGTTTTATATATCATTATAAAGAGCATACAAACTGTAATCAGATTCAATATGAATTTTTGTTATTTATAACTTAGCTCACGTGACAGAGCTCTTTAAAAATAAAAATCACAAATTTCAATCGGCTATAAAACCGGAAGTAGACATCGGGCAATACAAATGATTATATAAGTGGATAGATATCAACAAGGGCAATAAATCGTGTTCAGGTCACATGGTCACCAAAGGTCAAGGTCACGAAATATGGAGCTTTAAAATTTTGGCCATTACCAAGAAAATTAAAATGAAAATAAAATAAAATAAAAATTCAAAATTCGGCTTCTAAACAAAGTTGCGCAATCGACTCTAGTTATTAGATATGAAAAAATAACGAAAATCCTTTATCCCCTGAGGCCCCATTTTGAATTTTTGCAAAAGTTTGACATTTCAATATGGCGGTTTATTGTTTGCTTCCGGTCCGGATTTTTTCATCTTCGTTTTTTTGCATGACTATTTCTAGCATATTGCAAAAAGAGTTTTTGAAATATCTTCAAAATTCCGGAAGTTGAATTGTTAAAATTCAAAAGCGAATAACGTCAAAACCGGAAGTCATTTAGAAAATTTGAAAAATGATTTTTGATCGCATTAAAAGTTTCTATCTACCTATAAGTTTTCAAGTGGATGGGAATAAAATTGTAGAAGTTGATAAAAACGCAAAAAATAAAATTAAAAAAGTCAGCTACAAAAATAATGAAATTAGCAGTTATGTAGCTAGCAGTTAAAAGAAGCTAAAAAAAAGAAGTTCTGTCAAAATCAGTTGAAAAAAAGAGGTAATAAATGGCAAAAACAAAAACGAAGCCATTGCCCACAGCTCGTTTCCGGTCACTCTGAATGACGTATTTTACATTTAACAAATAGTAGTCTCGCAGTTTGAATGGCAGTCAGCAACAGGTAGTTTGCAGCAAGTTGCCTTCTTAGAAAGTAATCGAGGGTAAAATTCGAAAAAAAAAGAAGACATTTCGAAAACAAAGCAATAAATGTTTTTAAGTAGGTATATAAGTATATAGATAAGGTGTAAGAAAAAGGATGTTTCATTGAAAATTTGACAACATGATGTTAGTACGGTATAGGATGGGTTTCAAAAGCCTACCGCCAACCGCTGCCAACCGGCCTACCGGAAGGAAAAAAATGCGCCAAAATAGATATTGTTAAATTTAAGGATCGTAAATTTTCATACAATAAATCGAAACTATTCAATTTGACGGAACTTTTGTTGACGTCAAAATTATGGAATCATAATTATTTTAAAAATGAAACGAAAAAAATAAATATTTTCTTTTCGTGTTCAGCGATGTTTTTCTTCACATTAACTGATTCAATCCATGCCAAAAAAGCAATAATCTAATTTGTATTCAAATGGGACACACAATTAACCGTAAAAGTACCCTTAAACCTTTTTCAAATGATCACGACAGGAAGGTCGTTTGTTTCAGAGTTACTTCCCTTAATTTATTTATTTAACTTCGTCGGTATCATGGATGATCAACAAGGCCAAGGGATCTTTCTTCCACCTTTTAGAATTTTTTCAAAGTTAATCCTTGACGTAGACTATAATAATTCTGCGAATGCTCCTCCTGTTAATCCAACCAAATCAGCAGTATATTTAGTTGATAAAACGCTTCACCAAGACTGGAAGCACACTTCCAGCACTTGGAAAAAGAAAGAAATCGCTGAACACGAAAATAAAGATTTATTTTTTTCGTTTCATTCTTAAGATAATTTTGATTCCATAATTTTGACGTCAACAAAAATTCCGTCAAATTAAATAGATACGTTTTACTGTATGAAAATCTACGATCCTTACATTTAACAATACCAATTTTGGCGCCTTTTTTTGCTATCGGTAGGCCGGTTGGCAGCGGTTGGCGGTAGGCTTTTGAAACCCACCCTACGGTATAGGATGTGCCGTTTCCTTTAAAATACATAAAAAGAGCTATTCCGTTCGATTCCAGATTCACATCATATTTTCAAAGCTTCAAATCTATTGACAATCGTTTATCGTAAAAAAATACTGATATTTGGTAAGCTGCATGCCAAGATAATCCCAGATCTCTTTTGCGATGTAATTCTGTAATATTGCTAGCACGAAAAATACTTTTTTTTATATGAAAATAACACGCACCTGATGAATTTTCTTTGTACCATTTATAGTTTTCAGTTGGGTTTTAATTTTCTCGTCAAATTTGGTGATATCTGTACAGCATATCTGATACATATCTGGATTTACGTAGTTTAAAAAATCAACTGTGTCCTTGATATCAATTCCATTGGCTACCACTTTATCGGCCGTTCTCACAAAATGTAGGCTTGAAGTATTTTCTACCGGGGCAAATTTCTCTAAAACAGGCATGATATGTGCCCATATTACAGCGGGATCATGTCTCATCGAATCCGATACTGAGCAAAATGGAAGTAGCTGAGTACCTTTGTAGCATATGCCGGTATGGAGAGAAATTTGGTTCCTTGAGGCCCCAAAATGTACGCTTTGTACCTCCTTAGAATATTTGCATGAGTAATTCTCTGAAAAGTCAATGTGTATGATCGCCCCATCTTCAGCTAAATTTTGTTTTATTTCCCTTAAAACCCTATACTGATTTCGAATGTTGAATAGGTGTCGCGCAAATCTCATTTTTAATTCTTTTTGATATTTTTGTATAGTTGATCTAAATTTGATGATATTTTTTCTTTCAATGTTACTTTAACATCGAAATTCTCTTCCTTTCCGCCTAGTATCACTCTGGTTCTATTTTCTTTCTTGGAAACCTATTAATAAAATTTCTAATCTCTATTCAAATTTGAGAGCCAATTATCTTTGCAGCGCTCACACTCACCATACATACATGTCTTATTTTCGAGACTGCAAACTAAATATTCCGGCTGGTGGACAAAATCTTTGTCACTGATTGCCTTTTCCGTAAACAACTTTTCTGTCATCAGCTCTATGTTGCTGTGCCTCTTACAAAGACAGGTTTCTCGGTCAGAAAGTGATGGGATTACTACCCAAAACGGTCGGAGGACAGTAAATTTTGAGTAGCTTATGTTGGAATTTGGATTTTCAAATATATATTTCAGATGCAAATTTTTGATTGTGTCATTTAATAAACGTTTCTGTTGTTTAATTTTATGGCGTGTTATTGTATCCTTTTTGCCCGGTAACTGCCGCTGTTGACATCCCTGCAAAAAAAAAAAAGTCGTTTACACTCTTTTTCATTGTTGAGGTTATAGCATCTTTTCTAGTTTTTCTGTTCATCGACAGTTTTTTCCCGTAACATTTAACAGCTTTAACGGCTTTACGATGCATTCGATATTTCTTTATAATCTTTCCTGATATAATTTGAGATAATACTGATTTTTCTTTTTGTTCCTTACTGTTTTCATATCTTGACTTCATTTCACTTATCAAGTGAGAACTGTTTCAGCTGATTTCACCCATCTCTGTTTTCAGAAAACGAAACGAACAAATCTAACTTCAAATAGATGGAATTAACAGGATCTACGGTTTTAGGCCTACGCGTCGTTGAGAGTAACAAAATGGCGGTTCAGATCACGTGATCGAGAGGCGGCAAGTTCAATAGTTGTCCAGACTCTCTCAACATTACAATCTTCATACCAACTCAACGCCACCACCACAGATCTCATATGACAGCTAGTACGACACTTTCCTCCAGACATTATGGAATGCACAGTAATAGTTTCATACTTTATTATTAATTTTACATTCACTGCTTAGATTGCTTTTAGCATCTATGATCTTTTATGTAATTTTTTAAGTTTTGTATGTTCTTTGGGGTGTATTCATATGTTGACAATAGTCTGTAAGTCAAAGCCGTTTATTTCATTACGGGTCATAAAATTTTTGATTGGGGGCAAAAATATCTTTTGCCCCCCCCCCCCCCCAAAAATGAAATAAAATAATTATATGTTCAGGGTAGCCTAACTATGTAATTGTCTCATAAGGCCATATTTGTAAATTTCTTTGGTTTTTTTTAACCTTCGAATCTGGTAATACAATCAAAGAATATAAGTTTGTCTATCACGATCAAATTATTTGAATAAATAATAATTTATGTTTTAATTAAATAAAATCAAACTTGAAGAGATCATGACTAGCTTTATAATGAAAACATCCGAAAGTAAGTCTGTCTTTGGACAATTCGATTAATTTTGAAATAAAGGTATATGAATGATAACAGTTTTTTGACTTTGAAATAGTTTGTCCCCCAACCTAAAATTTGTTCCCGCCCCCCTGTTACGGGTACATTTTTTAAATACTAATCATGATATAGGCCTATGTAAATACTACCGGGGAAGTGTTACATGTTATTTAGGCACAGTGTTATGTAGACACATACTCAATTAGGCCCACTCTTTTTAGGCACACTAAAATTCGGCATACTGTTATTTAGGCACAGTGATTTAGGCACACCTTCAAATCGGCACACATTTCTTTAGGCACACCTTGAATTAGCCACACATCTATTTACTCACCCTTTAAATTCGGTCAACATTTATTTGCGCACACTTACAGTTAGGCACGCATTCACACATGACCAGACACATCTCCTTTTCGCTCCAGACTTAAAGGTACATTCTGTCACCTGGTAAGCACAACCTGTAGAACACGTTGCCTCGGTTTATTGTACAATCCGACGACTAGACCTGCATAACTGACAATGGGAAACCGATCAGGAAAATCTTAAATGCCTAATTGTGCTTAATTGAAGGTGTGCATAAATAACTGTGTCTAAATGACGCTGTGCCTAATTGAATGTGTTTAAATAGCTGTGCCTAAATGACAAGGTGCTGAATTCTAATGTGCCTAAAGAGAATGTCTTATTGAAAGTGTGCATAAATCGCTGTACCTAAATAACACTGTGCCTAAATGACAAGGTGCTGAATTCTAATGTGCCTAAAGAGAATGTCTTATTGAAAGTGTGCATAAATCGCTGTACATAAATAACACTGTGCCTAAATGGCATGTTATTATCTGACCGTGTACCTAAATAAAGTGTGCCTCAAAGTACTATTTCCAAATGAGGTGTTTCTAAATGACTGCTTACCGAATGAGACAATTTTAAATTTAATAATTCTTTCGATCGGTGTTTTGGGGGGCTAGTTAATATTTTTTAATCCTAAACAGTTTACATACATGGGAGATTTGGATTCTATTGGTATTAAAGTTAATTTATTGATTATTTTCTGCCCCTCCAAATATATCACTTGACCCCCCCCCCCCCCCCCGACAAATAACGTCTGGCTACGGGCCTGCACCGGAGGCTTGGTGAAGTTTAATCATATACAGTTGAGCCCAAAAGGCAAATTTGTGAGAATGATCAATCAATAACTGCTATGTCAGTGTCTTATGCACGCACCACAATGTGTTTTCCGTTTCATCAATAACCATGACATGAAATCAGATCCTTGTATCTGCTTCCTTATGATTTGAATACAGTGTAGCAATGCCATTAATACGGTTTTCAGCGAAAATAATGACAACATTTGTTAAAATATCGACATAATAGATAACAATGGTACTATAACTGAACTTCTTCCATTTCTCAATTAAAAAGGTTGGAAAATGATAAATGATATCGATTTAACTGCATCACTTAAGTTATGAGGGCTGAAGATGATCTGTAATTTCAAATTCTTGTTCTTCAAAGCCTCTCACAACGTTTTATTGATGGTTCTTTATAGGAGTCAAAGAGGATGTGGTTGATGTAGATACTAGAGCTCCAAATATAGGAGATATTTTAGGTGAAAAATGCAGCAAGTACCGTCGACCACATACGCGTCAAGAGATGGATCAGTTATATTTTAACCATAGATCTATCTTATAACTCTGTGGTTTAAGTATTATCCATTTCCCCAATTCTTTGAAGAGTGAAGATTTGGCTCTGCTAGAGTCCCAGTTGCACATGGATAAAGGTACTGCAGTTAGAGGATATTTCAATGAGTATTCCAAATCTAATTAATTTTCTATTGACAACAATCATTGACAATCGCCTCATTAAATCCCGAGTGTATTTCATTCTATAGCTACTTTGTTACTTACGCTTTTGGTATTCCTAAAAGAGCAATTACTGAAAGTAAAAAGTTTCTGTCTTTAGCTTTTCAAATCTGTTCGCTTATGTAATTCTGTTCTCTATTTCTTATTATTCGAGTAAGTTTAACTTGATTTGCAATATTCTCGGGATGAGACACCCAAGCCATCTGTAAAATTGAACCTTAAGGATCTATATAGCTACTACCGATCTTCGCATTAGCATTAACCGACTAATCAAGAGTTAGATCAACGGGGTTCCTGTTGAAACTTTTATCTGTTGTTCGTAGGGTGTGTCCAAAACGAAGACCCAAAGACCTAAGACCTAAAAAAGGAAGACTCCACGAGGTAAAAAACTAAGACCTAAAAAGGAAGACCCCACGAGGTAAAAAACGAAGACCTAAAAAAGGAAGACCCCACGAGGTAAAAAACGAAGACCTTGTAAAAAAAATCCGCCAAGGCTTAGGAATATTCCATTGAAATTCTGTACTTTTTATTTATTATTAATTGTCTTGTCGGATTTTTTCACAGGGTCTTCGTTTTTTACCTCGTGTGGGTTCCTCTTGTACCTTTTTTTACGTTCGTATTTATGTTTCACCCTATAGGGAAGTGAGGGGGTGATAGATTTTGCTCATTTTCTGGGGAAGTTGGTGTATTGACAGGCTGAACCTTGTAGTGAAATTTCAATGGAATATTCCTTCAAATGCTAATACTAATAATGAGGGTTCTTTTCTTTTTTTATTATAATCATTGTTATTTATCATTTACATAACTTTAGAAATAGTCAAAATCGTAGACGAAAGAGGTTTTGCTACGCTACACTTGTCTTTCCGTCTTCTTGGAGGCGAAGACAATCGCAATTCTGACAGGATTTATGGTTAAATTGTGAACTTACTGGCGTTGAAATCAACCAATTGCACATTTACACATAGGGCAAACATATACGAACTGAAGTCCATTAAGGTCACACCTAGTAACGTTTATTTATTGCAAACTTTAGGCCGATCGGCAAGAAGATTGAACATATAAAATCACATGTTCATTTCTGCCATTTTCTGGTAAACTTCGATTTGATTGGCTGTCAAAGCAGGTCATGCGTTCAAATTTGCACATATCGATTACCGTACAAAATAAACGAAATATTGGTTATTATAATAAATCATTGATTAAAAACTTGATATTTATTAATTAAATTGGATATAAGAATAATTTGATATGGTATATTCGATCTTCAACATGATTTATGTATCAAAAGTTTGCAGTCATTCCACTTATAGTAACTTTTCTCGGGAAATGGCTGCGTGAATGAATTTACACATTTCAAAATGGCGGCTAATTCAACAAGTTACCGGTATCTCTAAAAACAGAAACATGGCAACGGTGCGACAATGTGAAGTCATTAACTATAATAAATGCTAGTTTTGTTTTTGTGCTTTATATACCACTGATTTCATGCGTATTTTCAGGCCGTACGCTGGTTTCAATAATGCTTATTTCTCACAAGCGAAAGTCATCGTGCTCTGTTTTGAACATAACAAATAAGTGACTACTTTACAACTAAACTTCAACTATGATCATTCGAACAAACGATTAACTGCAAAATAATATTACACAATAAATCAAATATAATGTAATAATCAATACAAAAAAAGTGTTTCTGAAAATATAAAAGTCACTCCTGCGTAACGATTTTCCTCTAAAGTCTAAGCCTCCGTTTCTCACAATATGTTTCGAAGGCCATAATATATATATCTCACCGAAACTATATAAGGCACATAATAAAATGTTAATGTTTGTGATACCGTGTTTGGATACTCTCAAAACTGTCCTGTTCATTGATCATTTTTTCTAAATTTTTCAGTTCTTGCCTTTCTTCTGCTTCATCCTTTCCAAAATGTCTTTTCTGATAAAAAGAACCTCCGGGTGTGTGGAAAAGTCTCTTATTACAGGGCCTAGTTTCTCTAACTCTACCCGACCGACATACTATCGAAAAAGCTACCAGAGGCTGGAGTAGATCCAGATATTTCGGACTAGCCTATGTAAAATCGAAAATGAAATGAGGTGCAGATCTAGTCTAGATATATATACCCTCGTTGATAGTCTTGCTTACTTATCCGAGCTGTGGATCTTCTACATCTTTCTGTAGTTGACGTTGGTTGCGGATCTTGTATATTTAGCCTCACTTCTTTTAGTGGCTTTTAGTAACTGGGTAATAATTAACTTGACACAATTATATGGATAACAATTACTTTGATAAATAACTTGCGACGTTTCGACGAAGGTACTTCCGTCTTTGTCAAGCAATGATTGTTGATCTTCCTTACTTCCAAATTGTTGATCTTGTAAATGCTCAATTCACACCAACGGCGATTTGATGGCGCTTCAAAGCGTCGTGCGTATTGGTACCAAAACGTAACACGACCTAGCTCGACTTAAGCGTCGTAATAGATCGTTGGAAAGCTTAAAGCAAAGCGGAGCATTCGGAAAGAGCGCTTTAAATTTTTTAAGCTGTTTAAAAATGTTGAGCGCCCTGTGTCACAAATGGATTAAAGCGCCGAGAGCGCAACAAAGATTAACAAAGCGTAACAAATTTCAGCAGAGCTAGACTTAAAGCGGGGGAAAGCAAAACAGAGCTTTATTCAAAGCGGGGACCCCAGTATTCAACTTCTGTCACGGCTTGACACACTTTGTCTCAAAATTTGCTACGATCTGGCATGATAACGCTTTCCCACGAATTTAGACGCTTTGATCAATGATTGGCACGCTTCGTTAAGCTTTGTTACGCTCTCTCCTACGATACCCAAGCTCTGTTTCCAGCGCTGCAACTCATGGGCACTACTCATACGCGACAACAGAGTGTATAGGTACTCATTGCATCGTTTCCGAAAATGTATCCTGAACCTGAAAAGTTACACAAAGATCGGACCTAAAGAGTTAGGAGTTGAAGCGAAGCAAAGATGAGCCAGAGAGGCACAGACAGAGGCCAGAGCATATAATATGACACAGTCTCACTGTATAGGAAGTGATCACCGAGACATCACAGCCGGCAAATTTTTTAAAAAGCCAGAGTCAAAAAAGGGTTGAGGCGCCCCCTCCTTCTCCCCAAAAATGGATTGTAAGGACTTACTACGCAACAAAAAATTAAATAAAGCTGTGAACATTAATGTTCAGTCAGAGCTAGACTTAAAGTCGGGCGTGACCAAGCAAAACAGAGCTTTATTAAAGCGGTTGATCTTGAGATGTCAACTTCTAAGTCACGAGCTTAAACACACTTTAGTCTAAAATTTAAACATACGATTGCAGAATAATCGTTATACACGAATTATAGAGCTTTATAATATTATTTTAAGCTTTATTAGAAATTGAAGCAAAAAGGATAAGCCGAGAGTGCACAGTCACAGTCCACGGAGCATTATAGATGATGAAACGACAATTTCACTTATATTAAGTCGGCCCCGATTGTTTACAGGCCACAGTCGTGCAAAAGCTAAGCAGAAACCTCTTCGCAAACGTATTTTTAACATTGCAGATCCAATAAACCATGCAATCTCGACTGGAGTTAAAAGACAGCATCCGAACTCAGAAATTCCATCTACTGAAAGAAACTCGACTAGATAAAGTGAACGGACTATCACTACGAAACAAGAGAACCTTGTACTGAATAAAGTTGCTGATCATCATTGTGTCACCCTGAAAAGATCAACCTACAAGTTCCAATCAGCAGTACGCACAGAAATTTCTCAAAAAAGGACTTGGGAATCGGTTGATTGTGTGAGACTGTGCAACCTACGTCACCAGTACAATGATGTTCAAACAAAGTCTTGTATCTTTGTAGAATAACGAAACATACTAAGTTGAGAAAATCTTATGTTTATAAATTTTCGTTATCTAATATTATATATATATATATATATATAACAAGATTATGCATATATATGTTTATTTAAAAATAGAATGACTGTGTTTGAACCTCAGATACTATATATATATATATATTTTATATTCTATAAAAATGTAATATATTGTACAAAATAAAGTATTGTTTGAATGAAATCACGTCCTCGACCTCTCGCCTTTCTGATAACACTCTGTAACTTGACAATTTGAGACATGTATGGTGTGTGTGCTTACAACGTGTATTTAAACTCAAACAGGGATTATGTATCAACTGCATACATGTTCATAAAACAGTTATCAATTTTGGTCCTGTAATTTCTGATTTCGACATAATATGCATCCAATTCGAGTCTAATAAAAATAATCGCTAGGTTATTATGAGATTTTACTGAGTATTTCTAACTCTAACATTCTCTAGATAATGGATAATAGAACAATGTATAACTATCATTTTATTACTTTTTTATGTTACATTTTTATTATTTACATTTTTTTTATAAATATAATACCTAACACGGTTTAATCATACAAGGAGTCATTTCTGAATCACCGGAATAACAATTATTAACATCTCGACACTTTCTAAATCTTTCTCTAATGCCAATATCACATGTTTTACTACATAAACTCCATCTACTCCAAGTTTCGAAGCCTTTAAATAAAAGAAATTGACAATTAAGAAGTCGTCCTAAAGGTATACTACATCTACAAGTCTGACCCTAACCATTTGCCAAGCTGGGCTTATGTCACGGTGAAAATCGATATTATATATCTGACCTTAAACTCAGCTCCGATATTCCATTCGAATATATTGTCGAGGGATCGGGGTGGGGCCAGATTTGTCAGACTAACTCTTTGGATAACTAAAAAGTAAAATATTTAAACTTGGCCAAAATGCGTCTTTCGTTAACGTCAAAACTATACAACAATAAATACATAAAACTATCAATTAAACGCTGAAAAGCAATTTTCAATTTTTTAGTTTAGTCGATCCATCGCTATATAAAGATATTTTATTCTGTAGTCATGTACCTAACTGATGAATATATTTTCTTATTGACCAAGTTTAAGACTTTAAAGGCTTGGATATAAATCAGAAAATGTGACATTAAATTCTCAAATGTGAAAAAATTAAGGAAACATTGGATATCAAGCCAAATTACCCACCATGAAACTACACACCAGAATTTGGATCTTCAACTATCTCTTCAAAAGCTTCAGCTGAACTTATAAAGCCCCTTCCTTTAGATGTGTCCAATAAACTATGCCGTAAACTTCTTTTCCTTCTTTTGATGTTGATTTTAACACCACCCATAATATCATCATCGTCAGTGTAATCCGAGTCAATGACCAGCTCATCCAAATCGTCCTTATCAGCGTTAACTTTATCAAACATGTCATTTTTTCCAATAGGATAGGCCGAATAATCCATAGCAGCTTCTCTCTTTTCTTTGTGTTCCATTATAATTGATCCGTTGTCTACATTAGTCCAGTTTCTCACCCCTATATCAACAATCTGTGATATTGTTTCTGGTTGATGTCGCTTCGGGATTAAAGAAACCTTCCTGAGAAAATTGAACATTTTCGAGGCATCAGACCTTTTTGAACGTTTATTTTTTAAATTGTTCTGATTTCTCGATCGTAGCCTTCTTCGTCGCTGCTTAAGCCCGCCAAATCGTTTTTTCAATGATTTTTTAGGATCGGGATTGTCGTTTTCGCCTTTATTTTGCGCAGCTCTTAATTCTACACTACGATGGTTAGTTTTTACTAAGGAATCATTTCTCACATCCCTTGTCTTTCTGGGAATTAAATTTTTTTTTGGACGACGTCTACGTCTCCTTCTACCCGGTTTCCTCTTTTCACCACTGCCTGGAACTCTTTTCATATTTTTTATCTTCCCTATGTTATTCACATCCCTCTCATTTCTGGTCAACAACTTTAACATTTCGGCATCGTCTATAGGTTCTGCTGCTTCATTCCAACCGTCATCATCATTATCATTACTTTCATCACCATCCTCATCTTCTTCATCACCATCTTTCTCCTCATCATCATTTTCATCTGAACTGTCCTCTACATAATCCCCATCATCATCGTCATCATCATCATCATCATAATCATCCCCGAATCTCTTTTTTCTGGAAAGTATCTTTAAAAAATCTGAAGCCTTGACTATTTTCTTTTGACCACTATGATTTTCATCATCATCATCCTGATCATCATCATCCTGATCATCATCATCCTGATCATCATCCTGATCATCATCCTGATCATCATCATCATCATCATCATCATCATCATCATCATCATCATCATCATCCTGATCATCATCATCATCATCACCACCACCATCGTCGTCCTCCTCCTCGTCGTCTTCATCGGCCCCGTCTTCAAAATCATCATCTTTCAAAGCCCTTACCGCACGTTTCGTAAGTTTCTTTTGGTCGGATGGTTCGTCCAAAGAACTACGCTTTTCTCTAGAAAGAAGATCAATCAAATCTGTTAGTTTCTTTTCTTCTGCGATAAGTTCTTCAGCGGTTTGATCATCGGAATTGTTTTTGTCTTTCTCTTTACCTTTACTATCTTTTTTCTTTTCATTGATAATCTTCTTTGATACTTTACTATCCTTCTTTTCTTGGTTATCTTTATTATACTTTACTTCGTTTTCATCATCATCATCATCATCATCATCATCATCATCATCATCATCATCATCATCATCATCATCATCATCATCATCATCATCATCATCATCATCATTTTCATCATCATCATCATCTTCATCATCATCATCATCATCATCATCATCATCATCATCATCAGAGTCATCAACAGATTTTTTCCTTCTCGATAGCAAAGATTCAAGCTCTGATTGATCACCACCGTCCTCATCTAATTCGTCATAATCATCATCATCATCGTCATCGTCATCATCGTCATCATCATCATCATCATCATCATCATCGTCATCATCATCAT
Source organism: Nipponacmea schrenckii (assembly GCA_030562195.1). Classification (NCBI taxonomy): domain Eukaryota; kingdom Metazoa; phylum Mollusca; class Gastropoda; family Lottiidae; genus Nipponacmea; species Nipponacmea schrenckii. Next base: position 18,273,933 of record CM060201.1, read on the forward strand.
CATCATCATCATCATCATCGTCATCATCATCATAATCATCATCATCATCATCATCATCAAAATCTTCATCGAAATCATCATCATCGCTACTCCTTTTCTTTCGAATTTCATGTGAAATTTTTTGCAAGTCGTTCAACTGAACATGATCTGCGTCTCTCTTTTTCCTTTCCTCCTCATCATCATCATTGTCCTCTTCAATATCTTCATATTCACCATCACCATCATCATTATTATCTCCGTTCAGTTCAGATAACATCTTATCAATATCGTCATTTGCATTTCGTTTGGATCTTGAAAATGCATCGATGTACCTTTTACTCCGATCAAGACTGTCCATCAAAGAATCAATTTCTTGCTCAGTATCAACATTTTCATTATCAACACCATCGTCATTTGCGTCACCATCACCATCGCCATCATCATAATCATAATTAGTGTTCATTTCACTTTCAAGAACGTCTCTCTTTGCAAGATGAACTTGATCAGTGCCCTTCTTTGTTAGAAATCTTCCAATATTTGCTGGTGCGACAATTTCTTCAAAGTCGGTGTTTCTAAGCAGACCAGCGTCATTGGTGTTCATATTTTGTAGTACTGTGCTCTCACGCGGTATTCGATGAGACCTTTTAACAACGCAATTCGTGGTACATTTATGTCCGGTTTCCTTTGAAGACCAGTTGGGCTCAAAATATTCTGGATCACCAACGTCTGTCTCAATACCAGAGGGTCCTGAAAAATATGAAATAAATGACACAGATAAGTCAATATTACTCGCTTAGTCGCTTATTTTATTTTATCAGCAAATAGAGCTCAATTCCAGTCATACCTGGATATGTGTAGAATTTTATATGGGGAAAATATAAATATAATATATGTTATAAATTTCGTATTTATAGGGTTTTTCTGATAATTTTAGTCTCCAATCTAAAATGTTTTCTACAAAAGGCCTACCAGTGTGTGACATGTAAGACCCGTTTCTTGATAAAATAAAGAATGAAGACTGAAATACCAGAGAAGGAGATACGAAATTGAAACCTAATTTTAATTGAATCAGAGGATACCATAGAAAGCGCTAAAAGAATATGAAATAGTACAATATCAATATGTGATTGAATGAATCCTGTTAATCGGATCAAAAATAGACCAGTCCAAAGTAAAGCCTTCCTAGAGTGAGATTAATCTGTTCAATCTGCAGATCTTAAAACTTTCAAAAGTGAGTTAATTCTTTTTACAGTAATCGACCACCGACAATATCGTCATCGGAGGCATAAAAAGAGAAAAAAAACTTGCCAATAGCTATAGTAAGAAAACTAATATAAATTACTTTAAACCCAAAAAGAAAACCAACCATATTTTTTTTTTTCATTTGGCGAAACTTTTCTCTGAGACGATCTCTTGAACCTCTCATCATTTTTCATATCTGCATCATCAATTATTTTCTCAATGTCGTCTCGTGGTACATTAGATGGTAGAGAAATATAATGAGTATCACGCATGTGCCTCTTTTCACCAATATTTCCTTTTGGCTGAAAAATAAATTATCTGTGAATGGAAACAGATCATACAGTTCAGCTTTAAACTAAATTCAGATGAAAAGTTTCAAAATTTCTAAAATGCCATATACTCGGTGTTCATTATTAAAGACTTAACGTTGCAGCCTTATTCATTAAAGAATAAAATAAGAACATCACGTTTGTCTTCAAGGAAAGGGAGAAAAGAAGTATAATTTATGACTTATGTCTTATTCATAAATGTTTCTACGAAAAGTTTGATTAATCGGAATCTGGTCTCATTTGGTATTTTGCAATCTTTTGATAGCGGTACCCGTACTTATTGATGGACTCAGTAAGCGTGTTGATAACGAAGTGAAAATATCGGGCAGTCTAGAGAGAAGATAAAATGTGCAAGCTCACCGAAGTTATACAATGACCGTAACCATCCCCTTCTACAATGACACATTCCAGATTAAACCCTTCGCAATCTGCTGTAACTAGACAGGGTTGTAAAAACACGGTTCTCTGGAATGGGAAAGAGATCATGTTTTATTCAAGTCAAGGGACAGAGTCATTAATAAATGTTTTTAGTTTCGGCCTTAAATGTATAATTCAGTTACGGCACTCGCATTATATTTCAGACGTATGTAAAACGCTCGGAGATTAGAATAAGACTGGCATCAGATCTGCTTTTTACACTACCGGTACCGTATTCAATAAACATCTGAAAATAAAACCTGCCACCAATTGGGCTATTCATTTTGCTAAACTATTGGTGACTAGGTAGTCTAGATTTTTAGGTTTAGTCCTATTCTCAAACTGATGTATAAATTTGTTTTAATTTCACAAACCTTATCTCTATTATTAACAGGGCTACAGCAGGACAAAGCAAACAAAACCACTAGCACCACCAAACTTTTAGTCTTCATCTTCTACAAACGATAAGGAATAAGCGTGTAGATTTAATAGATAGTTATTAAGGATCAACTCCAACTCCAAGACAGTTGGCCTGAATTAAATTCAAATAGGGCCTATCCTAGATAAATAAAAAGCATTTAGAGTAAGAGCTTAGAATAGATTAGATTCAGGTTGAAAGACTAAGCCTAAGCTCAGGTTTTCCAACAAGTACAAGTGTAGTAGCCTACACCACGACCTCACTGCAGTCGTACAACTAGGAGTACTAGTACACTTAGACTTAGAGTTGTAGATCAAAGACCATTTATATGGTCTTTGAGTAGATCTAGTAGGCTACAGTAGGCTAGTAGCCGGCCTAGGCCCAGTTGTTGAATTTGACTGTTTCTTGAATTCTTGGATTTTGCAACCATTTTGGCATATATCTAGGTCTAGCCGAAATTGAAACTTTGTATTAAGTAGACGTTTTCACGATCAATGTAAATTTGTAAATATTTATTTTAGATAAGAGAAAAAACAAACTTACATTGGATAAATCGAAGACAAAAAAAAAGCTGCATGACAACAGATAATGGCGACTGTGACGTGACGTGTTTGACGTCATGACGTTTTCAACGTGACGTCATTACAATTCCAAATCTTGCTTGCCACTTGCGGTTGTGCCATTATAGTCTGTGAGCTCACTACGGATCATTCCACCCCATTGAGCATAGAAGGTTCGACACTTCATATTGCCGATAGGTCGCTTATTACAAAAATCATTGTCAGCTGCATAATTATTGGTGGGTGTGGTCCCCACCCACCCCTGAAATTTACCAAAAAAGATCACTTTTCACCCCATGCTGCACACAGATAAAAATTGGTCCATATATGATATTTTTATTGAGAAAAATTCATAGCTGACAAAATAACTCGGGGGTAACCCTAGGTCAGCCCCTCAAAAAAGTCCTAAAAGGGAAAGATTAGTAGAAAACTTGAAGAAATATAATATTCAAAAACTGACAAAAAAAATCTAGGGGTTAGGGTTGGTCAGCCGCTTTTTAAAAATAGGATTAAAAAAAATTCAACCAAAAGATATATGACTAAAACTTATAGTGAGAATTGTAGCTCTCAGTAAAAAGGGAATACGAAAAAACTTTAAAAAATACCTGGGGGCAAGTAGGGTTCAGCCACCCTCCCCCTATAACCACCATGATAATAATAATAATAATAATAATAATAATAAACTCTTTATTTTACATGGGTCAGAATTAGGCCCAATTCTAAAGGACATGGTCCTATCTCACATTTAGCTCATGGGGCAATACAGCTGGTGCTGTATTCTCCTCTAATCTTATCAATTAACTTTTTACCTTTTTTCCATATATTTCACTTGGAAATATGTACTATTATAATATTAATATGAATTAATGCGATCGCGGATAGGTCGCCAGTAACGCATTAATTTCTTTCTCGCAATAATTTTTAGCCTTACACTATACAATTCGTCTAAAAATACACAAGTACATGTGCATCAAATGGTCAGATTTTTGTTCCGGCGACCAAGTACATGACCACTAAAATAAAATGTACTTATATTAGGTGATTTTAATGTGAATCTTTTGTCTGAAAGAAATACCACCCTTCATTATATCATGTATCGTTTTAACTTAACTCAGGTAATAAAATCCCCAACCAGAACCACATATACTTCTTCTTCTCTACTAGATGTTGCTATAGTTAACTGCCTTGATTTTGTTGAGATACGACGAGTTAAAAAAGAGTTTAACAATAATCTTGATCAATCTATTAATTCTCCTGATTTTAACGAAAACAAATGGTGGAAACTGTTGAAAAATGTTCTATCAAAAAAAGGTAATAGTTACATATATTCTCCCCCTATAGTTCATAATGATACAGTAATTGAATCCGACCATGATAAAGCACATGTATTAAATACATTTTTTACTAATCAAGCACAGTCATGTTGATGATGATGACTTACCTCCCCTTGTTTTTAATGACTTTTATACAGCCTATGAAGTTGAAAATGTTTTAAACACTTTGAAAACAAATAAAGCCACTGGTCCTGACTATTTGAAATTATGCTCTAAAAGTCTCTCGTATCCACTGTCGATACTTTTTAATCTGTGCCAAGAACATGGGATATTTCCCGATATTTGGAAAAGCTAATGTCACCCCCCTGCATAAGAAAGATGACCCGACTAAGTGTATAAATTACCGGCCTATTTCATTAATAAGTTCTCTGGTAAAGTTTTTGAAAAACTCATGTATAAACATATTTATAAAATTTTGACAAAAAACAATATTCTAACAAAATACCAATCTGGATTTATTCAGGGTGATTTTACTGTTTTTCAATTAATATCAATTTACGATGATGTACTGAAAGACCAAGATTATGGAACCGAAACGAAAATGATATTTTTTGACATAAGCCGTGCTTTTGATAAAATCTGGCTCAAGGCCCTCTCTCATAAACTGAAGGCAATAGGTATTCGAGTCAAATTTTCAATACTTTTACAGAATTATCTTACTAATCGAAATCAAGCCGTAGTAATAAATGGGGCTAAATCTTTTGGTCGAAATTTGAAAGCGGGTGTTCCCCAAGGTTCTGTTCTCGGGCCCCTCCTTTTTCTGATATACATTAATGATATTACTGATCATATTAAATCTAATATACGTCTTTTTGCTGACGACAACTCACTTTATCTTAGTATAGAAGATAAAGTGAGGTGTCGTAACACTCTTAATAGAGATATTCAAACTATTTATGACTGGTCTTTGAAATAGAAAGTTCTTTTTAATCCAAATAAAACTAGATGCATAACTTTTTCCAGGAAAGCTAATCCTACAATATTTAGTCTTGATTTAAATGAAACTATATTAACCGACACTAATACACATAAACATTTAGGTGTTAAATTTGATAAAGACTGTTCATGGACCTCTCAAATAAACTATTTAGTAATGAAAACCTCTAAACTGATAGATTGTTTACGCAGCTTGAAATTTAGATTATCGAGAAAATCTTTGGAAACTCTTTACAGCCATTTTATTTTACCAATTTTTGATTATGCTGATGTGCTCTGGTCGAACTGTTCGAAAAATGATTCTTTAAAATTAGAAAAATTACATTTAGACGCAATTAGAACTATAACAGGTCTTGTCCGTGGCACTTCACATCAGATTTTATTCAAAGAATCCGGTTTCACTAGCTTGTCCAATCGCCGATCCTTTCACAAACTTATATTGTTTTATAAAATGGTTCACAAAATGACACCTCAATATCTGAGTATTCTGGTTCCACCTGAAACTTCAGCTTTGAATCCATACTCCGTTAGGAATAGTAACCATCTCCGTAATATACCATGTAATACAGAATCTTACAAATCCTCCTTTTTGCCATCCACTGTACAATCCTGGAAAAGTTTACCTTCTTTAATACGTAACGCTCCTTCATTAAATGCTTTCAAAAATGAACTCTCGAAATTAACTCATAAACAAAAAATCCCTACTTTTTTACTTTGGCGAACGATTTTTACAAATAATCCATACAAGATTACGCAATGCAAAATCCATTCTCAATGCTCACAAATTTTTAATGCACATTTCCAACAATCCATCTTGCTCATGTGGTCACCCCTTTGAAGATTCGGAACACTTTCTTCTTTTCTGTAAATATTTCTCCCCTCAACGTTCCATTACTATAGATCTTCTCCCCACACATTATGTATCCATATCATCATTATTATTTGGAATTCCTTCATTATCTCTTGAACTTTATGTAAATATATTGCAAACAGTACAGAAGTTTATCACTCTAACCAAACGCTTCGAGTAAATTGTGTGATATATATCCAAGCCACGCTTTTCTCTTAATTTTGTTTTTCTTAAAATCTATCATACTGTTTTAACCATCATACCATGTATTCAGTTATTAATTTAATCTTATTTATTTATTTATTTATTTATTTATTTATTTATTTATTTATTTATTTATTTATTTATTTATTTATTTATATGTCTATTTTACCTTATTATATAATATTAATATTGTTGTTATTCCTCTTGCTTGTAAATGTATATTTGTATTATTATAGAGATGGATTAATATAAGCTCCCAGCTTGTTTCTTATTTCTTTATTTAAATTGTATCATTTGCTTGGTTTCATAGAAAATAAATATTGTTTAAACCAAGTACATGACCACAAAATAAATATACAATACTTCACGTACAATTTGTTTAAAAGATCATTTGTATCAAATGGACACATTTTTCAACATACAATTTGTATATAAAATGGAGATAGTTCCCACGGTCATGCACCCGACTGCAGAAAAAAAACTGCGCATCTCAAACAAACCGCACACCGAAACGCCGTACACCTTCCACAGCCATGAACACGAACACCAGAAAATAGATATTATCTTTTTTCCGGCGATCAAGCACACTGCCGCAAAAAAGCACGCAACACTCCAATGCGCAACCCGTCCAAAACATACAAGCACACATGCATAAAACGGACAAACCCACCCTCATTGACCAAGCACATGACCGCAAAAACCATATATTTTAATTTGTTTTAAAATACACAACATGTGTATAAAATAGACAGATTTATTTTCCGGCGATCAAGTACAAGACCGCAAAAACTATATATATCATATATATATATATCATTTCAACGTAAAATTCTTTTTAAAATACACAAGTACATGCGTATATGAAATGGACAGATTCATCTTTCGGCGATCAAATACATGACCGCAAAAACCAATGAATAGACTAGTACATGTGCAAGAGCCGATCAGACATCAAAATACATATACATCCAGAAAAAAAAAATGCCAGAGTCAGTGCATGTGCTGCGAGCGGGCTACTCAACCCTACTTCATTTTATGTTCTTATTTTGCTATGGAGGGGGAGGTAGGATTTGTCCATGCTCATGGCCAGCTTTAGGGATTTTTACTCATCCCCCAACAGTAATAATTTAGATTTTCAAAATGGTTCAAGTTAGGCTAAAATAGAATCATTGGTAAAACAATATGTCATATACCTGTGGGACAGGGAAAAAATAAAATTAATAATTTACTTGAATCATTTAATCATAGAGAAACACAATTGTTAAGATAGTTATTAGTAAGTAAGCCTATATGTTGGTTCAAAATTTAAGCAAAAGAACATGAACATTAAGAAGGTATGGTAGCGAAGGTGGACAACAGTAATTGTGAAAAGAATGTCTGTGTGAGCGGAAGTATGCTTATGCTAGGGTAAGATAACGAAATTAGAATCATCCTTCGAAAAGTTTTAAAAGGTTTTTGGCCACACGTTTTATGTTTATGCTAGAATAAGGCGTCTGTTTATAGTTAATGAGGCTTGAAAGGTAGGAAGGAGACAAGTTGTTTAGAGTTTTATACATAAATTTATACGAAATTATACAGTCCCCTTGTATAAAAACTAAAAGATAAATGATTCAAATTTACAGAGCAACTTAAAGACTACTTGAAGTTTAAAGTGAATATGAAAACTGACAAAAATTTCTGGGGGCAAGTGGGTTCAGCCACCCTCCCCCTAAATCCAACATGCAGCACCCTTGTATGAAAAATTTCAACTCAAAAATATTTGATACAAATTTACAGATAAACTTGTAGACACTAATCAAGTGTAAAGTAAATATGCAAAACTGACAAAAACATCTGGGGGCAAGGGGGGTTCAGGCACTTAAATCCTCTTAAATCATCTTTGTATAGAAAATTCTACATAATATAGTATTTTATCTGCCCCACTGTTCATTTAACAGCAATATATTGGAATACTACTTTGTGTCTACAAAAGAAAAATAATATGCTCATGACAATAAAGTTATGCAAAAATCCTGAAATAATTTGTAGTTATGACTAGATTTGCGTAAAATGAGACAATGATCATATTTTGTACTTACTATAATCTTAATTTCCATCGCCATCACTACTAGATATCTGAATCATTACTGTCTGATTCACTGAAGGTAGTGACGTGTCCTACGGCAAAGATTGGTAACATAATCTGACATTATTCATTTCGTCAATTCCTTGAGAGGGTCTAAGTTCACATTATATGAACCAAAACACTGTTGATGAGTTCGGGACAACATCTGTAGGCCATATGCCACACCTGTAGGAATGTCTCATTTGCTAATCATAACCCCATTTGTGAAGACAGCTACATTATCTTGTTTGTTGGACATGATGATGCGACATTTTTGAGACAGTCACGTCTGATTGGCATTTGCTGGATCGCCACTTGCTGGACATAAACCACAGTTGTTGAATATTTACGTAGAAGAGTTATTTGGGGAACGCCCCCTCTCACAGTATGTGATGAATTGGGTTCATATTAGGCACACTCTTTTTAGGCACACTACAATTCGGCACACAGTCATTTGGGCATGCCTTCAATTAGACACACCTTTAATAAGCACACCTTCTACTAGGCACATATTCATTTAGGCACCCCTTAAACTATATTAACATTAATTTTCGCACACCTTAGGCACGCATTCACACATGGCCAGACACATCTCCTTTTTGCTACAGTCTAAAATTGTATATTTTGTCACCCGGTAAGCTCACACACACACACACACATATCAAAGTAAGGTAAGTTAGGCTAACTGATGAATATATCATATTGACAGTTCATGAGAACTAAAGTTTTATGTTAATGCTAAGACACAGTATCCCTTTAATAAAAGTGCCTAAAGTACTGTGTCTAAATGGGGTATTGCCCCTTATTCACAGTAGATGGATCAAAACACTTGAGTTGGGGTTTTAGGGAGAGAGTAGCTGAACCCCACTCGCCCCTAGAAATTTTTGTCCGTTTTTGCATATTCACTTTAAACTTAGAGACTTCAAGTTGCTCTGTAAATTTGAATCATATGGGACTACATGGTGATTTTAGGGGGTGGGTGGCTGAACCCCACTTGCCCCCAGATATTTTTGTCAGTTTTTGCATTTTTACTTTTAACTTAGTGTTATCAAGTTTCTCTGTAAATTTTGATCATATATCTTTTAGTTTAAATATGTTTTTTATACAAGGGAGGCTATGGTGTTCTTAGGGGGAGGGCGGCTGACCACCCCTTTCCCCTAGAATTTTTTTCAGTTTTTGAATATTTTATTTCTTCAAGTTGTCTATTACTCTGATAAAAAAAATTTGGTCCATAATGATACGGGATGTTATCTTTCCCTTTTAGGGCTTTTTTTTTTGAGGGGCTGACCTAGGGTCACCCCGGAGTTAATTTGTCAGCTATGCATTTTACTCAATAAATATATCATATATTAATTATATTATATGGACAAAGTTTTATCTGTGTGCAGCATGGGGTGAAAAGTGATCTTTTTGGTCAATTACAGGGGTGGTTGGAGACCACGGTGATAAGCGACCTATCGGCAATATGAAGTGTCAAACATTCTATTCTCAATGGGGTGGAATGACCCGTAGTGAGCTCCCAGACTATACATTTTCTTGTCCATTCTCTTATACAGAGTTCCTTGCAGTCGTTTTCTGTCGGATCAGTGTCGGAGTTCCATGAATGTCCATTAATATTTAGCACCCAATAACCATGTTGGCACTTAATAGGTGATTTAAATAGGCCTAGACCCTAGACAATATAAAAAAATCAAAATCCAGTAGAAGGACTAGTCATGAAAGACCAGAGGGATTTGGGGGGGTGGTGGGGGGGGGGGGGTATTGTCACCCCACCCGAGAGGCATTATTTAAATTTAAATCGGATTTTGCGTTATTTGACCTTTCACGACCTTTGACCTCGAATAACTAAAAAACGCCCCCTGACCTGGCTTTTCACCTGAGAAAAAATGCCTCTCGAAAAAAATTATTAATAAGATTTTGTCCCCTCTCGGGCTCTGATTGGTTTCAGCTGGTCTCTGGTCTAGAGGTAGAGGCTAGGCCTATATAACTTCATCCCAAAGCAAAGCAAAGGGGTGATATTCAAGTAACGTCTTTCCCATGCTCTAGTCCACCAGTTTTCTTTTGTTCCACATGCCATCTATGAATCTAGGTCTATAAAATGGCTTATAGGCCCTAGATTATGTAGCAAAGGGGACCTTAAATACAATAGTTCCAAAGAACTGAGATTTGTTCTGCTCCCTAACCAACCCCACTATCGACTTCATTGTTCTGTGATCAATGGGTGAGTTAGGGACTGTACAGAAACGTTAGAATTGTATAGGGGGTGTCTTACTGACCCTCACTTGGCTCATTAAAGCGCTTTCAGGACATGGTTCACTATACCCATTCTCTTATTCTCACCACAGAACACAACCATGTATTATTCTTCAATCATACCTAGACCTCTTATAGGTCAGATATGAAACGGAGACGGGGCAATCAAAGATGATTATAAAATGAAATGTTAATTTATTAGCAGAAAGTTTCAGACAAACAAAGTAAACGTCTTTTTTTGGGGATAAATTCTGATTACCCAATAATAATTAGCAGCAAAGAGGTTTTCCTTTTGATAGATAAGCATATATTTCAACAAAAAAAAGCCACGAAGTTCTCCTTTTCACCCAATCTAGGATTTCATAAGACTCGCTCAAGGTCCCATTTTCTTGATTTTTGCCAGCGGATTGGTGGAGGATTCGTTGATAGCCCAGAGGATAACACAAAAAAATATATCATATCAGCTGAATTAAGGATTATTTGGGTTTATTATGTTTCTAGCCAATACATTTCAGTTTTGTAAAGTCGTGATTTTGATAGATTAGGATTAGAGCTCGGTAGGTATTGCCACGATTGGATACGTATCGCAATATCAGGTTCACGATATGTACCGCAACCCGCAATATGCGATCATGGGATAGAAATTAACACTTTTTCTTCTAAGTTTCAATTTTCATTTATTTAGAATTTTATTACTAGGCCTATATGATATTCGGTTGATAGGAGTAGTTACTGTTCATCATCTTGTAATAGTCAATAACAATTTCAGTCAAGAAAGCGAAAAAGTTTGATCCCTTTCGCCAATTCAACGATAATCGTGCCATCAGTCAGTAATCTTTTCAACAAATTTCATCAACAGCAGACAGAGAGAGCAATGTTATAAGAGCCATTCCCACATATCCTTGAAAGGGGGACCAGTGGCGTGCTGTCCATGCATCTGGGAACTGACATCAGCTGGTTATGGATCGAAAATCATGGGTTTCGGATACCCTGGGTTTCAATCGCCCGTATAGTACCCTGGAGTCAACTGTCTATGGATCGAGTAGCAGTAATTTTCCTATCCTATGATTTGTGGCGGTATACTTTGTTAATTAATAATAATAATTATAAAACAATAATGGGGTGTATAAGAAAACACTAACAATTACTCTATACGATAAATACACTAATATTAAATAATGAACACAAATCATTGGTGATTCCATTAGAACAACTAATTTATATATATATATATATATATATATATATATGTCGGGTTCCTCTTGTAATTAACAAGGAGATGACGGTAATAAAAGAAGGTTGGGAAACAAAGGCAAACAAGACGGTTATTAAACTTGAAATGGAGATGTAAGTACATGATAAAGTGAAAAATTCAGTGCAAATCATGACTTCCCTTTTCGAGAAATTATAGAAAAAGGTGCAGCCATTGGGTTAAACAATAATCTTCTTCCTTAAGTAAACTTAGTATATATCTGTTTGATCTAGACCCAGCATCAAATTTCTCTCTAATTTTGAGAGTATGAATTAACATTTGTCCAATTAGAATAAACATGCATTACACAAAATGTAACAAGAAATATACAGTAGAGAACTAGAAAAGAAAAGAGTTATGTGCATAGAACATGTAACTGTTTCTAACTAGTTTCAAATATTCTGAGAAATTCAGATTATATTAAGACTAGACTATCACTGATAGATACCAGAAAATATGTATTTGTGCACATCAAAGCCCAATTTAGAAGTAATTAAATTAACTTGAAAATATATATACCACATTCTTATGGGAATAAATTAGGATAAGTTTTTGTCCAAATATGTTAATGAGTAAAACACTGGTGAAGATAATTTGTAACATAAATAAAGTGATTAATGGTTTATACTTATTACAGCATTAATCACTTTATAGTTTGTAAGTCATGAAACAAATTAATATGTTATAGTATAACTAGGATCCAACTACTTTTCTTTAATGTTTTTTGTGCTTTTCGTGATAAGTTGTCCATGTAATACAATGATAAATTACTGATAACAGTTTATGGTTTACCTCCAACACATATTTGAAGAAAATTATTTCTTAAAAACATCAAGTCGTAATGAGAGAATAAGCCTCGAGTAGCTTTTCAATTTTTCAATTTCTATTTATTCTGCTAACAAATTATGTTTATATGGAGACTGATTTGCAAAAATATATTTGCTCTACAACAGAAACAATCAGTTGTGAGTAATTTACAACAGCAATTAACAAGCAGATGAGGATTAGTCGTCAATAACAGAAATAAACAAAACAAAATATAACAATTATCAACAAAATCAGATCTTGTAAGAGGTTTCTAAAATAATCTAGATTTTCTGAGGTGCACCACTCATGATGGTTGATTCCCTTAGTTTAAGACACATTGATTACATTCTGTCTCGAAATTAAGATGGCCTTTCCATCAAGTGTCAAAAAATATACAACTTCCAATTAACACATCAATTTATAATCATTAACAAAACAAACATTTTCTACTTAATTTAAGCTGGAAAGTAACATATCTATGTAATTGATATAAAGTTCACTAAAAGATGAAAATTTGGGACAATTTTGGATACTTCAGAGTCATATAAAAGGAAAGAGAAGAAGAAAAGAAAGCATGACTTGTAAAGGCTGAACACATGATCAACTCATAAATGCACTATCAATATTTGATACTAAACTTGATTTGTCAATTATTTATCTTGGACTTGTCAGAGACACTATAACCAATGAATTTAAACACAATTTCAAAGAATTGGCTTCTTTACTTAATTAACCAATCAAATAACAATTTATAAATTTGAATTTCAGTTGTCTACGTTTTTTGTGAAATAACATTGTTTAAGTTAATGTCAGATTGATATATAACAATACAAACATAAACACTAGCTTAAATATCAGTTCATAATTATAAACAATAGCCTACTATCTCCGTCCTAATACATAAATATAACACATATACACAACATAGTACAAAATATTCAATGGTTAAATTACTTGGCCATGATTAGTTAGTTTCAATTATGTCTAGCCAATCAAAAGCCCTGAGAAATTGTCACTTTAACCAATCAATAACAGTTTAAGTGGTTTTGGATTTTATGCTTTGATCCTGTATGCGCCACACATGTATTTGTTCAGCAGGCGCCCTTCCATATCCGTTCTTTCCAATATGTACAAATAGTTGAAGAAACACATAGAAAAGTTCAAAATTTCTACCCAATACTACCACAATCACAGAACAATATTGAGAGTGTCATTAAGCACTACTTTACAATTACTTTCATCCAAAAGTTATCTTTTCTTGTAATCCATGAATTACTTCCCTCTACTTCTGCACTTTGTCAGCAGATGCACAAACAATAACAAAATAGAATACATTTAGTTTTCTTTACAGTCTTTTAAATATTATGTCGATGTTTGAGAAATATAATTTCTCACATAATCACTCATAATTTTGCCCTAATATTACTGACTTCTTCCGTGCGACTTTTATAAAGTATTTAGCTTAACTGCATGGTGCATGGACTAAATAAAAATTTATGCTGTAGATTCTTTCAAATTATCAAAATAATCCATTAATTGATCATATGTCATACCCATTGCCTCATAATCCCATTCTGGGTCATCATGCATTGGATTTTCTGGTCCTCCATCAGGTAGAGGGTTTGCAGTGATTCGAATACTACATTCAGATCCTTTGTAAGTCGACACTGTACTATTTCTATTACTGCTGGAGTTACTACCTGAACCAGAACTTGGTGGCCGTATCATTCTATTCCCATTGAAATCTTCCTCTGGCATTAGAGCATGAGAGCATCGTGTGTTCACTGCATTTCTTTCTAGAGTTTGTCTGCCAATCCAAACCCAGTCATTAGCTTGTCTCACTGATTCACCTTTCTTGACCTTACCATACTTTGAAGGCATCCTTTTTCTTCTGTACCTCATCATAAACACAGCACAGTTCACTGTGAATACTAGTATAGCAACACATGAAACTGCTAACAAAACGTACATACCAATTTCAAGGGGAGTTAATCCACCGGTATTTAATGGTTGTTGTTGAGCTTCTGTTTTGGGTTCAGAATCTTTTGGTTTGCTTTGGGGTAGTTTGTCTAATGCGCGGGCTGCAGGTATGACCTGAGGCTCTTGACCAGATATTCTATCCATAGACTTGCTCTTGGTGTTGTGCTGATGTTTAAAATACTCGTCCTTGCTGCTGTATGGAACGTGGTGTAATTTTTTGTTGAATAGATCATTCTTTTCTAATCTTTCACTTGCTCTGTTATCATAATTACTGTCACTTTGAAGTTCAAAATAATTTGTTTCCTTTGAAAAATCAACATTCACATAAACATAGCTGGTTGCAAGGTATCTGGTACGTCTGCGAACACAAGGGTTTGCCATCTTTAAAATAACACGAACAAGCTCACCACGACCTTCGTCTACAGCTATGATACTGTATTTATGATTGGTTGAATTCACAGGGATATCGATCACATGATCATTGAGTGACGTAATGCTGAGGTCGTAGTCCAGATCTGACATATATTCCAGAGGGAAGCTAGTACCATCAGAAAACTGGACAGATATATCCAAAATACCCTCCTGAAAAGATAGAAATTCTATGATTAATACAGGGAGCTAGAAAGAGATCTAAAAAAAAAATTGTAATGGCTTCTGAATGAAGTAATCCAAGATCTCAGATTTAAGTCTATGGACTAGGCCTACCAGGAATTGAAATTCAACATCGTGACACCATTCTTTAATGAAGCAAATTCGCATCAATGTTGACCAACAGAATATATCATGTCCCAGTTTATACTACCTTCCATTTTTTCAGAATCTTTCATTGCACATTTTTCATTGATGAGCTAAATTTTTTTTCACATAAATTGGTAAAACCAAAAATCAAGCTATCAATTGTAAATAAGGTTCACCTGATGTTTAGTAATAAGCTTATCCTGCAGATGAGCAACTGCTGTTAAACTACCAAGTAAATTAGGTTCCTTTGAGATCTCCATAGATACACCACTGATAACTCGGACTAGTAATCTCTCGATAGTTACTTTATTCTTACCCACTCGCAACTCTTTCACTCCTAGAATACGGCCTGATGGCGCCAAAACCTACAATTACAAATGACCAAGTTTATTTATTATAAATTGTATCTATAATGTATATGAATTCAAGCACTTAATTTCTGATTTGACCAATTCTATATTTAAGACTTGATATCAATGCAGTATTTGGACTGTAAAGACGTTTCATGAAATTCTATTACTTTTTTTTAAAAAAATTTTCTGAAAAAAAACACATAGTTATTACTCTTTAGAAATATATTTTTTTTCTTAAAATTTCATTCATATTGAAATCTATTTCAAGGAATTAACAATAAAACATTAGACAGAATGTTGTAATCTTACAAAAAAAATGGACAATATTAAAGTTCAATGTAGTAGATGAGAAACATCACTCCACCCACATTGAACACCAGGTAGTATGAGATCATATCTCTGTCTAACTTATACAGAAACATTCTTACGAAAATAAGCGTACATTATAAATCAAGATTTATACAGATTAATACTTTTATAGTATAGCTATATGATTGTTTTTATCATACTTTTGATAATGGTTTGTATATAGGTATTGAATCTATGTTTGACATATTTTAGAATATTTCTTACAGATAGCTTGCCAGGCAAGTTAACATACGCCCACACATCATATCATTTTTCCTTTGATTGATAGCATCTATATATACAAACAAACCCTTCTTCTAAGTCGTCAAATGTAAACTTGAATGCTGTCTTGTCAATTCCAAAGCTCACAACAAGTTTCATCAAAATCAATTTAAAAAAAAAAATTTGACTTGATTATACTAAATCAAGGGCAATAAATCGCAAAACATTCATTGAACAATTGTCATATTCGAACTAAACTGGTGGCTTATTAATTCCAAGACTCACACCATGTTTCATTAGAATCCATTGAAAATTGTAGCTTCTATTGCACCCGCAATAAATTTTTGACACGATTCTACTAAGTCAAGAGCAATAATCCAAAAACTGTTTATTGCAAAATCATCAAATTCAAACTTGACTGCCATCTTATAAATTCCAATGCTCACACTAGGTTTCATCCAAATCCATTGAAAATATTACAGTGAAACCTGGCTATAACGAATCATACGGGACCGAACGAATTAGTTCGTTATAGCCGAAATTCGTTATATCATTTTCTATGTCCGCCATCTTGGATAAAGTCAAAATTACATATACCATCCCAAAGAAAAGGAACGATCGCAGTTTTAAAAAGTACTAAACTTTTAGCATATAATTTAGTGCAAAGTCACATAAATTTTAATCATGCATTTTCGTAGTGTGTTTAAAGCTCGAAAAGCGTCCGCAAATGATGACAACTTCATTGTCTATGATTTCTTTTTCATCAGATTCTGGGGTGGTGTCATTTTTCACCGACATAACACTCTCTACAATTTCACCGTCGCTCGGTCTGTCCTATGTAATAATATGTTCATCGACTTTTAAAAAATCGTCCAGTCTTACGGTATCTGGTTCATCGGTAAATTTATTCACCTTGTACCAAATTCTCTTCAATTCACCTACACGCATGTCGTTATTTTCGTCATCGGATTCGGAATTTTATGGGCTTTGTACGTAGCCACGTTGATGTTGAGAATCGAATGACACTTGAAGACGGTTAGCGTTATTTACGATTTCGCCGTATGTTTATTGTTTTGACCGGTAAACAAAATGAATATCTTGGGACTGTGGGTGAACAGAGGAGGACAAAAGGATTAAACAAAATGTTAATTAAGTTTAATTGTTTAATAATATTGATAATGGGATGGAGGTTGAATTATGTTTTACATATTTTAGAATATTTCTTACAGATAGCTTGCCAGGCAAGTTAACATACGCCCACACATCATATCATTTTTCCTTTGATTGATAGCATCTATATATACAAACAAACCTTTCTTCTAAGTCGTCAAATGTAAACTTGAATGCTGTCTTGTCAATTCCAAAGCTCACAACAAGTTTCATCAAAATCAATTTAAAAAAAAATTGACTTGATTATACTAAATCAAGGGCAATAAATCGCAAAACATTCATTGAACAATTGTCATATTCGAACTAAACTGGTGGCTTATTAATTCCAAGACTCACACCATGTTTCATTAGAATCCATTGAAAATTGTAGCTTCTATTGCACCCGCAATAAATTTTTGACACGATTCTACTAAGTCAAGAGCAATAATCCAAAAACTGTTTATTGCAAAATCATCAAATTCAAACTTGACTGCCATCTTATAAATTCCAATGCTCACACTAGGTTTCATCCAAATCCATTGAAAATTGTAGCTTCTATTGCATCCACAATAAGATTTTGACGCGATTTTACTCAGTCAAGTGCAATAACTCGATAACTGTTCATCAAAAAATGGTCAAATTCAAACTTGACTGCCGTCTTATCAATTCAAATGCACACACCAAGTATTCATGTGGGCATATAAAAATCTGTGAAATTGGGAAATGGAAACAAAATGGCTGGAACTGGAGGTCTACTTACCTGTATTTCTGTTCGACCTTGGTGATGACCTTGAATAACTGTACCATTCAATGTGGCCACCTTTGTATCAGAGATTCGTAAGCGCTCCCGAACCAAGTCTGTAACTCGTAAATATGCTTTACGATTATGGAAATAGTCTGTTCTGCTTGCTGATTGGATAATGAATCTAGCATAGACCTCAATTTTAGATTGCTGGAGGCGGAGCTTACATCCATGATGGTCGACAGATGATTTTACCTCTTTTATGTCAGGATGTGTCAACAATCCAAAATCTGCACCTCTCTTACTGAAATGATAAATTTGAACAAATTGAAAATAAATAATGATCTAGAATAAAGAGATGTTTTACATTTTCTTTTCCATATTGGATTGAGCTTTTGAAGATAGACAGCCCTGAAAAATATTTTTCAGGACAATGGCAATTACCTTCTACTTTTTTTCTAAATACATGGCATGTAGATGGTAGCTGGTTGCATACTGAACATACTGATTGTTAATATCAGTAACATACTTTTAAAATATGCTATTAACATCCATGTATCTACTAAATTCAACTGAACTTGTTTTAAAAGGGTTAATTACATACTGAACATACTGATTGTTAATATCAGTAACATACTTTTAAAATATGCTATTAATATCTATGTATCTACTTAATTCAACTGAACTTGTTTTAAAAGGGTTAATTACATACTGAACATACTGATTGTTAATATCAGTAACATACTTTTAAAATATGCTATTAATATCTATGTATCTACTTAATTCAACTGAACTTGTTTAAAATAGGGTTAATTATATACTGAACATACTGATTGTTAATATCAGTAACATACTTTTAAAATATGCTATTAATATCTATGTATCTACTTAATTCAACTGAACTTGTTTAAAAAAGGGTTAATTACATACTGAACATACTGATTGTTAATATCAGTAACATACTTTTAAAATATGCTATTAAATCATGTATCTACTTAATTCAACTGAACTTGTTTAAAAAAGGGTTAATATACTTTTAAATATGCTATTAATATCTATGTATCTACTTAATTCAACTGAACTTGTTTAAAAAAGGGTTAATTACATACTGAACATACTGATTGTTTATATCAGTTTGACCTAGTTTGGGTGTTTCTCTTTATTTTGGCTTAATATTATTAGTCGAAATCTTCAGAATAAGTAGGAGTCATATTCTTCTACAATTACTTTAGTTTGCTTAAATTTTATAGAATTTTTTTAGCTGTGTAAGAAAATTAAAGTTATTGAGAAAACATGTAAAAGAACAGCATTCTATGATCTTTCCGCTGAAAACAAATATTAAAGTGACTCTTGCACCTAAACAAATACTCCAAAATACTGAAAAAATGTTGACAAAATACCAATTTAAATATGTGAATAGATGTACAGAAAATATGAAAAAAAACAGAATCTTTTGAAGTCAGTATAGTTGTGTATCAGAAGGTTTATATATTATACAGAAAATTACTTGAGTGCCTTTGAAGTCTCATGTTATAATATAGATACTGGATATGATAAACATAACTTAAAGCAACTGCTTTTCCATTTTTTTCTGTTTTTTGGGGGGTTTTCTTTAGTATTTTTAATGGATTTTTCTTTTAATTTAAGGTAACAGCTGATATCACACACTCCATGATATAAATATAAGTCTGAACATTAGAGAATAACAAAGGCACAAAAAATTTAGAATTTTATCAACTCTTCTAAGTTACTATGTATTTGTAGACAAATTATCAAACTATAAAGGATACAAATGTTTATGACCCAACCCTTCAAAAAAATTCAACTAAAAGTCATTGCTTCATAAATGACACCAATGTGATCAAATTTCATAATCATAATATAACTGATGTATTTTAAATTCCAAATTTAATGCATTTTAAACACTTTGGTGTAAAATGTTCTAAGTTAATGGATCTGAGAAAAAAAATCTTCCTATTGATGAATTCGAATTCAAACTAATCTAAAAAAATAACAGAACTTTGTGTATAGTATCTTTAAGATGTGATAAATATAAGGTTGGCAGAGCGCCCATATTCTGGTAAATATCATCACTCTGTTATAGCTATTCATGTTTATTTTAATACAAGAATTAAAAAAACAGGATATATCTCATATATCCTTTTGATATTATTAATCTTTTTAACATTTATTTCTTCATTTTATTATTCCTATTTTATATATTAAGCTATTCAGTTTTCTCAAATTCCAGCATTGATAAAATTACAGAAGATTGTTCCTACAGCCATGTTGTGGTTCTACTATGAGAATACTTTCAAAGTTTAGTGGCTGATCATATTATTCAAGTGGTATATTAGAGCCATAAACCAATGCCTAAAAGATGAATGTGATTCTAAAGTAAAGAGCTTAAAAAACATGAAAGAAAAATAGTAATCTACTTTCAGTTTCTAGTTTTGTTTTGTTTTATGTCACAATCTATCATCATATTCAGTCCTTAGCCTCAAAGACAAATTAACATTTAGACTAAATACCTTGGCATCTATTATTGTTTAAGTAATAAGAAAGATTTTTAACAATAGTGTGATAAAAGAATTTGGCAGGGAACCTAGAGAACTATATTTCAACCAATAGTTGTAAGGTGAATAAACCACCTGCATTATGCAGTATTTTTAGAATCAAGGGGAAAAAAAAAAAAAAAAAGACAAAAAAAAGTAGAAGTTGAGTGTCAAAAGTCAATAATATTCAATTGCAAATAATTAGAATTAGATTAGTGAAAAATTAATGAAAAATGTTGAATCAAGGAGCCAACAGGTTTATCCATTTATTCTATCTATTTGTTGAAATCTTTTCTGTTTTAAATAGTAAATTTAGGATCAAAACCATTGAAATAAAGTATTGTCCTTTTGTCTGAAGTAACCAAATATTATAGATAGTAATATGCTGTAGGCTCTATAGATTATTCTCATTATAGTAGCATGATCTGCAGAAATCTATCCAATTTAGTCACAATTATTGTCACATTTCTATGAATAATTAAAGTAAAAGAAGGAGGAAGATGGGGGGGGGGGGGGATGGCTGTGAATTGGCAAATTTGGGTGGAAGGGAGAACAAGTGGGTGTCAGCCTTAATTCTGGGCCATGGAACCAGTTTTTCTCATCTAATTTTGGAGAAATTGCTTCTTTCTTTTTGATGTGGTAATAAAATATGTTAACATTCAACATGAAACAAAACATGCTCCAGTGTGTTTTTAATTTCTTGACACAGACTGTAGTTTCTGTATTCTGATATACAGACTATCTTGAAGAATTTACCAAAAAGAAGGTTTAAGTGGGCTAGATACCTGGATGAGAAAAGGATGCCAAGACACATAAACAACTTAGGTTAGGTTCACTTTGACTTCTTCCACAAGAGATAACAAGTGGTTGCCTAGCAGGATACGCCCACTTTAAAGTATATTTTCTGTTTTAACACAGGAAGAAACTAACTTGGGCCTAATCCAAGTTCTCATCAATATAAATATCTACACCAAATTTCATTTAAATCAGATGAAACCCAGTCTCTATAGTGTTCACCAGCTAATTTTCACATGTTTGGACTAAGTCAAGGACAATAATTCAAATATAGTTTATCATAAAATCGTCCATATTGAACTTGTTCAAGATTTCATCAATAAAAATGATCACACCAAATTTCATTCAAATCAGATGAACACTGTAGTTTCTATCGCGTTAACAAGCCAATTTCGATGCATTTTGACTAAGTCAGGGGAAATAACTCAACAGTTCATTAAAAAATGGTCAATATTGAAGCTGTCTGAGATCTTATAAATGCTTGTGTGTGCGGGTAACGTAAGCTTTCTGCTTAGAGTTAAATTTTCCTTACGCATGTGTGAAATTCTCATATTAAACCTATTAGTAGGCTTCGTAGGTTTTAATCAGTGAATATGATTCATCGAACTACTAGGCTCTACGGAAACATCGAATAAAGTTCTGAATAGGTCTTTCTTACAGCAAGTTTCAACTAAAATTATTATTCATAATTGGTTTACTTAGAGAAGCCGTAACTGTAGCCTAGTCATAAAGAGAAAGTAAACAAATAAATGGAATTTAATGCATGCGTAGAGAAATTTACTCACAAGCATCTATTCATGCATGGAAAAAATATCAAACACGTTTGACTTTTAACTTCTCGCCACAAATGACCAAAATCTTACATAAATTTACCCACACACGGCAGCTATCGCCTTAAGGAGAGGTGCACTCATGAATTCTGCCTGAGCTGATGACTCGTGTTAGCTTAAGACTTTATGAATAGACCCTAAAAAATATGTTAATTAGTATTCAACCTATATGTGCCAAGCCAGGGCTGCTGATTTATTTTTTTCCAACCAGACATTTTTTAAGAGATGTTTTGTTCATGTTAAGACTGTGCTACACTAAGTACTATTCAACTAATCTTTAAATGGCATTTAGTAAAGGTGTTTGATGAAGATAAACAAATTCTTATGGAATACAATTTAACAATTCCATAGTTATGTTAAATTGTTTTGTCTTTACTTACCGTATATTTCCGTGTATAATGCGCAGGTTTTTGCCATAAAATGGGCCCAACAAAGAGGGGGTGCGCACTATATACGGGTAAATAAATTTGGAGTATTTTTTCCCAAAGAAAATGCCGCAAGTCGATGTTAAGGATCCGCCATTTTGTCCTTCATCGACACTCGCGGTAAAATTGATTTGTGTAAAAGATTGAATTATGATTTTAATAACGGCACAATATGATTAATATCTTATAAATTAAATATTTATTGTTAAATATTTGAACAAAACTTAAATGATTCAAGTTAATAACTTTCTTTTTAAAATGGAAAATGTTACGTGAAGACGAGAGGTACCAACAAAAATAATGTTCACGGGCAAAGCATTTTCAATGGCTTTTATAGTAGGAACAATGGATTGTCATGCTTGATGACATGCCTCAATATGTAACGAGTCTTGCCTGAATATAAATACGGTTACGAGAATAAGTTGGTTTTAATATAATCCATTGTTTTCCTAATTATTCATCAGATATGATACACAAGGTTCACGCCGTCAATTTTTTCATTTCCGTTGAGAGGCAATACTAGTCGATAAATCTATGCGGGGGGTAAAAGCAGACGATAAAAATAAACTATTGAGCGAATCGTGTCACTCCAGCGATGATTAAAGACTTAATTAAGAAAGACAATGATATTTATTTACGTTAAACAAACGAAACAATCACAATTAAGTATTCACACAAAAGGAACTGACGCAATATCATGATTATTATTCGCATTATGATTACAAGTATAAATGGGGCCTATTAGTCTTACACCAAGTCAGTTACCGTTAGACCTTCGAATTCCTGTCAATGATATCTTCTTCAATACGTCTAAGTTTACCGGGTAATTGCACATTTTTCTTCAAGATGAATATCATCCTCGGTAGCGTCCATAGCATTAAAAATACCGAATCAGGTGAGAAGCGTAATAGAGCGGTATCTCAGTTAAGTCGTGTACAATTTATATATATATTCTTGTTAACCTTTCATTTTATTCATTGCTTGATAAAGACCAGAGAATGCTGGTTGAAACGTCGCTCAAATAAAGTTAGTAATTGTATTCCATAAGAATTTGTTTATCTTCACTATTCAACTAGTATTCAACTGTAAACTGTATTTCAATGCTATGAAAATTTAGTAATATTCAGCATAATTGGAACATAATCTTTCTTCCAAGTTACAAATGCCGATTTTAAGATAACTTTCACCGACGACGGTATAGCCTACTTAAGGTTGACCATGAGAAAAGCAAAATGTTTTGCATGAAACTAATACTGAGAAAAAATTTTCCCACGGGGCTGTCACCATTTGTCAATAAATAGTAACTGTATCAACTCCTAGTTGTAAGCAGAAATAAAAGGAGAAAACTTACATAATTACATGCATTTTTTTGCAAGGAATAGTAAAATTTAAATAGTTAATAACTTGTTTATGACATTTGAATTGAACATTTTGTCAACTTTATAACTGGTTAAAGAAGAATTCTCAATGAACGGCAAGCTATCATCGTCGAGAATTCTATTTGTGAGGGCCGACATTTTCTTGTCATGTTTGCTTTCGTTGGTATTGATGAAATCGGAAGACAGAAGATAATTATCATAATATAGACTTGATATAAAATAATATCTGTTATAAATGACCAATCAAAATTATTAAAGGGTTCAACACAAAACAGATTAGCGTGTCAGCAAGGTTTTGTCAAGGGATATTCCAATGACCTATGACAATTAGAAAAGTCAACCCATTATAAGCATTAACCGGAAGTGGCGCAAAATATTTGACTATGCCAATTTGTTCAAATTTAATGTCTCTCTTAGCGCCAAAAATTTGAATTCAATCGGACAGAAATTCCAAAAACGTTCAAAAAATTCATAAATCTGCAAAACAATGTCTGCTACAAATTTTTTAAAATTCCCGGAATTAATAGTCTAACATTCAAATTGGCAGTTGATATGAAAACAATCAACTATCCGAGCAATATTCATCTAATCAATTTGTTACATGTGGGCCAGTTTAAATGATTTCTTGTGTTCCAGATTTGTAAAAATTTCTAACCTTCTTTTTCTTTTCTTCTCCAAATTAGGAACTTTCCATTTTTTGATTGGATTAAGTTTATAATCTGAGAGTTGTATATCCAATCTATTCTCTGGTATCCAAACTTTCAGATGTAAGAAAGAGGTGTAGTAACCAGTCTTGGTGATAATAGTTACATTGTGGGATCCTTGTGTTTCATCACCATCTAAATATACTTCAGAGCAATCTGGAGCAACCTAGGATCAAATTGATATTATATACAATATTATAACTATACCATAATCAATACGAAAACTAGCTGTATTGATGAGAATTTTGTGTTTGAAATTTTCTTGATTGACATTCAGTGAGCTTGCTTGACTTTGAATGTAAGTCTTGATCCAGGATGTTAGCCATATGAAGCATATTATGTAGGCCTATGCATCTTATAAAGGCAAACTGAATGATTGTGTATTGGAAATAAGGAACATCAATGTCAGTTATAAACTTCGAATTAGGAGATGAAATTCTCCTAAATTCTCCTACCTTGATGACCTCTATATCTGCAGAATGACAAACAGTTTTATAAGTGACGTCTTGTAAACTGCCTTCTTTATCTACGGAGTAGATTTTTAGTGGGAACTTTTGTTTATTACCAGTTAATATGGCTGTATTCAGTATCGTCGTTTCCTGAAATTATAATATATTCCACAGTTCTAATTAAAAAGTTTACTTGGAATAGTATAGAACATCCACAACTTTTTCTTGATTATTACCCATAAGTTCAATATGTAACACAATGAAACTTGACACTGAAGTAGTTATATAAATACACCTCACCTATATACTGGTTGTATTGTAATACACCTCACCTATATGCTGGTTGTATTATAATACACCTCACCTATATACTGGTTGTATTATAATACACCTCACCTATATACTGGTTGTATTATAATGCACCTCACCTTTATGTTGGTTGTATTTATAATACACCTCACCTATATGCTGGTTGTATTATAATACACCTCACCTATATGCTGGTTGTATTACAATACACCACACCTATATACTGGTTGTATTATAATACACCTCACCTATATGCTGGTTGTATTATAATACACCTCACCTATATACTGGTTGTATTATAATACACCTCACCTATATACTGGTTGTATTATAATACACCTCACCTATATTTGTTAGGGCACCATTTGTCCTTGAGGTCAACAAGAGTTTTCGATAAATAAAATATATTTATAGAGTAATTGATAAATGGAATAATTATTCTGATTTTCAAAGGGTTAATCCTTTGGTAAAAAATCACACCAAAGTTCATCAAAATCCATCAAGAACCAGCTATCTATCGTGTCCCCAACTACACAGTTGAAGAACAAGGGCAATAACTCATAGTAAATATATCTATTGATCTGATTTTCAAAACTGTTCATACTTGTTTGATTACTAACACTTACAACAAGTTTCGTCAAAATCGCTCAAGAAATCAGCTCTCTATTGTGTCCAGAATAATTGAATGCATTTTCAAGAAAAGGGCAATAACTAATATTAAATATTTTCGATTTATCTCATTTACATTAGGATTCATCCATGGGTGGACAAACAGAAAGGGGCGATGGCTAAAAACTGAACTAAACCCCCTTGAGAAATAAACCCAGTTATTATCTGATTGTCTCATATCAACTGCCATTCTCTCATCAAATTACACCAATTTTTACTTCAGAAAATTCTAAAATCAATATTAGCTCAGTTACAAATCCATAACATAGCATCAGTTGATCATTTATTTATTTTATTTCATGCTACCATATTTATCAAACAGGTAATAAGGTGGAATGTAATTACTCTATATTGATCAGTATTACATATATCATTGGCAATAATTTACAGAAGTTACTGTTTGATAATTGTCCCAGTTTGTTTTCGAAATATGCTTTGGTCGCCATGGTGATATTTTTGTAAAACTCAAAATGGGGCCTCATGGTTAAGTCTGATTTCCATGAAGTTTGCATTTCTGGTAGTTTCAGTCTATTGCAAAAAAAAAAATAGAGAGCTGATTTTTTAATTTCGCTTTTGCTTTTTTGCAACATCCGATTGTTTTTTTTCGAAGTTATTATGACCTTTTCCTTTGATGACCTTGACCTAGAGTAGGTTGGCTATCAGCTGATACTTTATTATTTGAACGTTGACATCTACTTTTGGTTTTATAGCTGTCTAAAAACAACTTTAGACCGGTCATGAGCGTGACCTTATTTATTAAGGGGATTATTTTTTCAGATTCTTAATGTGATTAATGTGCCTTTTCCAATGATGTATACCAAAAAACAATTTTTTATTGAAAATTTATTCTTTCAAATGTGATTTTACTAAGTAGGGTTATAACTAAAAAGACAGCTTGCTAGGCAAGGTAACATACGCCCACTGGCAACATTGAATTTGAAAAATAAATAGAGCAATGACTCTAAAACATTCACTAAATGGATATTGAAGTTAAGGGCAAAAACTCAAAAACACCAAGTTTCATCAAAATCCATTAAAAATTGTAGCTTCTATTGAACCCACAATAAAATTTTGACGCAATCTTACTAAGTCAAGGGCAATAACTAAAAAACTGTTCATCGAAAAATCTTCAAATTCGAACTTGACCGTCGTCTTATCAATTCCAATGCTCACACCAACTTTCATTTAATCCATTGAAAATTGTAGCTTCTATTTTGTCTACAACAAATATAGAGGCAGGGACAATAACTCCAAAACTGTTTATCGCAAAATCGTAAAAATCAATAAAATGTATTGAAAATTGTAGCTTCTATTGTGTCTACTACAAATGCTGACGTACTGACATATCGACGAACAGAGGCGAGGACTATATATGTCCACATGTTTATGTGGGCGTATAAACCGTGGACTGTATTAATTACATAAGTTTGGACAGAAAGCCTTCAGGTGATTTCAAAAGTGAATATTATTAGACAGTAAGAACATACTGACCTTAAAATCTTACTACATTTTATTTACTCCAGAAAAAATAAATTAAAAAAACAGCCTTTTTTAATCTTAGGATCAAATACACTGCAGTGCACTGTATCAAATAACACGAAAAAGACTGGTTATTCAAGGTGATGATCAGATCAACCAGAAACGTGATAAAAAAGATTAAGTTGAAATCATGTTGCTATCAAGCAGCAGATCAAATTCAGTTGAAGATGTAGAGTGCATTGATCGTTTGATGTGAAATATCACACACTAGTCCTTTATTGATGTCTGATAGAATTAGGTCATGCAGAAGTTTTAGATAAATTTTTTGCTTTCGTGATGAAATATCATTTGAAATACGAGGAAAGATTAATCTCTTAAGTCATCAGGTCTTCAATTCTATTAAATCCTTATGAAAATAGGAAAAAGCATTTCAAAAACTGACTTGCAGCAGTGTAAGGTAGCTTTGATGTTATTGAATGACATCTTTTAACACTTTTTAAAAGTTTTCAATTGTGAATGTGAAGTTTAGATTTTAGGTTTGTTGGTTTTCACTATTTAAAAGTTTAAATTCTATATATGCAATATTCTTCTTAAGGTGCAGACTCCCCACTTCAACTCTTCAAGAATACAATGATTTATTTTAACTTTAATAAACGAAGTACTAATGATTTGCAACACAAAATAAAACACTGACCAATAAAATTAGTTATAATTAATAATGAATATTTTTCATCAAAAGTATTCTATTAAAGATGGGTTCATTAATTAGAGCCAAAGTAAGCTTACTAATTGGTTAATTGGGGTTTCTAATGAATAATCCATGTATTCTCAAGTTTAAAAGACCTATGTGGATGTTAAAAAAATGCTTGTGGAATCCTCTCTGATCTGCTTTGAAACGTTAAATTTAGACTCCATGTTTGTTCAGGTGACCAACTGACGTCATATGAATGAATGTGTATAAGAATTGATTTTGTATTTTATTATTAGTGAGTTAAATTATTTAAATTAATTCATAATGTTTTTACAAAATGATATTTTAATGTTTTGTTGTTGTTGTGGAAAATACTAAGGAATGTGGGCAAAAACGCATGCGTGCATACTTAACAACCACAGCGTCCTGTTATGTCCCGAATTAACAGACTTGATGATCCAAAAAAAGATCAATGACATTTGAAACTTGACGTACATACCTATGTTAGTACCCTACCGTGGGAATTCCAGTCATAATTAGCCTAATTACGAGTTAATTAAGGACTTGTGGGACAATCTGGTATTTTTCCCAGTCATTAGAACACCTCTACTTTCTATTGATATAAGTATAACCGGTCCAATTATAGTATATATATGTATATATATGAAAAAAAGTTTAAGTTATATTCTTATCCTTTGGCAGCACTTCTGTAGAATGATATCTCCTTATGCAATTGTGGTTCAATAAATAATACCAAAGTTAAAATCTTTTGATGATTTGCTCTATGCATCATTCTTGAGTTATAACATACTCTCACACCAAGTTTCATCAAAAGCAAGCAAAGCAATTAGAATTAACAACATTTATTTAAATTCAAATAGTTAAAGCATTATCTAGCCTAAATAAAAAATGTAATAATCGTCTGTTGAGCTACAGATTTACAATGCTTTGAGTTAAAACCAAGTGGTTTACAGATAGGATCTCTTGTAATCAAGACTAAATTTAGACCTCTTTTTTTGACTTCCAAAGTTGTGTAACGATGGCACGATCATTTATTATAGAAGGGATTTTTTAATACAGCAGCTTGATAGCATACACGCATTTAATCTATTGAGCGAAAACAAAGATGGCAGTGTTGGTGGTGAATTTGACATTGACTTGCCTTTATTAATGCCACTGCCACTGGGTGATAAAACTACACTTGTCTTATCATATTTCTCACATTGTAATGGCTCCCTGTTTTATCTGTAAATCCGCCCTAGCAGGTTTGGCAAAAACCTGTTGAAGATTGTTTGTATTAAAAATCTTGGTAAAAGTCCTGACATCTCCATCAAAATTCACCCATTTACTTACAGTCCGACAGCATTAATCCCATGCAATCTGCATGAATACTCCACTCCTTACTTTAAACACTCTCCAAATGTCAAATACACTTCCATGCACATTTCTCTCAAACTTGGGATATTTTTTTTATGTTGTAACGTAATTATCAAATTTCGTATTAAGGTTGCTATATTTATTTACATTTTTATGTGGGAGTATCTCTTCTGATCATGTGATGCTATACAACAATTTAATTGGCTGTGGCTGCTTATCTGATGCGCATATAAATAGTGTCCTTACGCATTATGCTATTACTACAAAAAAAGTCTCCCATTCAAGAGTACAGAATACAAAGTAACAAGTGGTTGCCTAGCAAGATACGCCCACTTTAAAATATATTTTCTGTTTTAACATAGGCAAAAACTCTTAAGATTATTTAGGTCTAATCCAAGTTCTTGTCAATATAAATGCTCACACCAAATTTCATTAAAATCAGATGAAAACTGTATTGTCTATCGCAATCACAAGCCGCGTTTTCACTAAGTCAAGTGCAATAACTCAAAAACAGTATATCGAAATGTCAATTTCCAATAACTCAAAAAACGTTCACCCAAATATCGTCACGATCAAACTTGTCAAAGATTTCATCAATATAAATGATAACACCAAATTTCATTCAAATCCGATGAAAACTGTAGTCTATCGCGTTCACAAGCCAGTTTTGATGCGTTCTTACTAAGTCAAGTGCAATAACTAAAAAACCATTCATCGAAAAATTGCCAATTTCAAACTTGTCCGAGATCTCATCAATATAAATGATCACAGCAAGTTTCATTCAAATCCGACAAAAACTATAGCCTCTATTGCGTTCACAAGCAATTGTGGACGGACGGGGGTGACGACAATATACGACCACATTATAATGTGGGCGTATAAAAATGAAATTTGGGCAGGAACTTTTTGATAATGTTTTCTTCAGTATGTACTCTGTACATACACAAAAGCTTTTGTAATACCATTTTAATGAAGCGAATTTTGATTTCTTGTGAACATTTTCAGGTTTAAAATAGGGACTACAACTTGTAAACTTTCTTACCTTAAAAACAGGAACTATTTTTTTCTGATCTTCAGTAATAATTTGCAATCGAGCAGTCACTCGTGAATCATGATGTTTGATGGTGGCCCTGTTTTTTTCATAGTCAATATTCCAGATGATACGCCCAGTTTCTGGTCCTACCGCATCTTCTTCAACTTCAAACTCCCATGAAAATATCTGTTCATCTCTGAATTTAGAAAAGAACATTTTGGTAAAATACAGTGCATAAATTAGTTTTTATCATGTGTTATATCAGTTGTGTGGACTCTTTAGAAGCCCACTTATGGCTGCTCTTACATTTGCTTGGTTAATCTTTGACTTAAATATTGTTGTTATGTAATTTTTTCTCCTGTAATCTCAATAAATACAAAAGAAAATTTCATTATTCAAAATGTACAAAACTGAGAATTCATTGTACATTCATAATTCAGATTAAAACAATTCAAAGATAGACATAATAAGTTAGATTTATCTCAGACATCTTGTGTTAAAATAATGTGTCAGGGGTACCAAGGTACAGATTGGGGCAACATTGTACATCCATTTCATCTACAAGATTTGTTTACTTCTTTGCTTCAGATATCAGGTGTTGCACTTAAATCAATTCAATTTTTCAAACTGTTTCTTGCTGTCTGGCTGCAATTTCAAACCAACAGTTGTTCCCTCCTCGCCCTATCAAATCAGTCCACCCTAAAACGGTACTTTAATTCCATGAGATTATGCAATCAGAAAGATAATTGGCAATTCTTTAGAGTCTACTCAGTTGTATTATTCCTGTAATTCTGATTGATGAGATACGAATACAAAGTATGATTCTAGAATAATATCTCCATTAATATTCCTTTATCTATAATTTCATTTATTTATTATCCTAGCGCAGAAAGTCTGGATATTTACAAAAAAATTTGACAAACTAAATTGAGGGGCTCATCCTTTGTTTATGAAACATGTTTTAGATATTTTAAATAATCATTCAGAAAACATTGTTTATTACACATTTTTGTAAAGCGTAATCGAGCACTGATGTGGAAATTTGCGCAATAAATCAAACAATTACTATTACTATATTCTGCCCTATTAATATCATAATTTTATTGGATTTAAATGAAGAAAACTTATAAAAAAAATTCTTCATTTGAGGTTTTAGTCCTGCTTTCAATAATTGCTTAATTTTTTTTTTTGATTTGGCAAACATGGTAAGGCATGTGGGTGTATAAGTGACTAAAGCTCATTCTTAGCTGCTGAGTTTTCGAAAAACCAGCCTTATCAGAAGAACAACATTTAAAAATGGAGGTTAGCTTTCCATCATTTGAAATTTGTTGTCTGAACAAATCATTCTGCTTATCTGATCTTTGTCTCTAAGATTTCACATGTTTAGTTGCTACTTGCAAATTCTTTCTACCAAGGATTGAAGAGCCTGTAATGATGTTAATATTATAGATGCCTTCAACCACACGTTAATCCAGCTTCTGTTATAATCAATCTTGAGATAATTGATTAATCCTAAAATCTCCCTTAAAAGCTTTGCAAATAACATAAATAAACTTGTTTAATAATGAAGTGATGTTAAAAATAGTACCAGTATGTTTACTGTTTGAAAGTAAGTGTCTTGTTAGAGGTATAATAGAGTTGGCGAATGTCCCACATTCATTACATATTTTAATACCAAAATATCATATATACTAATATCTGAAGCTGGGGGTGGTCAATTCATTTAACTCAATTAATCTAACTATATGATCATGTGCCCAAGATGTAGGATAATGAAAAAGTTCCAAAAAGAAAAAACTGAGATTTCTATGTTTCAAAATTAATTTGGGAAAGGCCCCAGACACCCACTTATGGCTAGTTAGAAAGGCAATCAGAGCCGAAGCACCATTTGGTGATGCACTACAAGTTTTTGTCACATTTGACATTTCAAGACACCGATTTGTTGCTACCACAAATCATTAAAAGACATCTGTTAACCTTATAACTGATATTTATGATGCCGATGTAACCACCCTTATGACATTTAACCTCTTATAATTACTAACAATATTCCATCTCATTTCTAACATACATTATTATTTACATTATTCATACTGATGGACGAATGCCGAGACATTCAAATTATTCATGATATTCACCAAAATTATTCATATACATTGTATTTAAGTGACTAGAGCTCATACTTTGCTGCTGATGGTTCAGAAAACTAGCCTCATCAATAGTTTGTGTTACACACAATTTGTGCCAAGTCGCCCTTCCTCCAGGTAATATATAAAAATATATTACTTCATTTCCAGAACCTTAATATTCAATTAGTTGATATAGGCTCAAGCCAGATGGTGTACATGTGTTCAAATTGGCAAACAGAAATCACAGTTAGCACGTCATACACAGTGAAGTAAGACTATTATAATGTACTAAGCATAATCCGACATAGACTGAGTCTGCAAAATAATATGAGATAAAAATAATTAGTGAGAATGTCGGAATACTCAGATTTTATAGAACATGTGCAACATGTTACTATTAATAGCTTGATGATCCAAATAACATACAACAGTACTTACTAATTATAAATATACAATATAGTTTGATTTAATTGTTTATATGTTTACTTACAATGCATAGACTGATGCCTTTTATAAGAAAATTTTTTTATTTATCACATGTAAAGCTTATTGTTGTTCGACCTAAACTAAAAAGGTTGTTGCTGTCAAGGTTGGGAATGAAACTCTTTCAGAACACCTGATAAAATTCTGGCTTGGGTTTGTCAACTCAGTTTGATTGCTACATTGTAGTATCTATTATGATATATATGTATATAATCCAAAGTCAAAGGCAGATGCCATTAGTAACAATATGTACCTAAATGACCTTTATAAGTGCTAAAACCACAGAAATTCAAATCGTCCATAACCTTGACATTTCGTCTAAAAGTCTACTACATTCTGCCCAAGATGAATAAAAACCAGAACATAATTCTGATTTGATGACAAAAATGACCTTTTCTTTTCCATTCTCAGACAAAAACGAAAATAATGCCATCCTTTTGTTATTTATATGTATGAGATAAAAGCCTGGCATCACACAAAATCATTCATCAACATATTGAACAAAGACTTGGAAAGATGTCAGTAATTTCTCACCAGACTGGCTGCTTTGAACCTTATAGAATATTCAAACAACTAATGTCATGTTTTTTCTAACACAATTGTCTGTAAGTATTCAACTAGAATGAATAAACTCGGAGAACAACATATCCAATCTTTACCATACTAGCGTTTTGAATGATATACGTACCATTTGAGGTTGTATAAATCATTAGGTGGACAATGCACGTCAAATGATACAAAACTTGAAAGTAAAGAACTAGAGTACTAGAATTGCCACAGGGAGGGACTGTCAACACTGTCATAATCATATAGCATTCCAATTGAACGGAATAATTCGATTTATTAATATTTACATCATCAGTTCAAACTCGGCTTTTCTAGTCACTATTATATAGAGAGATATTTCAAAACGTACCAAGTAAGAATAAATAGCTAAGAAACCAACCCAACAATTTCTAACCAATGAACATGATTCAAATTTAAAAAAAAATTTTTTATTTCAGAAAAATTCTTGGAGCTGAATAAAGAATGGCACCATTCTTTCAGGCTACAGACGCTCTTTCATATGAAGAACTTGGCTTATTGTTACCACCTGGAACAAGTGGTTCCACATGTGGCTATTATCCAGGGTGGTATATGGTACTTAGTCACTTCTTTCTGTTTTGTGTAACTTTAATTTTTATATTCTGTAGAACACAGGCATTGAATTCTCATACAACTATAACCAGTTATTTAAAATGTTAAGGTCAATTAGCAAATCACAAACCTCAAAATGAAGTTTTCTTTAATGAAACAATATTCAAAATATAGCAAATAGCTATAGATTTCTTTTCATGTAAAATATAGATAAGATTGAGGAATGTAGGTAATGTTTATAATGAAAGAAATTTTACAGGACAGAGTGGGCTATTAGGCTACTCTCCCCCCTTTAATTTCCAACCTCATCATAATAACTGCATAATCTTTCTGTGTCATTCTCCAATCATTATCACTCACAGGTGGAAATGCAGAAAATCTCTACTTATGTATGGTTTGCGCTACAACCTTATACAAGCAAGTACAGGACTAGCTAGCTCACCAATGAATTAAGATAAAGTGCATCAAGTACACAAGACCACCCAATCAGTTTAAATCAACAATAAACTAATATGAGGCAATAGGTTAATTGTAGAAGAGAATTCAAAGAACAGAATGATCCAGAATTAACCAATGAAATCATCTTCACCACACATGTTCTCCATCTTGTATTCAAGCAAGGACAGATAATACTATTTGGACTTAATCCAAATTAAACTAATTACTGACTTGAATGTTTATCAAAGTGGTTTAAATATCAAACTTATCATAAAATATACAGCATCATCTGGCTTTTAACTGACACCGTAGGTCATAAAGTTGATTCTCAGTTCAAACTTATCAGATAAGATTTGTATTTATAAGCATGCTGTCTGGCCTTTTGTATCATTGAATATAATTTTGAACTGATCATTTCTATACAAATGTTTTATACAAGAGCTGTAACTAGGATAAGCTGGTAAGTCCATGATTAACATAAGTGTACACATCCTTAATCCTGTACCAGTGCATTCTGTGGATAATAACTACCTAGTGAGTGGTGTTCTTTCAGTCTTCATGTAAATAAAATAAATAAAATATCTAACAGTCAAGCCTTGATTTCAATACTTTTACTAAAGCAGCACCTTTAGACAAACAGACTGCTTTTTTAAATGTGTATCAGATGCATGAAAGATTGATTTTTCGCCCCACTTATATATATGTGTTCAGAATAATATACCAATTGGTTTTGTTTACAAATTCTTTTGCAATACACCAATTTCACCAGGACAAAGAATTAAAATTTCCTAGTGTGAATTTGCATGCAGACATAGAGTATGTCAAATTATCATAAGTAAGTTACACAAGAATATTAACATACAAAGGGGAAATTAATTCTGCCTCTAAACATATCTTAATCCAAACCAAATAGTCAAAGATCAAAGAAGTGAAGTTACTGAATGTATGGAAGCTTCTGAGTCCACCTACATAAGGACATTCTAAGACAAATTGGTTCCAATCAATGTCTGATCCAAACAGTCAAATGTTGAAGATTGAACAGCATTGCCCTTTTCATGCATTTTGAAATTACCCAAACCAAGTTACTAAATGCATGGTAACAAATTGCTTGTTAGTCTATAAATTGATAAACCAACTATCCACAGAAGAATATTTACAGACAACAGGGAAATTAATTTGGCCCCAAACCATGTCTGAATCGAACACTACCAGTTAATTTACATACTCTTTATCGACATTTAAAGTTGTTTTATTACAACCAGAATTTCCCTCAAGGATATAATTGAGCTTGCCTTGATTAAAATATATATTTAAATAAGACCGAGACTGAAGTATTTCAAGACATAAACTATGAAATTAGACATTAAATTGGCTCGGCTGGTACCAAGTAGCTGTAACAAGCCTTATTTCTCTGGCTCACTACAATTTTAATTGAAAAGTAATATGTTTATTGTCCCAATTTTTGTAATAGATTCTACTTAATAACTGGGATGACATATAGTGTGCTGTGCATAAAGGGTAGTTTTGTCACCTATAATCAATCAATTTTTTATTAAATAAAGAATAAGTAAGATGGAAATCTAAATTTAATTTCTATAAAAACCAAGTTCCTCTCAGTAAGTTCACAAGTTTCACTAACATTACCTTTCAGACTATTGGTGTTTAAATCAAAGGATTCAGACCACTTTAAAATACAGATGTGATGTCACCCTTTGTTTTTTGCGTACCAATATCCAACATATTGGTACTGGCAAGTGGCCAAGAGTCCAATATTAAAGTCAATATTGGACTCTAAATATCAGCCACTTGCCCATAACGAATGGGGATTAGTCTGACAACTACTCACATTAAATTCACTCATACTTTATTCAGAGAACTAATCCGGGTTTCAAAATGTATAGTGTTCAATGTTATGTCCAATTAAAACTAAAAGTTTATCTTCAAATCCTTACTTTCAAATGAAAAAGATAATTAATTATTCATTAGGGCGAAATCTGTGAGCATCGATTTATGTTGTATTTCAAATCTTGTCAAATAAGCTTACCAATTGATAAATTAGGCTTTTTTCATTGTTATTTCGTGCATTCATAATTTATTTAACGTTATGTGGACACAGGAAGGTCCATCTGTGTTTTATGGATAGTTCTGGTAGATGTTAGCTAGGTATTTCCATCGTAATTAGGCCGATTATGAGTTAATTCGGGAATTATTAGACAAACTGACAAAGTTTTCCCATTAATTAGAACATCTTTACTTTTGATTTCTATAAGTATTAAAGAATCAAACAATGATACTTTTTTCGAAACACCAGGTGCTGCCATATTGGTTGGTTCATTGTTATTGACACATAGTCTGAATATGGATGATTCTTTTACTAAAGGACTTAAACTTTTTGATTTCAGGTTTGTTTGTAAATAAAACTCTAGTGAGTTTATAGTAAGCTGTTTTTTGTTAATCTGTATTTTAAGTTGGTTAATGGATCTCGAGTTTGTCAATGCGTCTAATAATGACCGTATAACTCGGACCTTCAGTCCTCGTCAACGGTCATTATTAGACTTATTGACAAACTTTCGACCATTAACCTATACATACATTACCTGTATTAATTAACACCACAGACATCCTGTTAACAATAAATTGAAATCTACTCACAATCAAATGTCTCAATAAATTTAGATTGAAATCATTAACAACATATCTGAAAGGCGA
Source organism: Nipponacmea schrenckii (assembly GCA_030562195.1). Taxonomy (NCBI): domain Eukaryota; kingdom Metazoa; phylum Mollusca; class Gastropoda; family Lottiidae; genus Nipponacmea; species Nipponacmea schrenckii. Next base: position 18,311,741 of record CM060201.1, read on the forward strand.
AGCACATGGTAAGCAGTTTAGGTACTTTTTTAAATAATATATGGTTTTAATCATAGGAGGAGAGATTCTTACCATAAACTGTTTGATTTTTGAAGAATACCCACTGGCACACTAATGAAAACATGAAATGAAATGCTAATAAGTCTTTCTGCTCCTGATCTGGTTTATTGAGATGGGTATAGCGTATCCCTCCTAATAAACACAACTAGAAGCAACAGATAGACAAGATCCTTACTAACTGAAATTTATGAGTGCTCAAGCAGATGAAAGCAGAACTACTTAAACCATTTAAGTGAGTATCAAATTCTGCACTATAACTTCATCTAAGACTTTGTAGCATGATAACAAAACAGCACTCTTAACTGTTGCCAGAACTTCATCGTTATGTAAAAGTGTCTGTGTTCAACTTAGTATTAGACGAAGTATTTGAGCGCATTCTCTTGAGGGAGGTAACATCGTCAGTACAGGCATTGAATACACCTGATAATTTCCCATCATACCTCCAAGGATGAAAAGCATGCTAGAGAGAAACTACTGCATGCTTCACTTTTCATCAATGTAATTGTTATAATCATAGAAGAAAACATCGTTTTAGAAAGTGCCTTGTAGAATGTTCTTCTTTAAAGTTATTTAAAAAAGTAAGTAAGTAAAATTGCCAGAAAATAATTGACAATGATTTTCAAGTATGTAATTGAATGGTAATATGAAAATAAACACCCCTTGTATGAAATTAATTTCCAATTAAACAATCTGCTAGTATAATTAGACAAGAAACTATGTTTGCCAAAGCAGATGAACAGTAGAAGGACTTTACCATCCTGGTGGAGTTCAAATTCTGCACTCTTACTGTGTCGGAGACATAAAAGTTATTCATACTACCAGTAACTAATTGACCATGATCTATGTGGATCTAATGATTCCGAATTAAATGATATACTGTTATTCAGACTTATTTCATTCTGTATGATCACTATTGTTAACGTGATTTATACTGGAGAAATTGATTAGCTAGACCTAGGTTTTGTTCCGTATTTAAACACAGTACGGTGCGAACCAGTCTGGCAATAGTGTGGCATCAATTCTACACAAGTTTTATCTGTTTTGCAGATAAATAACTTCTATAAACTTGATGATGACGACAATGTATATGACAAATCCAAAGAGATCAAGAAAGGATTCAAGTATTTCATTTAAATCAACACTCAATGAAATGGCTTTCTACTAGTTCAAAAAGATGAAATTAGCCAGGGCCACATTGATCCTCAAGACAGTGCAAAACTATCTTTTTTCATGCAAGTTATTATTAAACTAGATCCTAGATTAGTAGTTATTATTGATGTTTAAGCTGACCAATTCTTTATTCTTTGATAACTAAACTATTAGATTCTCATTCAGCCTTTCAGATTAATATGATTATATCAAATATACATTGGTAGAATAGCCTCGTTCCCATGCATCAATAAATCAAAGTTTTCATATTATTCTGTTAAAACTTGTAACAACAAAATACTATTTGGGAGGAAGGGAAGAGGCAGTGGATGTTAAAAAGAAAATACTATATCAAGAAGACAGGGGAATGTTTAAGTGGCTGTTGCTTTACTAGGCTAGTTGTTACTGAAGGTGGTTATTTTTTGGATATGCTTGATTTATGCAAGTAGCTGTCTTATTTTATTGGACATGTATGTCTTATTGGAGGTAGTGGGTGCTTCAAGATTAAGATTATAAATTTGGGTGGCTGCTCAATTGAGGAAGCTGCTTTACACTATTAAAGTCTTTTCAAATGCAGTCAAATTAAGAAAGTTCTCATAGATAATTTTATGTCTGTATGTCTCATTTGATAGTATTGACATCAATTGATGACTAAAATAACCGAGAACAGAGTGGATTAAAAGCAGCTTGTGATGAATACTATGTTGTGTTATATTAATTATATTGCTTCATTACTACAATATTAATTTTCTTTCTATTCTCAGTTTAAATTTACTTTAACATGGGTCCACAGATTGTCGTCATTTTGAACATATCCATTCTGTTAGGAATGAAGTCTGTGGAGTGAAAGTTTGAAAATCAGAAAGTTTTTTTTGCTAAGATATTAGCAAATGTAATCCCACATACAATTATAGAACCTGAAACTGATAGTTTTCAGCAGACCGAATATGATAAATATCCCACCTGAACAACTAGGCATTTTGACTTGTCATCCTGGATAAAATTAACTAAATACTGAAGATACAAGTTGCAAAATGAAACCGAAATTCAAATAAAATATTGGCTAAATAATTGTTAGCAAATAATAAAGTTTTCATAAGTCTATCAGTCATGAGTAAGTTATAATAAAAACAGAAAGGGAGCAAAGTGAAGACTCAAATACGTCCAATTCTTCCACTTTACAAGAAATCTATCTACAAAAGACGAAGATAACATATGTAAATCCAGTTTGATTTTCCGACTGGTATAGATAATCTAAGGAAAAGTACAAACAAAGACAAGATAAAGAAAAAAAAAAGAAGAATGAATAGAAATCTAATTGGAAGATTTGAATATTTAGCTATAATCAATATGTTTACATTGTCTGACCAAAGTACACACAAATCAGTAAAAACAATAACCTGATTTGTATCTACATGTTTGCACTGGAAAACATTACTGTGATTCTGTAGAAGTATTTCCATAGAAATTATTCTATTTCAGTCTGATATTAACAAATTCCTGATTTTCAGATAAGTCAACACAACCAAGTTTTGAAAGAAAAGATCATGTATCGTGGTTCTCCAATGTTAGCAAAATGACTTGGTATATACAGCCATAGATCAACTTATTCAATTAGTCAAATTTTGTTTCAATGGTGTATGAATTTCAAACATAAGAAAGTTCAAACCTAGAAGGGCTGCAACAGTTTGATTTGAATTATGATACAGTTCTCCATTTTATGAAACTTACTGAGTTAATGAAGAATGAATACAATCTAAATACAGAGGATAATAAAATTAGTCTAGTAGAAGCCTAGTGAAGACAGTTCAATTGATTTTAATCTTTCTTTCAAGTGAAGAACTGTAGAAAAGTTTTATTGATTTCATCCAATTTATTTCCAACGAAGATTTTGTAGGTTAATTGATTGCTTGGGGTTATAATTACAAGCTAGAAAATTGAAATATGCAATGGTAGACCATAGAACCAGTGTCAACATCATTTACAAATATCAGTAGAAGTAGGGTACCAGTACCAAATAAGCAGTATTGGAGTGGAGTATTGAATATTTATTTTGTGGTGATGTGCTTGATCGCCGGAACATAGATCTGTCCATTTGATGCACATGTACTTGTATGTTTTAAGTATTTTTAGACAAATTGTATATTGAGATATTATGTATTTTTGATTTTTTTTTTTTCCAATGTATTGCCCCATGGGATGAATGTGAGACAGGGCCATGTCCTTGTGTATTGGACCTAATTCTGACCCATGTAAAATAATAATAGCAGTGAGGCACAGCTATCACTGAAAGTGAACAATCCGAAATCAAGCACAATCCTTATCAAAAGAACAGAACCTAAGCCTAAGCCACCACCATCCTCTCCAGACTTCTGGTCTCTGATAATGAGATGATAAACAGCGACAATCTTTACCTACATTACAAATAAATTCCAAATTTTAAATTCAAAAATTTTAAGTAAGATCTACATTCATGATGAAAGAAAGTGAGTTCATTGGCTCATAATTAGAATTTAAAAGACTATTTTAGTGATTGACTGATCCAATAGCTATTATTACTATTAGTTTTTATGGAATAGGTCCTATTATATACCGTAAATTTTAATGTTCTTCAAATACAACTTCCAAATGTATCTAGAGTTCTATCTCTAACACTATGGAAACAAGCCGGGACAGAAATCACAATGCGGAAAGCATGTTTCTGATTAGAATAACATTAATTTGCAATAATGGGTGTATGTTTAGTTTTCCGACTACCAAAGGTCATTGTAAGGTCAAATGATGCATCCATTAACCAAATGGTGATATGATTGACCAATTATTGAGTTTATGAAGATGACTCAGGTTTGGCTATTGGTTGGAATATTTATTAAAGTTGACACAGGTGTAGAAAACGAGAGGTGGAGAGATGTTTTAACGAAAACAATTCATTTGCTTCCCACTTCCTCTCTATACCCATGGGATTCTGGGATTTATAGAATTCAGATTAGATATTTAGTGGTATTAAGGAAAGAACATTGCAAATTGAAGTCTGTGTCAGTAACCAAGTCTCAAAAACACTTTGCAACTCACCATTATTGAGAAATAGCATTTCAACATGGCATTGAAATGAAACATTGTTATATTTTTCAAAATATAATTTTTGCTACCAAGTCCAATATTTATAATTGACTCAGCATATATAGCCTATATAAAAGTACCATACCTAAGGTCTTTTCTATAAAAACATTCATCTGATTGGTTTATCACTAAGATTAATTTTAAATTTAGTTCTACAAACCAACAATATTACTCTATTTTTTTTAAATCTAGATTTAGCTGAATTCCATAAGTAAGGATCAGGATTCAGACTGTCAAAATTATATCTTACTCTCTGTCCTTGACCTTCAAGTGCTATGGTTAGACTGATGGAACTCTATAATTAAATTGTCTATGAGTAGGAGATGAGTCATGTCCAGTCACTATTTATCAACTACAAGTATTGATCACATTATAACTAATGGAATACTAACGTTTACTTTTCAGTTTTTTATTCCTGGGAAAACAGAACACATCAAGAACCTATTCACTGTGTAATAGATGCCACAGAAATCAATTGTTCAAACTTTTTTTTTTTTGAATATGGTGCCATTTTCATCTTGAATCTGTGAAGATGTGCAATAGCATACAGTGTTTTACAACACAAATTATGCAGTAACATTAACAGATATAAACAAACACGAAGAAGGACTAGTTTACTAGCAGATTTTATACTTGGTTGTTTCTGGGGCTGCTGCAATAGAAAAAGCATGCAGTTGTTCTGATTGGTCAATAAAACAAGATCCTATTTGCTAAAGATATTATGTTGAAAATTAGTTGGAAATTGCAAAATGAGTTTCCAACCTCATAACCCTATCAGCGGCAGAAAATGAGGCTGTAAAACTCAAATCAATTTTATTCAATTAATCTTACATGATTCTACAAACCAATTTTAAACAGAATATTCATTTTCATATTCATATTCCTTTTCCTTCAAGGCTCATGGGAAGAAAACTAGCAAACAGTATGGGGAAAGAGCCTTTGCAGTGTTTATTATATTGTATGTTTTTATTGTAGTCAATGAAAGTAAAGACTGTTGAGATATTTTTATGTAATAGTCTATTAAAAATAAACTACAGTATTATTGTGGGACTTTGCTACCGCAAAGTCCCAGTTTGTTTTCGGTTTGTCAATTCTTTTTTTTTTTTTTTTTTTTTCGAAATTTACACAGGGCACACAGCCTAGGCTGCTATAGTTGCAGCAATTTCACAACTTCTCTACACCTTATGTTGTGGCGACGTTTCTATTAAATATAAATTGGAACATTTTTGCAAAACTATAAGTGCTGCGTTGCAACATGCCTAAAAAGTCGGTCAGTGGCTCTAGAAGTCGCATTTTTGGATCGATTTTCGTCGGGTTTGCATTTTTAGAAACTTGAAATAATTTCCAACAAGATAGCAGTTAAAAAATTTCGAAATTCGAAAATTCGTAGCACACATTTTTTTGCCGTATTTTGCACATTTTTGCAACTTTGCTATTTTAAGACCGATTGATCTGAAAATTTGGGTGCCTTCAAGTGCCATGAATTTAAAAACATTGGCTGAGTCAAAATGTTTGCTTCATTTCCGGTTTCAGCGTAAAAAGGGTTTAAACTTCCGGTTGACCTACTTGTGCTGTAATTGATGTATCGCAACAAAATTTATGTCAATCTTAATTAAATTAGAAGACAAAAAAACGAAGAAGAAAAAATCCAGACCGGAAGTGAAACTTTGGCCGCCATCTTGAAATGTCACTTTTTTGTAAAACTCAAAATGGGGCCTCAGGGTTATGTCTAATTTCCGCGATGTTTACATTTCCTGTAGCTTTAGTCGATTTTGAAAAAAACTGTGGGAGCCGATTTTTTAATTTCGCTTTTGCAATTTTGCAACATCCGGTTGAATTTTTTCGAAGTTTGAGGGCTTATTTCTCGTGACCTTGACCTTTGGTGACTTTGACCTTTAGTAGGTCAAAGGTCAATTGACCTTGGCTATTAGTTGACACTTTGACCTTTGACCTCAGACATCAACTTCCGGTTTTATAGCTGCCTGAAAACAGCAAAATTCGCAACTTTGGACTGCTCTAGAGCGTGACCTAATTAATTTAGAGTGTTATTTTTTTCAGATTCTTAAGGTAATTTTTAACTTCTTTCCAACAATGTATAACAAAAATTTTTAAAATGAAAATTGAATTTTTTGATTTTTGAAAATAAAGGTACATTTTGCAGTATTTTCGCTTTTTGAAATGTATGTGTGTATATCTCGTGATCCATTAGATGTACAAGCTTCAAATTTCTACCGTGAAAATACATTTAGAATGTGATTAGATTCACGCCAAAAAAAATGAGATGGGCGTGGCACATCCGGGTAAACTTCCAATTTGCCATTTATATGGGTCAGCGAATTACGTCTGTAGGAAATAATGTTTTTCAAAAAAGTACTTTGCACAAGGATACCTCGTTGCTTTGGCCACTTTCTCCCAGAAAATCAGATGTTTCGGCCTGTTTGTTGCAATTTGCGACGTTAGCAAAGTCCCACTCTGTGCCACAAGTGGCTCTAGTTTTTTTTTTTTTTCGAAATTTACACACCTCACTGTGCCTAGGCTACAATAGTTGCAATTTTTTCACAACTTCTCTAGACCTTCTATAGTGGCAACGTGTTGCATAAATATAAAATGGAACTTTTTTGCAAAACCAGAAGTGCTGCGTTGCAACTAACCAAAAAAGTAGGAAAATGGCTCTAGATGTCGCAATTTTTGATAGATTTTCTTCGGGTTTGCATTTTTAAAAACTTGAACTAGTTTCAAACAAGATAGCAGTTGAAAAAATTCGAAATTCGAAAATTCGTAGCACACATTTTTTTGCCGTATTTTGCACTTTTTTGCAACTTTGCTATTTTAAGACCGATTGATCTGAAAATTTGGGTGCCTTCAAGTGTCATGAATTTAAAAACATTGGCAGAGTCAAAATTTTTGCTTTATTTCCGGTTTCAACGTAAAAAGGGTTTAAACTTCCGGTTGACCTACTTGTGCTGTAATTGATGTAGCGCAACAAAATTTATGTCAATCTTAATTAAATTAGAAGACAAAAAAACGAAGAAGAAAAAATCCGAACCGGAAGTGAAACTTTGGCCGCCATCTTGAAATGTTACTTTTTTGTAAAACTCAAAATGGGGCCTCAGGGTTATGTCTAATTTCCGTGATGTTTACATTTCTTGTAGCTTCAGTCGATTACGAAAAAAACTGTGGGAGCCGATTTTTGAATTTTGCTTTTGCATTTTTGCAACGTCCGGTTGAATTTTTTCAAAGTTTGGAGGCTTATTTCTCGTGACCTTGACCTTTGGTGACTTTGACCTTTGGTAGGTCAAAGGTCATTGACCTTGGCTATCAGTTGATACTTTGACCTTTGACCTCCGACCCCAACTTCCGGTTTTATAGCTGCCCGAAAACAGCAAAATGCGCAACTTTGGACTGCTCTAGAGCGTGACCTAATTTATTTAGAGTGTTAATTTTTTTAGATTCTTAAGGTGCTTTTTGTCCTCTTTCCAAAGATGTATAACAAAAGATTTTAAAATGAAAATTGAAATTTTTGATTTTTGAAAATAAAAGTACAATTTGCTGTATTTACGTTTTTTTGAAAAGTATGTGTGTATATCTTGTGATCTATTGGATGTACAAACTTCAGATTTGTACTGTGAATATACATTTTGAATGTGATTAGATTCACGCTGAAAAGAATTAGATGGGCGTGGCACATCCGGGTAAATTTTCAGTTTTCCTTATATATGGGTCAGCGTATTACGTTTGTAGGAAATACGTTTTTTTTTAAAAAATTACCTTGCACACAGATACCTTATTGCTTTGGCCAGTTTATCCTAGAAAATCAGATGTTTCTGTCTGTTTGTTGCAATTTGCGACGTTAGCAAAGTCCCACTCTGTGCCACAAGTGGCTCTAGTTATTATTATTATTATTTCATTACCAAAATAGCAATAAAGTGTAAGAAATCATTGGAATCTAGATGAAAGTCATAAAATAAATTTCTGGAACTGAGTTCATAACTACCAGGTTTCAATAAATTCTATTAAATCAATCCCTGCTGTAAATTCTGACTCTGATCAATATATGATGTTTATAATGACTGTAATAAAAATATTTCACTGTAATTTATACATCAGACTAAATATTACTTTCTTGAAAATCAATTACTTATCTTAATGTACTCTTTTCACTTATTATAATTAGTAAAGACAGTGTAAAAATGTCTCAATGGATTACCTGAAGCAACACAAAGGGTCATGAAGAGTGAAATAAGGGTATTTTTTTTCAGAAAGATAAATGGGTTAATTTCCAAGTGGAAGCAGTTATTTGTGTTCATAATTGCAAAACAAAACCTAAATTCTGGCTATGTGCAAAAGCATGTTGATAGGTCAACTTGAATATCATGCAAGATCATGCAAATTTATCACCTCAGTCAAATGTTCACCTTCTAGGGTGCAATTGTTTCAGATGAGTTGAAAAGACAAAGGTTGTTGCATATAAGATGATCTATTATCAATTTGAACTAGTAAAATGTTGGAGCAAGTAAGATCAATGGAGTACAGGTCTTAGATTTCCAGTCATGCTACAGTAATGTGATGTTTTTAATCAATAATAACAAGAAACATGTCTGGTCATTTGAACTTAGTATATTGTTCAGATGGTAGAAAAAAATTAATTGATATGGTTCTGTACATATAAAAGATTGTAACCTTATTGGCATGGAAAGGGATATTATATTTTCCGTCTGATGTCTAGTTAGTTACCATGTATCGCTCATTTTTTTCCAAAACCCATATGTGGTTAATTTGTTTCATATTTTGTTCTGTTGTTGACTCAACTTAGCTTTCTTGATCTAATGAAATTGTTATGCATCATATGTTCTAGGTGTACAATATTTAACAAATCAAATAATTTGTTCAACAGTAGCTTGGTAAAATCTGAACTGAAGGACAACCTCCCTAGGGGACATAACCCAATCAACGTAACCAGATGACAGAATAGAATAAATCATCCAAGTTAACGAGATAATTACTGAGAAAATTGTTAATTTTATCAATAATTTATTACAATAGGAATAATGTCAATTCTGACCTTTTTATTAGAAATATGCAGTGGAAGTATTTATTACATATTTCTACAATATTTTTTTTTAATCAATTATATGAAGTACTGGTATTAATTCAGAGTTATTAGAAATGGTGAGGTCAAAACATTGACATATTACTTATTTCTACTGAGAGGCCAGTTTAATGTCTTGTTTTAAAGTATGGAGCATGGACAACCAAACTCACATTTATATTTATAATCTCATAGGATATCATTTAAAGGGATAATGTATGATGGTAAAAAAAAAATTCCAGAGATACATATATAAATTATAGGTCATTATTTAATAAAATTACAATTTTTTAACCACTGGTTTGTTTTTAATAATTTTTTAAAACAATTAATTTACGGTCGTAACAGAGTTACTTTCCCTTTAAAAGCTCTTCTGCGTTAAAGACGAAAATGGCCAACAAAATCAGTGTGTGACGTCACAGTCGAACCAACTCGAATTATCTTTGTTTACCATCAAATATCTCACCATATTGTCGATATCAGCATGGTTTTATGTGCCTTTTTTGGGATGCAACAATGACTCACGGATAAGTAAAAGCGTTAGTTATTTTAAAATCACGTCTAGAAGCGACGAAATACAGAAAAGATGGGTTCATTTCTTGAAACGGAAAAATTATACCCTGACGAAACATTCGAGTATTTGTTCTGAACATTTTACGGAAGATAGTTTCCTTCGCGACCTGCAGGCAGAATTACTGAATTTGAAACGACAACGTAAATTGTGTGAAGCTGCCGTTCCAACTATTTACAACTCTAATCCCTCAACCATGCCTGTTATTGTTAATGTGAATCCACCATCTCTCAAAAGACGAGCACACACAGAGTCGAGATTGCAGTCAAAACATCGAAAAGACGTAAGTTAAAGAATTCATAACAATATGCCTTAGATCTTTTATGAAAATTGTTATTGCCAACAACAAATTATATATAGAAGAAGAATGGAATTTGTAAACATGTGATTGTTCTGCAATAATGTAAGGCCTATCATAGTGTGATCAACAAGTTGATAAAACTGAAGACAAGTGAATTTATTTGCATCCAATAACAATTCATGCAAGATATAACAATTTATTTTTTCCTTTTCAGGAAGTGGAAAAAATTCTGTCAGAATCAAGCTTACAGAGAGAAGACACAGCAGAACCAGCAATAGATTTGGAAATTGAGGGTTTGTCTATTGGTCAAGAGCTAACACAAGTGCAATGTAACATGTCTGTTCAGACTGATTTCATTGTTTTTCCCCAAATAATGCCATCACAGTCACCTTTAAGAGCAACTGCCAGTACTCAAACAGCTACTAATGTTAAAGATGTTGGTACTCAATGTGATGATGATGATATCTTCGTATCCACTTATGGATCTGCAATGGAAATTCATTCGTACTGTACCACAAAAGAAAACAGAATTGATAATCTTTTTTCACCATCAACACCAACCAAAACTGTTCCACTTAAGACCAGCACACCATTAAAGTCGTTAGCTAACACTAGCTTAATAAGTACCGATACAGCATCTACTCATGAATCCTCTTTACATTTGTCAACACATGATATTTCTTATGTGCCTGAAACGTCAGATCAAAGCAGTACTAGTTTGAGTGATAGTGATCCAATCAACACATCTGACGGCAAAACATCTAGTTTACCTCATGAAGACTCCAAATATATTGTGTTTTACTCCTCCCTTATGGAGCTTTTTCAGACATGCCAAAAGTGTTGTGATCCCATCATCAATGTTCAAAAATCTACAACTGGAACACTGTTAAAATTAACAAGTACTTGTCTGTCTGGTCATGTGTTCACATGGAACCCAGCCTTTCATTTCAAAAATGCCAGCTGGAAATCTGTTAGTTGCTGCATCTATTTTGTATACAGGTTGTTCTTTGGCACAGATATCAAATTTTGCGGAAACTTTGAACCTTAACTTCTTTGGACTTTCCACATTCTACAAAATCCAATGCAGCCTCTTTCAAATTGTAAATGAGGCTTGGTTGAATGAGAGACAAAGTGTGCAAAGACAACTACATGGAAAACCTCTGACCTTGTCTGGCGATGGACGGTGTGATAGTCCTGGATTTAGTGCCAAGTATTGCACTTACTCTTTACTTGACAGTGAGTCTGGTAAATTGGTAGACTTTGATGTGATACATGTTGGGGAGGTAAATTACAAGTCAACTAATATGGAGAAAGAAGGCCTATCCAGATGTCTTCAGAGGGTCAGTGAAAATCTGTCGATAAATGTGCTGGCAACTGATAGACATATTCAAGTTGGAAGTATGATGAAAAAGCAGTTTCCTAACATTATTCACCAATTTGATGTCTGGCATGTTTCAAAAGCAATCATTAAGAAGTTGACAGAGAAGGCAAAGTCAAAGGAGTGTGAAGTTCTGTGGCATTGGATAAGTTCTATCAAAAACCATTTTTGGTGGAGTGTAGCCACATGTGATGGGAACTTAGAATTGCTGAAAGAGAAATGGATATCAGTCATGCACCATTGTGTTAATGTTCACAAATGGTCCTCCAATAGCCAGTTTCATTCTTGTGCCCATGAACCGTTAACAAAAATGGAACAAAAGAAGAAGAAATGGTTGAAACCTTCATCTGCGGCTTTTCTTGCAGTTCAAGCCATTGTTTTTGACAACTCCATTTTAAAGTCACTGGAAAGATTGACATTGTTTTGTCATACTGGTGACTTAGAGGTGTATCATTCCATGATGCTTAAATACTGTCCAAAATGTCAACACTTCTCATATGATGGAATGGTTGCCAGGACACAGCTTGCTGCTTTAGACCATAACCATAACACAGGTAGAGAGCAAGCCACATCTACACAAGGTCCATCAGAGGGCGAGTTGAGGTATAACCAAGTTTTTCCTAAGCGGTGCAAAACTTGGGTTGCCAAACCTATACCTGAAAAGAAGTGTCATTCTTACAGGAAAGATTTAATGTCCCGAACAGTAGAAGTGAGAATGAAATCTATCCAATTACCAGCATTGATTAAACCAACCTTGCCAAAGAACATTGCTAATATGGATAAACCACCAAAACAAGAAACGATAAATTCTCATAGATCAAGAATGTCGAAGTCAATAAGGTAATTTTGTGATCTTTTATTTTTTAACATACCGGTATTATACAAAAAAAAAATTAAATCATATCTTTAATTTTGTACATTTTTCATAAACATTTTCATCGGTTATATTTTCCAGGAACTGATGCAAGCTAGCTGTACTTGAATCCGATATATTGTCCTGATTCTGAGGGGAAGGCATCTCTTATTTTTAAAACAGCACAGGCTGGTATTACACGCCGGATGTTTTTGCCAAGTTTTTGATGGACCCAGTAGATAAACTGTCTGTAAGCCTGATGGCGCAGAACTCTGAAATGATAAAACATTATGTTCATTCACATACACATATTTGGGCTTGATTCGATTCGAAATTCTACTTGACTAATTATAGTCCTGAAAATTTTATTGATATAAGAATCATATTGCATGCTTTATCTTTGTTACAATTGTGTGACTTAATCCAGTTTTCAAGACATTGAAGTAATACTAACATTTGTTTCTATTTCGATCACACAAATTTTTTTTCTTTTTTTTTTTTTTTACCTTGCACTACATAAAGAAAATTTGCAAGGAAAGTCTTTGTTCTTATTTTTCCTTCCATGCTCTACTTTCGTTTTCCTAGTCTGTTTCTGGGGATTTGATTGGCTCATTAGCATGACCCCCATAAAATTATCCAATCACCGAACACAACTTGCTTCTATATATAGAATCTCGATGTTATCGTCTGTTCCCGAAGAAAAGTGCCAAACGTAAAAATATGTATGCCATGTACTTACTCGTTTGGGAGTGGGTCTTGTAATATATCTTGACGTATATCTGCTCTTGCTACTGCCGCTACTTTCAACACTTCGATGTCCAAACAAATTCTCTCGAAATAGGGATTACTCGTCACACAAAAGTTATTTTCCATGCGGTGTTGGGCTCCATGCACTTCAAGACAACAAATGCATTCATTCACTGTCGGTAATGCTTCGCAATTCCCGCACTTACACCAAACGTCTGAAATCAAACGATGATTTTCTTCGGTGTCTTCCTGAGTTGAAACATCCGATTCATCAGACGAAGTGGATAATTCATCTGTGTCATATTCTGGATCAAATTGGTACGGTAAAATTTCGACATTGTCTGTATTGATCGACGCCATGATGTTTGTTTGGCACTGAGAATGTTCTGCTATGACGTCACAAATTGGCCTGGTACCGTTTGTGGTTTTCAGTAAAAGAGTTCCAATTTTAGCAATGGCGGCCCCCAGGGAATAAAGTCAGATTATTTCAACCTATCTTCCTAACTTTATTTAATTTTTTTAAAAATATTTCTATGCAAATACCTACTTATGGACTTTTAAGAAATCATATTCTAAGGGGAATTTCTATCATACTCTATTCCTTTAAATAAGGTGAATAAATATAGGATTGATTTCCACTATATGCTAGAAAAAGTGAATAACTCTGGAGTGCTAGTTAGTGGTTAATTTCACCAATATATTGAATATGCAAGAAGAGTGTATCAAAGGTAGTGTATTATAAGATAAGATTGTGTCCAGTATAATACAAACTGTATAACTGAAGGCATTATCTGAATGTCACAGATACACTATGACTCATCCTGTCTCTAGAAGTAATGATAAAACTTATTATACCATGTCTTCCCATAGGAATATGATAGATCTACACTACCCACAGGGACTTACGTTCAGTTGTTATATTGATTTCTGTATTATCAACACCTTCTGACATATTAATGTTTTATGAGGCTTCAATATTTGTTGCATGAATATTTTTCATATAATTTTATACAATTTGAGATCTACAGAATAATGAGTCATTGATTGAAATTCTACATTTCTGTTTAAGGGGGTTGACAACCCTAAACCTATGTACAAAAAATAGACGATTTCAACCACTTCTTTTCCACCTATCTGAAATATTTAAATATCAATGGAAAGAGGGGACTTTCAGCTATCCAAAAATATAAAATTTATTTCTTTATGACATTTCAACTTTAAGAAATAGGGTATGAAAGATGAACGAAAAAAACGTCAATTATTCCCTTAAAATTAGCATATCTACTAGGCTAATTAATAGTGAAGGTTGAAATTTTGCACAACGCAAGTCTACATGTATCTCTACAAAATTACGTTGGCTTTTTGGAAAATTTTGTTTTGTTTTGAAGATATTGATAGAAATCAAAATTTTGCGAGTGCATTTACGAAAAATTGAATTTTTAAAAAACTATTCATTTTAAAAAAAAAAATCCAACGTAAAGTTATAGAGGACATCGTAAGCTTTAGCTGAAGCCAAAGTTTGTAAAAATCGGATAAATTGTAAGCGAGATATGCTTTTGGAAAAATGGCATTTTTTTTCAACATTTTGCAAACACATGTAAACCTTACGTAATTAACGATCATGTTGTTAAAAGATTGTCTTTCATGCTGTAGAAATCTTTAAGCACCTTTTAGGCATCGATATGCACCGATATCCACACAATTGGAGTGCTAAAACAATGGATTAGCACATGTCAAAACATCCCTACCCATCAATCATAAAATTTTCTTTGTTTACATGTGACGTAAAGATTTATGGGACATCACGTGACTTCTGGATTCCCCCGATACACAAACTCTTACTTCGCGTGCCGATATTAACAATAACTGACCGGCAAACGTAGAGAATGTTTATTTAGCCGATGACGTTGTAATCACAAATGTCAACTGACAACGTAATTTGTTTGTCTACATAGAGGAATACCCCGTTTGAGCTAAAATTTTTACTAGATGAGTTTCTTTTAATGCCAAATAGAATGGATATAAACTTAATACGTTTCTTGATTGAAATACACCTCGAACGATAAGGTTGTCAACCCCCTTAACTGATGAAAGTAGAAAAATTTTTTTTTTTTACTCCACTGTTTTAAAATCAATTGTAGAAGAATCTGAATAAAATATATATATAGCACTGAGGGCCTGGCCTATAGCAGAAGGTTACTTCCAAATAATGTGACATCCATTAACAACACTGTTGTTCTATGTTCTTATCAAGGCCTTTCAAGTAATATTAATTGTATCGATACATGGTGCATAGAATAATTTATATCAATAATGGTTTTTACTGATAGTCTTGTCTCCATTTATTGAACAGAAAGCTAAAATATATTTTACAATAATGATCTCTATAGTCTAACATTTTACAGTTTAAAGATATTTCTTTCTTAATCTGACCATTAAGTTAATTGATGGAATCGGGAACAGATTACAAAATAATGAACTTTAGTGGGATTGGAAAATAGTTGTCAAAACTTGTTATGCCAATATTATTGGGCACACTTACTTATTTGTACCAATCTGCTTTTCAGTAAGATAGTTGTGGCTATTACCTTTCATTCTGTGCAATTAATGATGGAGAGAAGTGATGAATTACAATTTTGGAAAAAGTAACATTTATTTTAGATGGTTGGGAATAACCTTGTAGCCATGTTTTTTATCATGAATTTACAGGCTTTACACCGATTTTTCATCCATTCTCCCAATTTTTTAAGGCAAATCTCCCGATTTTTTTTCATGACATACGTATGATTCTATCAAGAAAATAAAAATATTTTTACAAGTTGATTCAGATACATAGGTACTAGACCATGAATAATGTTAAAAATTGATTTTTGAATTTTGAACTTTGAGCCACTAGCAGCAAATGGAGTTCATGAAGCATAAGGACTGATGGAGTGAACCTACAAAAAAATTCATACAAGAGCTGGCTTATGATATATGTTTCCAATTCACATTGCAAGCTATTAATTTTATATCACTTAAGGCATTTCTCTTATATACTTTTGTCTACTAAAAAGGTCATGTTTGGTTTATGATATGTCTATGAAATAAGATGCCAATTGACATCTGTATATCAACTTACTGTTGCATTTTATAACATGACAACAGCACTGTAATATGATAGTCAAGAATAAAGACTACTGTTTAATGTTAGGAATCTGGTTCCAAGTACTAGCAATAGATGTAGTCATTATTCTATTCACTAGTTAAAAAAATCAATAAATCTTTTATTTTGTATTGACAGGTTTCTACAATAACAGACTCCAAAGTAGTTTAAAGTTAATGGAAAAGGGCAAAGGTCAGGGAAAGGGGAAGGCAAAATGAAAAGGAAAAAACAAAATGGGTCACATAGGAACCTTTTTGTATCAAGCCAATGAAATTTTCTAATAGAAGTCAACCTCTAATGTTGAAAGTAATCTAAATCAGTAGAATTCATTTTTTAAAGTGTTTATTAGTTTTCTAGAGTAAGAAGCTATCACTTAGTACAGTACCAAAGACGATGGCAAGTTGACAACATATGTGTTTACATAAGGCTGTGGAGGAAAATAATTTGTTAGAATTTCCCATCTTAAAACATCAAAGAAAACTGTTATATCTTAAAAATGACCTTTGAACTCATTTCTTTGAGAATTGGAATATTTTTTGTTTGTCGACATCTTATATTTCATTAAAGCTGAAACTTTAATAAGTCTTGCAAACAGTGACTATGTAAATCAAATAAACTTTAAGGCTGGATAACTGGTAATTAACTTTTAAACTTGAGTAAGAAAGTTGAGTTTTTGTTTACATGGTACACTTCACAAGACTCTTTACCCAATAAAAGTGACTTTTTTTAAAGAAAATTAAATTTCAAGATTTCAAGAAAACTAATGTTATAAGATTTGTAAAAGGTATGTATATAGAACCTTCACAAAATGATAAGTGTAAAATGGCAAACTAGGCCTAGAGTGAGTGATGATATTTAACTTTACAAGATTATAGCAGCACAATCTGTTTTGTAATTTTATTTAGAAACAAAAAGAGACTTGCTAATGTGGTCACCAGAGACATCAGACAAGAAAAACAGAATGATTTCAGTAAAAGCTGTATGTCTCTTTTGAAGACCTTCAATGGTTGGCAAGGTTTTTTTAACCTTGTTTGTGTGCCTTTTTGATATGTTGGTTTTGTAAGGAAAAAAACCTGAATTCTCACCTTTTACTTTGAACATATTTAGATTTATCTTTAATAAAAGCTGTAACAACTGCTGTCTTTTGTCTGTCCTTCATCTCAAAATACACACTCCATGGACTGTTTGGTTTAACCGCAGCTCCACGAATTTTTAATCCATTTTTGACTTTTGTTCTGAAAGAAAACATTAAGTTTGATCTTGAAAAATTGATCTTCTCTGTTTTTCATGTGTTCTAGGTTTGTAGAGGTTTAGTTAAAATGTATTGTTTAGTACGTGATAAAACCTGCATGAAACAACTGTACTCAGAAATAAAAATTGAATTTAAATCAATGAAAAATATTTTAACATCAAATATGAAGATAAAAAAGCACTTTTTTTTTCTTTTTGATGCTACATAATGACCCATTTAACTGATATAACTACTTTTCAATGACTGCATACTTCATTTAGTCTGAATAAATTGCTGAGTGTAGATAGACAAAGGGATGTTTTCTCTGAATAAAGCTTGTTTTCATAGGTTGAATTGAAAATGGCAAAAGAGAATCCAAGTTTTAACAGGTCCTAAATGACCTGACTTGTAAAAGTGATGTCTTTGATTCTTTCAATTCCATTAAAAATAGCCATTGCCATCATAATAATATGCCCGCATTTGTAATGCCCACCAGTTCTGCCAGGAGGTTGACAAAAGTTATTGGTAAATGAAAGATTTTCAGACTTTCAATAGGGTTCAACCTTTGTTCATTACAGACACTCACACTAAGTTTCATCAAAATATCCATCAAGAAACTAGCTCTCAGTTGTCTCCACAAAGAATTGAAGCACAGGGGCAATAACTCATAGAAAATATTTCTTTAGATTGGTCTGAATTTCTATATGGTTCATCAATGGATGATCACAAATACTAACACCAAGTTTCATAAAAATCCATCAAGAAATTAGCCCTCTGTCTTGTCAACAATAAATTAAATGAGCTTTTAAAAAAAAAAATATTTTTCTTCAAAATCCATCAAGAAACCAGCTCTCTATTGTATCCACAATAATTGTGGACAGACAGACACCTACACATTAATGTGTGGGCATATAAAAATGTGCAAAGGATCTTTGATATTATAAGTCTTCTGCCTGAAACTTAGATTGTTGAAATCGATACAATCATTGTCCCTAATACAGATCAACTTCTTGAAATACATAATACAATCCCTTTGGGAAAACAGTGCAAAAGGAGTTTTTTTAATAAATCTTGCCTGCCTATAAATGCAGACGCATGTGTGTGCAAAAGCATGACAAATGATTGCCCAATATTGCGATTTGTGAAGATAAAATTAATAAATGTTTGATTTAAGGAAGGTAAAAATGAAGTTTATTTTCTTTTTTAAAACAATGAAGGAAAACATTTTTGTGTGCAAAGTGGGGAGTTTGTGGACAGCATGATAATATTTTTTTTTCCAAATTCCTAGTGATGTAGCACAAAAAATTGACCTCTGTTTGTTGTCATTCAGAGTATAAAAGGTTAGGTTTATTGTTCTATCTGTTTCAACCTATGCTTTTAATATAGCATTTTTCTGTAACAACAATGTATTGCACATTGCATGATGTTGCCAGTCTTTATAAGCTCAATTAAGTGCAGGATTAGGTGGATCAATCAAGCATCTGCCTGAGCCCCCCAGGGCTAAAGAAAGATTATTTTCCTGGTATAAAGTATGTGACTTTAATAATACAAGGGATATTAAAACGTAGTATTTAATAATGAATAGGTTTTGTTCATTTAGTACATAGATAGAAAATGAGACAAGACACAGCTAATCTTCAAGAACAAACAAACTCATAATAGCCTAGACTATAAACTAGTAATCCTACAATCGTATCAAGTTATAGACATGATCAAGGCTAGATTACACTCACTTGGATGTCCATTCATTTTGCTAAGAACTAAAAGATTTTCTGCAAAAAACATTTCCATCGAGCTAGGAAAAAGTCTCCATAGTCTCAGAAATTGTTCAAGCCATTCGGCAGGACTAAAGAATCTTTCAAATTCAACTGTACTTCATATTTCTTTTTAACCCATAAGTTAATCATAGGCCTATGTTTTAGTTAGTATCAGATATTCAATAATTTATGATGTATAAAACATTTCCTTCAGAGATGGCTAGCAATAAGCATTTGCTTGTAAATAAAATCTCTTTTATACTATGTACTTGCAACTGTTATATGTGAAATGCAAACACAAAAAGGATAAAACCAACATATCCTTAAATGCCAGCTCTTGTTTTGGGTAGGTATATCTCCAATACCAATATGAAAAGTGAAACAAATTCATACTTACTGTACTACAACAACTTGTACGTTTGTATTCCCTTGTAAATAAACAGGGATAAGAAAACGACTTCCAGGTAAATATTTGGTCTTTGGAATTCGGAAAATCAAACGATCATCTCCCTTTTCTTCATAGCGGTGATCTTCAGTTGAAAGAGGAAGACTAGTTATCAATTTCATATTCTTGGATTCCTCTGTTCGTCCCGGAACGATTGAATTAGATTCTTGTGCACACTCATGGTTGTCCTCAACACGGGACACTTGATAGTAGACTTCAACATTAGAAACATTATGATGCCACCATTCATAAGGTACAGTAATTTCCATCAGACATGCACTTTTATCATTTTGATTCAAAATACACACATCCGTTAGGCGTTGATCATCGTGAAACACAATCACTTGCCCACACCAATGTTCATTGTAATAAGATTCACTAAAGTCGCTGGTTTTCAGGGATTGTTGTATTGGGCGTGCGTCCATTAAAACTTGTAGAAGTGGCCATTTGGGTAAAAGCTCCTCAGTTAACAGATGCACACTTATGTCCATATTATGAAAAATTTCACTGTGTAATTTGCGATTTGTCTGCTGATCGACATATTCCTCTGGTATAGCTTGATAGGCTTCAAAGGGTCCATGACTGGCGCGTAATTTGTGTAGTTCTGCCCGTTTGGTTATAACAAATAGTTCTTTTTCCTGCGTAGGGTTACTGGGCTTAAGTTTGTGATAAGCTGATTTTAAAAAAAATCCATCATTACGCTGGTCAAAATTTATTTCTACTCCATAAACACTCACTGAAAATAGAAAACAGGATATTAAAACATGAAATCAGATGAAATCAAATTAAATGCAGTTTTCTATTGTGTTCTTCAATAAAATGGGCTATTACAGACTACCAAAGGAATTTGATTTGACAAAAAAAAAGAAATTATTCTTCTATATCTTTTTACCAACTACATATAAATCAATGTTGTCAATGTTATAAATACTATTCAGAACTATTAGTTTTTCTTGTATTATGTCATAATCTAGGTAAAATTTCTGCATCCTAAATTTAGGTGAAAATACTAAAACCTAGTTTTGAACCCTGTTAAGATAACTATGCAGTAGGTAATATCAATTTCATAAAAGGATAATAATTCAATTGGCTAACAAATTAAATAAGCTCCATTGAATTATAAGTTAATATGTACAATAATTAAATAGTATGAATGAATTAACCTGTTTGAGAATATTGAGTTAGTTAATTTCCACCATGTGTTTTTCATTAATTATTTAATCTATCTTGTTATTGATATATATTACATATACTTTATTGATTTTTTACCATTCATGTTTTATATTTAGCTATTATAATTGTCCAGTCCTTGCTGCGAGGCTTGTTGATCTCTGTGTTCTAGTGAGTTCTACCAGCTGGGAATTTAAATTCCTGGCTACTTCAAAGGGTAGAGATCAGACTAATTTGGATACATAGGTAGATAGTACACAATAATCCAGATCAGGCAAATTTTCTAGGGTGAATCTCTAAAATAAATCCAGGCCATGTAAACATGATCTTTGTATAGCTATGATACAATGTCAACATGGTTTATGTTATAGCTATGATACATTGTGAACATGGTTTATGTATAGCTATGATACATTGTAAACATGGTTGATGTACAGGTATGATACATTGTAATCATGGTTTATGTATAGCTTTAATACATTGTGAACATGGTTTCTCTATAGCTATGATACATTGTCAACATGGCTTATGTATAGGTATGATACATTGTGAACATGTTTTCTCTATAGCTATGATACATTGTCAACATGGTTGATGTATAGCTATGATACATTGTAAACATGGTTTATGTATAGCTATGATACATTGTGAACAAGTTTTATGTATAGGTATGATACATTGTTTACATGATTTATGTATAGCTATGATACAGTGTGAACATGTTTTCTCTATATCTATGATACATTGTCAACATGTTTTATGTACCAGGTATAGCTAAATAAATTGTAAACATGTTTTATGTATAGCTATGATACATTGTCAACACATATTATGTATAGCTATGATATATTGTAAACAAATCACATATCTTGTATAAGGAATAAAGAATTGCTATTTCATGATTACCAATAAATATTTTCTGCTTTGAGTGTGTAAATGATATCAATACCTTTTTTAAATATATCAGATGCATTGTTTATTTGGCATATATCAATAACAAAAATGAAAATAATAAACCTCATCAAGAAATTTCATGCTTTCAACAATTGAGTCCAACAAGCAAATTTTTAAAATATTCCAGGTATTATAATCAAAAAAGCTTTTAATCTTGGACAAATTTCTGAACCGAATTTTCTAAAAAATCTGAATACTGAAATATTAGTGACCTTGACTTATTTACAAGATAGTTTGTTTTCAACATGATGAAAGCCAGACATCAATGGAAGTCAGGAATATTCATTATTTAGATAGTCTATTCTCATGGGACTCCCGCTTCCAATCAAATATGAATTATTCTATCTCCTAATGAATTTGGTAGAATGAATGTAATTTGATTATGTAAGACTAGAATATAGATATGCAAGCAAAATATGTCACATAATATTTTTAAGTCTGAATGAACCATCCATACATCAAACTTATCTGATCAGTTATTGATTAGCCCTGGTATTATTTGAACAGTTTGATTATGTCTGATTTGTATCTCATTTGTTCACTTAACCTAGATATAATAAGACAGTTTGCTTGTGTCAGATTTGTATCTCGATATATCTCACTTGTTCATTAAACCAGGAAATTATTACGGTTTTCAATTGACGTAGTTGCAATCCCTATTTATTGAGTGGCTTAGCCACTTTCTGAAAAAAGTAACGGTTCAGGATTCCATTCCAGATGGAACAATAAATCAAATATTTTTTGACAATAAGGTATCGACTTATGCTAATAAGCTCTTTCTTATTCCACATTGCAAAGAAATACTGACATCTATTAACTGGAACAGAAGCAAAGAAGAAGGATAAAGCTCTGTAGAAGTAAACATCTGACCTGAGATGACTGTAGGAATTCAGACAAACATTAGTTGGTTAAAGAATAACAAATATTGTACATAATCTTACAATCTATAAATAAATCACCATTCATTTCCTAAACTATCAGTGTTATTGTAGACATTCTATACTGATTCTACAATAATAGCTCCACCCTCTACTCCTAGGGTATCTGTTACCTGTGTTTCAACTGAGGTAAAAAGCTTTCTGTAAGTAAGCTCAGAATTTAGGTCTTGGATATTTGATCTATTGTGACATGGAATTTAAAATCCAAAGTTTGTTCTAGTTTTCAAATCTAAACATAAAACCACTATAACAAAGCTGTAGGAATATGGACAATGAGTATCCATTATAAGAATAATACATATCAACACCCCCCCCCCCCTCTCTAGATAATATTTAGCTACTGTCCAGTCTACTGACCTCTGTCCAACTAACAAGTAACATATTATCTAGGTTAGTTTATAAATGTCAGTCAGTTGGGTTGTTTTTCATAATCATTCACTTGAGACAAGTAATTGTATGAAAGTAAAAAGCATGAAGTTCTCCTCTATATAAAAGTTCAAATGCTGACAAACTCACATTTCAAAATAAAGTTAGAATCTATGTGGACTCTGCGAAAGAGAAATAGATTGATGACCAGCAAATTTGACAAAAAAACACATATGTTAGGGTTGGGCGATACTACTGTATTATGTGATGACCGGTTCCAAAAAAGTACCGGTAGTAGTATCGTGGCAAAACTGAATACTCAGTATACCATGGATACCATCAAGAATCATGGTATTCATTTTTATGAGAAATTAAACTGGTAAAATATCTGTTCTTTGCTGATTTAAGGTATATTTTCATAAATAAATTTATATTTTGTTGTTCTTAATCCACCATGTGTTACGTGACAATACATGTTCTAGATTATCACGACTTTATTTCCCATACAGTATACTACTATCAGTCTTGACCATCAGGACTATCTTTCAGGAATTTTTCCAGCACGCGACATTTGGCACATTTTTTAAGGCTCAATCAGAAAAGTCAGGTTTATTCAATTGGAATAAAAAATACCAGTGATCAAGAATAAATAACGAAATAATATCTTGCATATGACCTATTAATGTGTCCATTAACTTTAAGAATTTTGGTCACGAAAAAATACCGTGAATATTGTGATGATACCCAATTTTACCTGAAATACAGTGGTATCAGAAAATCCTGATACTGCCCATCCCTAACATATGTATCTGCTGAAAAATATCTAGTGCTGAAAAAAAACAGCGTAAATTCCTGTATTTCTCTCAATAAAGAGTGTTAATTGGCAGTTACATGTGTCTTTACCATTATTTTAATCATATACAAAATAACTTTATTAAGTCAAATAGATTTCGTAAAGAAAGACTGATGTACCATAATTAATAAAAGAGAAGTAGTAAGAAAAATATATTAAATTGAAAAATGTCACAGATGGTAGAAATTTAGCATAACGGATTGGACAATGTTAAGACAACCTACACTCAAAAATAGTATTTTCAAAAGAGCATAAACTCAATCCAGTTTGTTTTTTTGACAAAAGATATCATCAAAAATTACTCAATACACAATGAATAACATCTTGAATCACAACATATTTTAATACCTTTCGGCTTTTTATCAATATTGAACTAGAATAGAAATTTCAATTTATATCAAAGACATCCTAAGTAAACAATTGAACTGTTAGTTATATATCTTTCTGTAAGATTTATCAACCTATTGTCAATATATGAAAGGGAAGTTATATTTATGACTTGTTAATTTATCATGGATGTGACATGCCAATAAGATATCAGTAACTGTCAAAGACAAATACACCTTTGATAACAGTTTTTAACCAATCAATATCTATATATCCACTCCATCAGTGAAGTGAATTACTATGCAATGTGACCTTCATATGAGTCTATGAATAAGAACAAAAAAAAACACGAGAGCCACATGTGGAACAGTGAGGGCGTTTGCAAATATTGCAAATTGCAATTATTGGCACATTAGAGGAGTTTTTCCTACTTAAACCTAAATCTGACTATCAGTGCCCCTTGTTAGCTATATGAACTATTCACATATTTGACGTTTAGCACCATATTAACCTTATTGGCACCCAAATTACATCCTATTAGAATGTTATTTACTTTTATTTGCTAGTCTGTTTTAACACAAATAATTTTAGAACAATCGCACAAAAACAAAAAAGTTGAATAAAATGTCAAAATTTGGTTGAAAATTTGTGCTACGAATTTTGGAATTACAAAAGTTTTGAAAAGCTATCATGTTATTTTTCATGTTATATTTAGTAATTATGTGGGGAACTCAAAAATGTAAACCCAAAAAAAATCAATCAATAACATTCTAGAGCAAATTTTCAACTGTTTACACATTTGCAAATATGCAAATATCATTATTGCAATAATGTTTCAATTTATATTCATCTGATTATTTGCCACAGATGAGGAAATGTTGCAATATTCAATGTACTGCAGCTACTCCCAATTTTGCACATTTCGAAAACAAACTTTGCTTTCAGCAACATTTAATTTCAAGTACCAATTTCAGAATTTGTAAAGAAGCCTAATGGTGAAATAATATTTCAGGTATTTTGTGATTCACATTATAGTCACATACAAGAAGTAGACTTTAAAGTGTGTCTTATAGTTTAAAGGCAAATCAAGCTAACTAATTGATTAATCAGTGTTTTTCTGATGAATAATCCATGTATTCTTAAGTTATTAAAACATATGTAGATGTAGAAAGGATCTTTTATACTCCATGTTTAATCACCTGACCAAATGTTGCCATATGAAGTGAATTTGTATTAGAATTAATTTTGTTATTATAAAAAGAATCAGAAGGATATATTGTGAGTAAAAACTGATTTAAATTAATTCAATACCAGTATGTTTTTGCAAAATGATATTAAAATAAATTCTCGTGTTGTCAAAGATAATAAATGGAATACCAAATTACATGGGAGGAATGTGGACAACTATGCATGCATGCATAATTATGGACTAGCTCAGGGTTATCAAAAAGAGACTTAATATTTCTTGATCGGGAAAAACGACTGATATTTACCCGATCATTAGAAAATCTCTACTGTTTATTGATATCAGTATTAGCAATCCAATTATCAAATATATGAATAAATGAAAAGAGAGAACCTAACTTTAATAAAATGTAAAAAAACATAAATAAAACATGAATAAAGCAAAATCCACAAGAAAGTATGAAGTGGTTTTAAAATATTAAAAATTGTGTGCAGAACTTTTGAAGATTGTGTTTACTCAAGCAATAAAAAGTTTCTACTTGGCAATTATACTCCATATCATTTTCTATTGGCTAGGATTGTTCAAACTTCACAAACTCACGGCAAAGTTGACAAACAAAGATGGCAACATTTCAAAAAAGGCAATTGAAATCTTTTGGAGTATCTTGGTAAACATGGCTTAGTATGAAGACAGGGCTAATATTAAACTTGGCTAAGAGGATCAAACGGAGATAAGGAGAGTAAGATGGGAACACAAAGACATTAATAAACACATAAAATACACCAAACATGTACTAGCCCGAACATTCGTTACTTCTACAAATTTTAAACTATTTATCTCATTTTCTGTTTACTTGATAATTAGTTTCTAAAACATTGGAATTTCCAATAACATGCCTTTAAGCAGTTCAAAGGAACTGAATATATGAATCTTTTAATGCAAGGAATACATGTAGTCAAAATATAGCAAATAACACAAAAATATCCTCTCATACAAATATTTGTCAATCTTAATGCTTAATGGAGTACTGATATGGAATTTTTACTATAATTGATCTATTACTACACTATAACTTATTATGAGGTAAGAGCAGAGGCACCAATTGGTAGATAGGAGTTCACGTCTGTTCCAGTGGATGCAGATATCATATAAAAAATGATAGAGGCATCAATTGAAAGTGTGTGTATATATATGACACCCTTCCTGAGCAACCAGTAAATCAGAAATAAAATGTGGCCTTATCAGTTATGAATAGATATTCATTAGTCAGTACATAGAACTGGCTAACACCAATTCTCACACCCCCTCCATACATATACAGCACCGTTTATACGTAGAGCAATTATCAATTCATTATAAATCCTCCCCCACCCCCACAAACAGACTCTCACACATTATAGCTCACATTATTTCATCCATGTCAGTAACAGAAAGATAGTGATATCTCTGTTTCTATCTATATGAATACAGGTGGACCTGACAATGACCTGTTTACCCTGGGCCTAAATTCTTGACCTTGTTATAAACTATGTCTATAGTAAAGTATGAATTATAGTCTTTTCACCTATATCATTTAAACACCATTCATTACTAGTCTTATCACTTTAATCTTACTCTACAACATTCTACAGTTTCCTTCAGACACCTTGCTACTCATAACAGAAATAATGTACACTTAAAGTGGATATATGTACTGATTTATACATTCTATGAGTCTCAAGTCAGTATCAAATCTAATTGTTATATTGATGACAACATATTGAAAATTGGATTGTTTTCCAGAAGTTATATCCAAATAAAATAATTCAAACAAACATTAGTATTTCTAAAATAGACATCCATTGAAAACCAAAATTCAAAAGACTTTACTATATTTGAGGTCCTTGAAAATAAAATGGGCATGTGCTCACCCTTTAAGAATAATACTGCTGATGTCATTTTTGGTTTTATAATTTCATTTGACAGATACCTAAATAACAATAGCATATAAAGACAAAGCAACATGACTATTTAATATGAGACTCAGACCAAATCAGATTATAGAGGAAGTTATGTCAGTTTGGCATCAATAATATAAACTATTCTAGAGAATCTATCAGCCTCCAACTTCTAGCACAAAGTCAATTAGGTTAATTGGTTCCATTGATGATCAAAGCCTAGGTTTTACTTTCAATTGAAAATAGTTAATATGTTGTCTAGATTTGGTTCAAGAACATTCCCCAGATAAGAATATGAAATTTCTCAATTCAGTAAATTCTCTAATTATTGATATCACTCTACAATTGATGTATTGATAACTTTTTTAACAGTAGTACTTCTATATCGCTCTACAATTGATATATTGATAACTATATTAACAGAGGTATCCCTTTAATATTGATGAAATGTGCACTATTTTAATTGTGGTATTTCTGTATCGCTCTACATTTGATGTATTGAAAACTATTTTAACAGTTGTATTTCTATATAACTCTAGTATTTTGTTAGTAAGTTGTTTTGGTAAGTAAATTCACCACATGATAAAATTAAAAATCTCTTTTTTGTTTTTCAATAGATATCAATAATAAATTGAAATAAATTCAATTGAAACTAAAAGCAGCATTCTCTCTTTAATGATAAATCTACTAATTTAATTTGTTCTTTTTACAATTAATATCAACAATAATTTTGAATCAAACATTATAGAGATTTTCTTACCCACCCTCCTTCCAACTACATACAAACAACACTAATAATGATGATTCAAACCTCAGCCTCAGGAATATTTTCAGCCAAACTAATCAGTAATACTGTTCACAGCTCACTCTCTAAATTTGAGCACAGATTTATCTCCTATATATCGAAAGATAATTTTCTAGTTTTGAGTTTATTTGAAAGGGATTTATACATTAGTTCTAGTACCTCTGGAACTAGATAAATTTTTTCCAAACCAAATCAATCCCAAAAAATGGTGAAATGTGCCATTTAAAATTTTAATATCTCATTTATTTACGTTTTACGCAAATGTTGATGTTTCATATTTCTCAGCATGTAGGATTGGAATATAGTCTAGTCATGGTATTATTACTGAACAGAACAAAATTAACAACATAACAATTTAATACAATATATTTAAAATACATGAAATTCTCTAAGTATACATGAAAGATGCTTGATTTTCCATCAAAGAAAGTAGAAACTGGTCACTTATATTGAGTGTTCTATTAACACAGGTATTCTAAAATAAAGAACTGGCAGATTTGGAAATCTTCATTTCAGCTTAGATAAGACAGTCAGTAATTACTCCCTCCCACATCTACTTTAAACATATTTTTTTTCTTTTTGTGAAATAAAACAGATTAAGTGTTACATGCAGGGATGGTATCAGAAGAATTGACAGTATTGGAATTATTAGAGTTACAAGGTACAATCGGTATTTATACTGTTTGTAAAAAAGAACATATAACATGTGTTGTATACAAGGAGTTGTATTTACAGGAATTGACAGTATTGGAATCAATATGTAGAAGGAGTATATAGAGGAATCAAAGAAGACTTGCTGTGAAATTCACCAGTCAGAAACTCACCTATTAAAAGTACACCGATAATAACCGAAAATAACGGTTTAAATCCACGTTTATCCATAATTCGATGTAAATCCATTTTCTAACACTTAGTCATTGAAATTATTAATCCGGCATATGCGTTGGATACATATTTACTGTTATATTTCACTATTATTTCACACGGGTTTCACCTCCACTCCATTATAATGAAATATATAGTTCGCCATTCCACAACGTTAAACCATTTATTTCTATTATTCATACGCACTGTCATAATAATGTCCTGTGATTCTTAATTTAGAATTTAGGTTTTTTTTTCAATATTGGCAACATCCTTCTTTGAACAAACATATCTTTAATGTACATCTTTGTCACATTCTAGATCATGAGCAAGTGAAATTATTAAAATATTTCAGGACTATTTTCTTTCAAGCAGTAAACCACAATAATATATTCAATATACGACACGTGACGAAATCAAGTGAAGTGTTATACGATTGGTTATTACGAGAAAGCGGTAAGATCAAAGAAATCAATGCAATCAATCAATTAGCTACTGTTTTCAATTCAAATTCAAATTCTTCATAAGATTGGCTGTCCAGAAGTAATTATTACACAAACAATGGGCCTATCATTATTGATTATATAAGAGTTATGTGGAAAATCAATAGCAGGATCAATCTGGAAATTAAATAAAATCCCGAGTTATATTAAAGATTCTCTTTATATAAAAAATTCATATTTGATATGGAAAAATAAAGAAGAAATTTGATAACCTTTCACCCAGCAGGTCAAAAGAACGAGATATATTTTGTAACACGTTTGACACAAATAGTTAAGAGTGTTATAAGGGTTGCTCTCCTATAGAAGCACTGGTCTGGGTCACAAGACCTACGAATTTCAGTATACATCAATTGTTAAGAAATTATCTACTTTTTTAATACCTTTTACCGATGACAAATTTTGTGGGAGGTTTACGCCATCATTCCACTCATTTGTCAGTTTTGTATCTTATATTTCTTTAATGTTTTAATTTGGCATGACGGTATTATAATATTTTATATTTTATATGATAGAGAATTGATATTACTGTTCTAATGGATGTATTCTCACTATGCCGATCGAATAATATGATTATAAAAGTTAAAAAATGATTAAGCCTGTCTGCTAAATTATATGTTATATGATTTATTTGAAAACAACGGATTTCAAAGAAGTCCACGAAAATAATTTCTGATGGGATAGGATTTCATTCACCGACTAGTAATTAAAATACCCACTTCTTTTTATGGAATACCATGTATCGTCAAGATACACAACCTCGCAATACGATACGCGTATCGTGGCATGTTGTATTCGGATACATCGATTCAACGATATATCGTGCAAGCACTAATATTGTGTTGTACCACAGGAATTGGAGGAGCCATCAATAGAGTTGTATCACTCACTCACGTAGTATATTATATAACCACAGGAATTGGGGGAGCCATCAATAAGGTCGCATCACTCACTCACATAGTATATTATATACTATGTGAGTGAGTGATACGACCTTATTGATGGCTCCCCCAATTCCTGTGGTTATACATATGTCAATAATCCGTTACCGAACTCTTATTAACGAAAGTAAAATTCTGCTCATCTGGAGACATCCATAATCACCCCAGACACAAGATTGTACATACAGACAGGTGTTGCAGATCGACTCAGAAAGAGGAGGTACAGACTAAATATACTAGTCCTATATTCTTCCTATCGTTTTCCAGATTATCATGTTATTTCATTCATTATTTTATTTTCATATTTTTATGTATTTTACATATTTCAAAAATAATAATTTTAACAAAATTGAACAAAATAATAGTGGACCTCTAATTGTGGTAGTTTCATGTGATCAATAAAGAGTGCAAATACTCTACCAAAACAATATTTTTCTCACAATGAGTTGGAAAATTCACATCAGTGGAGATTTGAATTTTAAGCAACCTCAGTAATTTCACTTATCAATATAGGATAATATTGCAATTTAATAATTTGGCGCGAGTATTAGATTAGTCGAAATGAAATGAATAGACTCTGCATGCGGATTACTCGAAAGATTCCATTTAATTTTGATTTATCACACAGAGGTAATAGTTATAGGAAATATATTCAACTTGGCACCAAACCAAAATGGCCCTAAATGTTTATCAATCAGTTTTAACTTTCTCCAACCATTGCGAGGGACTCGTGGGATAATTTCTTATTGGTTAGGGTTTGATTTGAAATGGAAGAACTGTCTATATTGACCCACGTATAGATTCCACCTTCAAATCTTGAATTAGCTTATACAATTTTAAACCCATTAATTTATATCCAAAGGTCGTGTATCTGATTTGAATGAATTAATTATTGCAGACTTTATTTAATTAATTAGATAATTAAATATTATATATTTACCATTATTTAGAACAAATCTTTTTTCAGTCTAATTAAAATATAGACCTAACTTTCGTTCGTTGGAAATTTTCTCTCAAAACTCATGATCATATAATACCATCATACTTTTATTCAGGAACTCGCAAAAACCGAATACTGCATTGCCGTTTGCGTCTTTCCTGTGTGATCTGAATGGCCACAATGTTGTACTTCATGTTTCGGAACACCCTGCATGTGTTTGTGGTCACTATTTTGAAGACGCCGAACATTACCTCATACACTGCTCCTTACACTTGGATGCCCGAAACCAGTCTCTAAATAAGCTACCAATAAAACTAAGAACTTTAGATATCTTGCTTTTTTGAACAGACTCTCAGTTTGAGTCAATTAATATTTTTAAACATGTCCATACTTTCATTACTTTGTCAAAACGATTCTAAATGTCAATCATAATTTTTCTATTATTATTTTTCCATTATTAACATTTGCAAAAGTACTCAAATATTCATAAATGTCTTTAAAACTGTGTAAATACGTGTTAGTTTTGAGTGCACGTAAAATCTCTTCTCACCACCATAGGTGGCATGATCAGCACGTCGTTGACATCTTCACTAATATTCCTAAAGAAGAAGCCCTAGCGTCCCTCCGTACAACAGTCGACATCAACCATCACATTATTAATTGCAACCTCACTCCTCACTACAGATAGCTTCATCACCTTATCCAAGCTTTGCATCGATACCAACAACGTACCTACATGGAATGATAACCTATATCAGCAAATTCATGGGCTCCCTGTGGGATCTCCACTCCTCCCCCTTCTCAATGAAATCTTTATGACATCCTTTGAAACCACAGCTCTATCTACCACTCCCTTCTCACCGCTGTGTTCGTTCAGAAAGGTGGACGGACGATACCTTCGTCATGCCCCCCCCCCAAGACCCAACCACAGAGAGTCAGAACTACTCGACCACCTCAATAACCAGCATCAACGCATCAAGTTTATCTTAGAAAAAGAAAAATTCCCAACTGCCATTACTTGGCATCAATATCCATTGATCATCCGACCAACTGAAGACAAGAATCTACAGGAAACCCACAACACACCAACCAATACATTAATGCCGATTCCAACCACCCCGCCTAAGGCAAAGCAGGCATCATCTTCACCCTCACCAGAGGAACTAACTCCACTTGCAGTCCAGAATACCCCCTCCTCAGAACACTCTTCACCACCTCACTGATATCAGCAAAACCATCCACCATAGCAACAACACTGAACCCCAAACCCCGAACCTCAACTAGATTGGCATCCCATTCCATGGACCTACCAGCTACAACCTAACGACTCCTGCAACTCTCCGTCCATACCTACTTCATCTCTGGCATCACACCTCATTAAATTCCCCAACCACCATATTCTCTGGAACGAAAATCCATCCTTGCCTAAAACTTAACAAACCACAAGCACAGAAGAATCTGTGAGGCTTTAAGTCGTGACACAGGACACTACATCTCCAAAATATTCTGCTTCATTAATCTTTATCATTTCATCTTCTTCCTTAATCCTTTATCAATTCATCTGCTTGTATACTTCCCCCACCATTGCTTCTTTCATTGATTTAGCTTCTTTATCATGTTATGGTAATGTTTACTACTTTAGGACTTTACTTTATTGAAGTCTTGAAAACTTTATTTAAAAAAATCATTATAGAAAATATTGATGAATAGCGCTTTATCACAAAATATAGTTTATAGTACCGGTAGTTTACATAAATGCTAAACTGGGGGCATTTGAACTCTTTGGGACCAATTATTTGAAATAAATTAAAGAGTAATTATAGGGGAATATTTTGACCAAATAAGAACTATAATAATGTACCATTGTATTCGGAGTCATTTGGACACATTTTGAGTTTTTTCCATGGAAGGGGAATAACTCCATTTAAGAAGAATTATCCCTCTTTATCTATTACAGAGGGCACTATTTTCCAGGAAATGACTGCGTTTGTTTACATTTTTAGAAACATTTTGCAATGACAGTTGTTGTTTCACGTCACAATGAGTCACTAAATAATTTGAAAAGTAGAAATTAAATGTCCTAGGTTTGTTAATGTTTATTGTTTCCTTATCTTTTCGTTTTCAAGGTTCTTTCAAAAGGACATTTTCAGTCTAGTGAGTGACTCCCAGACATGAAGACACAATACACAATCCTAAACCAATACACCTATCTAGTGGGTCTAGGTCTATACTCAACTCTGGTTTTGTCTATTGTCTAATGTCTAGGCTAATGGAACTTGTTATTTATGGTGAATATAATAAAAAAATTATTCTATGCATTTTAATTGTATTATTTTGTAGTTTACAGGTATCCAGTTAAAACGGTAACATGTCAAAACGGTAACAAATTTTATTAGATAAAAAGGTACGGTAACAAAAGGTTACAAGTCCACCAAAACGGTAACAAAAATTTGGTTATAACAGCAACAACTCCGCTAAAACGGTAACAGGTATTTTGGTTAAAACGGTAACGAAAAAAAACACCAGATAAATGTAATCTAATGTTATCGAGATAATATTAACTCAAAATCGGTGATTGAAAACAACTCAAACAATTTTCGCCTATTGATCAAAGTTATATGCCAACATAACAAGCTAACAGAATTCTTGTGATAAGAATTATTCAAAATAATTTATCTTATTATTTACTAAAATATTTGTTACCGTTTTAGCGGGGTTGTTACCGTTTTAACTGAAAATTTCTGTTACCGTTTTGGTGGACTTGTTACCGTTTTAACTAATAAAATTTGTTAACGTTTTGAAATGTTACCGTTTTAACTGATATTCTTTTGACAAATAGGCTATATTATGTATGAGAGAAAATAAATAAATAAATAAAAAATACATGAAATTTTATTATTAAGTATAATTTATTGAACTATACATAAACAATTCACTCTTATCACAAGAAGATCAACTTGAAATCTACAAACCACTCTGGCTCCATTACTATTCCTTTTAATTAGTTATTCAAATTATTCATTATTATTGGATACTTACTAGATCATTAGCTTTTATTTCATATTTTAATTTCTTATACATTAACAAGTGAGTATGCATTTAAACACCTTACATATTAACTGAAGAATATATAGTGTATATAGTTTGTCTAAAATTTAACATTCTGCACAAAATCAATTAGTTACAACTTTTTGTAAAAAATTATCAATGACGTAACTACATTTCAGGTATTTAAGAAAACACTTAGTTTAACAGAGAAGAACTAAATCTTAGCAAGATGTACACTAATCAATATAGCAGAGGATCAGGGTATGGTCCTCCTACACCAGCTTCCCATTCCAGCCAGCTACAGATGGACGATACAGCCATTACAGCTCTACTTCAGAATAAAAGTATGGCTGAATTACAACAAATTTTAGAAAATGAAGGGAAATTAGATGATATTATACAAGATTTACAACAGGTAGGCTAAATACTAAATTTGATGTGCTTTTTTATGCTCTTGAAATGTTATTTTTGTTAGCTCTCCTATGTCACAATATTGGAGCTAAGTGGGCTTGCTTTGTGAAGAGGAAGCAAACGTCTTTAAAGTCTGTAATCTAATAGATTAGAACTGATCTAGTGCTGCAAACAACTACATCTGTATTTCCGATATAAATGAGCTTGCCCCAGAAAACCTTATTTATCTTAGGATTTCTCTATAATAGTACACTTACAATGAACATTTATTTTAAGAGTTTTG
The DNA here is from genome assembly GCA_030562195.1 of Nipponacmea schrenckii. Taxonomy (NCBI): domain Eukaryota; kingdom Metazoa; phylum Mollusca; class Gastropoda; family Lottiidae; genus Nipponacmea; species Nipponacmea schrenckii. The sequence continues at coordinate 18,347,110 of CM060201.1, forward strand.
AGAACTCTATTCTGATTTGTACGTGGAAACACATTCCAATATATGTATTTCAAATCAGATGAGTAGGCCTATATTGAAGGGATTAATGTTTTATTGATTGGTTCATTTCTAAGGAATGCATTTTAAGAAGATTAAATTATATTTTGTAGGTAAAGAATATCAATACAGAACGTGAAACATCGTTGGCTAGTAATAAGTCATTAGCAGATTATAATCTATCCTTACAACCTCGATTTGAACAGTTAAAACGAGAAGTAGCTACTGAATATGAACAATTAAACACTTTAAAAACTGAACTGGCAACAGATATAGCCAAATTAGGTGGGTTCAAGTTCAAAGTGATTGCATTAGCTAAATTGATGATTTTACAAATAGTTTTATTGTAGTTTGAAATAAGAGTATGACAAAATTAATTTTTTTCAAAGTAAGGTTGCTGGTAAAATTGTAATTTAAAGGGAAAATGAAGAATGAATGAAGAAATTAAGGGATAAAACACTCTTCTATAACAGCAAAGTACATAATGTTTCAACACAATTCATTCCATTTCATCTGATAAAGACACGTGTAACTTGTGTTGAAGTGTTATGTACTTTGATTTTAAAGAAGTGTGTTTTATCACATTAGTATTTCTTGTGTTATATATGTTTCCATCGCTTCTAAATGTTGTTCAAATCTCATCACATAACCTGTTATTTTTAAAGATAAACCGCACTGTCATTTTAGAAATACAAGTTTTTGAGAATTCTATTTTATAATTTGTAGATCAACATTCTAGTCAACAATCATTAGATACATTGCTTGCTGTATTACAAACAGAAGCTGCTAAGGCTGAAGAACAGACAGAGGTAAACTTTGTTAATTTAATTAGTATTTGTGGGTAGTCTCAGTAAGTTAGTTCCTTACTATACTGACGTTCTCTGTCTAATTAAACGTGCCTTTCATAGTCAGCAGCACTATTTATTTTCATTTTCACTGTTTCAGGATTTAGCCTCAGAATTTTGTTCCAAGGAAATAGATGTGAATGATTTTCTACAGAAGTATATACCCAGTCGTAAAGAAGCTCATACCAAAAGGATAAAATCAGAGAAAATGGGTGAAATAATCCGTAATCCAAGTTCCTCCGTTCATATTAATTATTCTAGTAGTGTCTCTACATCTATAACATCCTATAATTCCTCCAGTCAATCGGCTCCCTACCCTACTAACAATGCTATGCCTGTTCCCAGAATGCCCTATAGTGGTATCAACTACTGAGCTATTCTACAACTTCTTTGTCTTGTTTTTTTGGGGTGTTATCAATATTCATGGAATTAGTTGAAGTATGAATAAATAAAGGAAACATTTATTTAGAAAATCCACTCATTTTGACCCCCATACATCCACAAATTTGGCACCAAATTTTGAAAAAGAAAATCATTTTTTAGATTAGATCTGGTAGACAATTTACCATGTTATAGGTGCATGTTCGATTGATCTGTATTTGTGAAGTCTAATGATTTTTAAAAGCACCTTTTGTCGAATCACTTTCTGAACATTCTTTTAAAAACTAATAGTTTAGAATTTTTAATGCTCAATGCACGGTTACCCACTAAATAAGACTGTTTTTATTGTATATAATATAATTATCATATATATAATGGTATTATTTGGTGTATATTGTTATGTATCTGTTTGTCAAATAAAACTCAAGAATTTTGTTTTGTCACCTTCCAAACCCATGGGCATAGTTTTAAGAAATGCTCAAATTGCCACTAGCAGGCTTCATGTATAGTTCAAATGGGGCAAATCGTTAAGAATTTGTTATGTGAAATTTACATTTAGAAATGCTATATGAGAAAAATAAATAGTAATCTTTTTTGTGTGAATGAGACCCAGAAATGAATAGCTCGACTAATCTTTCAAAACAAGTAAAATGTTCTAAAATAAAATAACACAAAATGTTAAATTTCTTTCAATTTTTTTATTTTAAATGTATTGCAAAATATATTATATCTCATAACCATCAACATCAAAATACAGCGTAATGCATTTACATAAAAATTAACAAATAATCATATACCTGAACAATCTTTGGAACAAAATAATATCTTTTTTCTTAAAGAAGCTACCTCTTAAGTAAAAATGAAGTAAAAGTGGTACCCGGTATTTAAAAATGCTAAATAACATTATTTGTTAACAAACACAGGCAGCTCAAGATATATGGGATGCCATTTCTAAATATTTTATTACAAAAAGCAAAAAAATGTCTTTTGATATAAGATATAAATTTGTAGAAATCAAATTGGTCATGTAAATTCCAAAATAAAAATTAAAATCAAAATATTTGTGCACATCAATTCAAACTATTAATATGAGCTGTCCACTTAATGTTAAGGTAGTTTAAGTAGTAATGAATAGTTTCATTCACTATTTAGTCTACCTCATGTTTGTTATGTTACAAATATTGCTCAACTACATTAAATTGTTACCTTAAGTATAATACTTAATCATTGTAATCATTTTCTTAAAAAAATACTGCCTTTGTCATGTTAAAAACAATATAACAAAATAAAACTGATGTATATCTAAATGTAAAATTCCACAATGAAATAAATTGTCATGAACTAATTATAGCCTACAACACAATAAATTCAATAAAATGCTATAAGATATATTTGCCATGAAATATCAAATGGGGACAACAAAAATATTAACCATGAATTTATTCAATGATGTTCAATTGTTGAATGATTATGTTAATGTTTTTCTAATTTTTTACAAGTTTCCCTTTTTACTTTACGTTCTTAAATTTCATGATTTGCAAAAAATGGGACTTCATATTTTTGGACAGCCAAATAGTCCTCAAATCAAATTTCTTAATCACTGTCTCTTATAATTTCCTATATTTGCAAGAATGCATAAATTGTTCAACTCATGATGTCTTTTGCTTAGAAAATATTCTCCACCAAGTATGAAATGTTGCATTTTTTCCAACCATGATATTCACCTTATTTTGATCAAAAACACTCATAAAAAATATCATCAACAGTAAAAAACATTATTAAAGAAATCAAATTGATCTTGATTGTCAATGTATCAAATTAGAGCTCATGTTCTTATAAAAAGTTGAAATTATGGACTACTTCAATTTATGACGCTTCCGAGAACAAGTGATAGACTTCACAATAAAAACAAAAATATTAAAAGCATTTGTGATAGAATTAAAGGAGCAGTCCTTTTTTAAGTAAACTTGTCACCGAAATCTAGCGAAATATGTCCCTGAACCTATCTGAAAGTTTTAATTAAAGATAGCTTGCCAAGCAAGGTAATATACGCCCACTGGTAATATAGCATTGAATTTGAATAAAAACTTGACAGAACAGTATAATAATCACCAGAATGAAATATTTAACCTACAGTCATACACATCTTTTCTGGGGTGATAGATGTACAATATTACTAAGTTTCATTAAAATCTGTCAAGAATTGTACCTTCTAACAATGCATTTACTCATTGAATATTTTTCAGTAGGTTGATATTCAATTTTTCATTTCATCCTTAGGTGGATAATTAACTATTTCAGCATGTTTTGTCAAAATTGGACAAGAATTGTGACCTCTAGAGTGTTAAAAAGCCAAAAATTGAACTCATTTTGAAAAACAAGGGGTGATAACAAATACTCATGCCAAATTTGATCAAAATCCATCAAGAACTGTGCTTTCTAGAGGGTTTACGAGGTAAAACCGAATGTGTTTTCAAGAACAAGTGCAATAACTAATACCCGGTACGTAATATTTTTCGATTTCGTTGATTTTCAATGGGGTTCATCTTTGAATTATAATGCTCCCTCTCTGGCCACACCGAATGGACTGATTAGTTGATGACTTCAGCGTATAATCTTCTGTTTCAAAATCCGACAAACCTAAACTTTCATAAGATCGTATTTTTTGGTATCAGGAACTAAAGTGGTTCGAAGACAAGCAGTCAATGGCCCAAAATACAGCCGTACTGGACTGCTACTATCTAGGTATTTTTTTAAAATCTCCACCTAAGTTAATGAAAATATTTCCCTTCTTGTGTGTATTAACTAGACAAGTCGCCTGCCAGCAACCTAAAACTAAGCAAACAAGGACTTTTCATTGTTATTATAGACAATTTGACCTAGAGTTGTTCAAGGCCAAACAGTAACACCTTATGTAGCGCAGTGATGAACCAAAATGAACACAATCATGAACACACGTTTGATCTACGGTTTCGTTTTCACAAAGTGCCCGATTTTAATGGCTCTTAATAATGATTTAGTTTCATGTTTTAGATTTTTTTAAATTTTGTTCAGGGGCTGTTCTGGAGATTAAAATTAAATTGACTTTGTAGGTCTTGTTATAGCACATATTTCTCGAACTTTATATATTAAATTTTTATTTTCACACAATAGAATCCACAAAACAAAAAATAAATATAAAATCGCTTGTATTTTGAAACACCAGAATTTGAGAAACAAATATAATTTCCATAACAATTTGGCCCACCTGCTCCTTTTTTTCGAGCTGAAAATACGAAGACCAATTGTTTTGATTGGTGTAGCCTCACCAAGTTTTATCAAAATCCATCAAGAATTGCATATTGTAGAGTGTTAACGAGCACAGGGGCAGTAACTCCAATTCACGATTTCGCTATTTTTCAATAGGGTTTATACTTGGGTGATTATGAATACACATATCAAGTTTCATCAAAATCTATCGGAAATTGCACCTTGAGTGTTTACTAGCAATTGTGGACGAATGGATAGACGGAGGTGACGATGTGGGCGTTTACAAATATCTGTAATCTGTAATCTTATTTTTTTCAAAATTACAACTTTTACTGTTTGTTATTACTTTTCTTATGAATTGAATGTATTCAAACTTTTCATCTTAAGCATTTTAAGTATATATCCATCTGTTATGATGAAGTTTTATATCCATTGGCAAATCACTTTCTTAATACAAACATACCCATCTGGAGACTAGAGTCTTAACAGCATCTATTGATTTGTCATGCAAGTTATCCTATGGATTTATGTCTTATCAGCAGCATAATATATCCCAACTCCTGTCAAGGGCACATAACTCTACCTAAACAGCTTTTCTTTGTTTATTTAAAGACCTTGGAAGAACAATACCAAATATGCAACTAACAGTCAGTACCAGTCCCATTAGAACAAAGGCTAAATTAACGTCAAATGGTGGCCCAAGATTATTGGACACAGACCAGGCAAATGCACTTCCTCCTATAGCTGGTGCTAGTGTTCTGAAATAGATTAACATTGTAATATAGATCCAAGTTAAATCACTTGCTACCGTCAATTCTATTTCCTAGAATCATAAAAGCTCAGTCATAATTCAAGGCACAACCTTCCCTAATAAACATACATGTACCTTGTGATAGCTGTCAATAATACCTCTAGATCTCACCAATAAGCAGTCCCCATCACCCTGAGTAAGCATTAGCCACCCACATCATTCTCCATTTACACCCACCCGACCTTCACCCTTCCCAATCCCTACCTTCCTGCTACAGATACTTACCTAGCGATAGCTGTAGATGTCATACCTATACCATTAGCAGTGCCTACCACACTGGGTAAACAGGAATTATTGATTAATATAGCTGACCCACTAAAACAACACGTAGCCCCTAACTTCTGGGCTAACAGTAATATAATTATCAAAGCCCATAACATTGAATTTCTGAAATAACAATACACACTCTCCATTAATACTGTATTGTAGGAGTCTGTGCAGTGTGTGGGAAAGAAGTCAAATACTCGAAACCAGAAACCTGTCTCTTACACTTATTTCGACTCGAATGATCCTGCATGGTTATGTGACATTACATATGTATTATACTGACATTGTAAAATTTGTCCACTGCAAATTCAATTAAATATGAACCAAATAGATAAATGTATTTAATCTTTATTATTTTATTTAAATTTTTGTATAACAAGCTCAGAACTAGTCCCAAGAGGAAGGATCGAAAAGAGTTACCATATTTCTATATATCACCATAATCTAACAACAAGGTCATACATGTCTTCAACCTTTTAGATAACCTTTTCCACAATGATTGCATTGTTTTTCCTCAAATAAAATACATGTAAACTTACTGTTCTGATTGTAACAGATGAAGAGTTGGTGTAATCTGTACACATACTAATGATATTATATTAAATATCATAAACGTCTGAAAGAAATATGGTAAATTATTACTATTATTATTACTTTTAAGGAGTGGGTTATAAAGGTAAAGATGTGTTACCCAATTTAGGTGAATAAACTATTATTTTAAAATTGTTCTCCCAGTTATCTGCACCTTAATCTTATCAATTTATTATCAAAGTATACAGCCAGTGATATATTTGGCCATATAACCTCTAGTACCAGGTTTTATCACTTCAAAAACCATGAGTGAAACATTGAAAATAAGTCCACATTATCTAGATATACGAAGCACTGGTCATTATCTTAACCTTCACCCCATGTAAAGCAAAGATCAATTCTGTAAGGTGTTCCAACACATCAATTCTACATCCAACATAAGATCTGTTTATGGTTCCATGCCAATATTTAACCATGAACCTCAGGTGGGCAAGCAAGCATTTAACTTACTGAGCCATTTGAAGATGGGACTGCTTTGGTATAACATGAATAATTAAAAGATAGCCTTCTGAAGCAAAGTGACATACGCCCACCAGCAGCTTTGATTGCTAGTACATATCATTGTTTGTCCATTCACATTTGGTTCATGTCTATTTCTATAGAGAATTTCAAATAGACAAAATAAAAATAAAAAGAATCCGTAAATTATTTCAGTGAAAAATTATCAGATCACTATGAAAAATAATGACAATAACTTACAAAATAAAATTCTAAAGAATCCATAGATAACTGTTGCCTGTAGAGTGAGCATGAGTTGCACCCTTATGGACAAAAAACAGACAAAAAAACAGAGAAAAATCATCAGATTATCATGAAAATCGATAGGGATCATCTTCATAATGGAACTGACCCACAAATAAAAATCAAAAGAATCATAAGGAATTGTATCCTGTAGAGAGCAAAGTTGCATCTTCAGGATAATTAGGCGAAATAACGCTGAGTCAGACACAATATTTTGGTGAAAAATTATCAGACCATTACGAATATTGATAGAGATCATCTTCATAATGACACTTACTCACCGAAAAAAAATTAGAAAATCTGTTAAGAATTGTAGTCTGTAGAGTGAGCACAAACAATAGTGAACGGACCAACGGACTGACGGGCGATCACAATATACAACCCAAATAAATTTGTTGGGGTATACAAAATTTCAAGGAATAACAATCAGAACTGCTTCATAAAACTTGAAATACAAAATAAAGGTTTTTGGTTTCATAATAGAAGTAACAACTGACCTGAATGACTCCTAGTTTACTGACTATTAATGGGTAAAATTTAATTTGTAATATCAATAATGGTATTGCCACAGCCCCCATACATGTCCCTATTTCACTGGTATTAAACTCTAAACCATCTGAAATAATCCATATAAAGCCAATATTAACTATTCTTGACAAATGGAAAAATAAAATAACGCAGCCAATGGCCAACTATATCACATCATGTTTATTTGCTGTTCTAATCAACAGAAACATGTATTTCAATATTTGTCTGATCACAATAAAAGCTCTGTTAGTCATCATGGAGGAAAAGTACCCTTTCCATAAAAAACTAACGGGAATTGTCCACTTAGATGTAGAACTATTCTACAAAAAAGAAGGTCATGAACTGGAATCTGTTGTTACTGAAAGACTTCTTGTAACCCACCTAACCTTCTTTCTGTTGAAGCCCAGATGGTAAAAACATCTTCAAAACCAATCACAGCAAATGAATAAATCGTATACATTAATATAGAATTTCTTACATTGGGTTCACTAAAAACAACAAAATATCAGTTTGTTAAAAAGTGAAAAAGTTATTTTACAAATAATCAATATTAAACACAGATATAAGCCGTAGGAGTGCAACATTCATGGGAGAGATGAAATAAAAAAATGATACCAAATTTTATCGTTTACTTCAATGCTCTCGTATTGTTATTTCTATCTTTACATGGCCTGTTAGGCAATATTCAGCACAACCTTGTTTAGTGATATAAAATACCAAAGTTTAAATATTTACCTTAATATAGCAATTGGAGTACAAACACTGTAACACTTGGACTTTAAAGATTTCTGTTTATAATCATCTTTAACAAGTGTTTTTGACAACTGAGTTTTTTCTGTTATCTGTTTACAATTATTATAATCATCAGTCTCTGTTTGATCATTTTTGTCAATTTTTGGAGGTTTTTCCATTAGAATGATATCTGAATTTTCATCAGTAATGGTAATAGTAATGTTATGATTGGCTGAATAGTGTTTATTTTCAATAGATCGACCCATTTCATCTTTTTGTAGTTTCTTTTGCGCTAAATATGTTCCTGCCTCAACCTCACAATGCAAGTCCTCACATGATATTGCAGAAAATGTTTTTTTCTTTTTAATATCATCTACACTCAAAAACATGGCTTCTTCACTTTCATTTGGATCTTCAATTACAGTAACTGTATTTCTAATAGAATTAAACAAAATAAATATGATAATAAAGGTATTAAAAACTTCAAAATAAAGGCATTACATGTAATTTTGGTTGATGTCAACATATCACATTTAACTGTAAGCATATGAAGCAAATTTAATCGATAAAAAAAAGCAAAATATCTAATGCTCTTTTAAAATTTTGAAATATTTAAATATCAATGGAAAGAGGGGACTTTCAGCTATCCAAAAATATAAAATTTCTTTCTTTATGACATCTCAACTTTGAGAAATAGGGTATGAAAGATGAACGGAAAAAACGTCAATTATTCCCTTAAAATTAGCATATCTACTAGGCTATTTAATATAGAAGTTTGAAATTTTGCACAGCACGTGTATCACTAAAATTTTGTTTTGTTTTGAAGATATTGATAGAAATCAAAATTTTGTGTGTGCATTTACGAAAAATTGAATTTTTAAAAAACTTTTCATTTTATAAAAAAACGTAAAGTTACAGAGGACATCGTAAACTTTAGCTGACACCAAAGTTTGTAAATATCGGATAAATTGTAAGCGAGATATGCTTTTGGAAAAATGGCAGTTTTTTCAACATTTTGCAAACACATGTAAACCTTACGTAATTAACGATCATGTTGTTAAAAGATTGTCTTTCATGCTATAGAAATCTTTAAGCACCTTTTAGGCATCGATATGCACCGATAACCACATAATTGGAGTGCTAAAACAATGGATTTTCACATGTCAAAACACCCCTACCCACCAATCATAAAATTTCTCTGTTTACATGTGACGTAAAGATTTATGGGAAATCACGTGACTTCTGGATTCCCCCCAATACAAATCTGAACGACAAACGCAATGTCATTGCACAAACGTAGAAAAGGTTTATTTAGCTGATGACGTAGTACTCAAAAATGTCAACTGACAACGTAATTTGTACGTCTACATAGAGGATTACCCCATTGTGTTCTATAAATATATTATCTTTACGGACCGATATCTGACAAACTACTAAAGTGATTGAGCTAAACTTTTTACTAGATGAGTTTTTTTTAATGCCAAATAGAATGGATATCAACTAATTACGTTTCTTGATTGAAATACACCTCGAACGATAAGGTTGTCAACCCCCTTAATGTTTTCAGCTAGGGGACATAACTTCTGCAATTTAGACAAATGCAAGTATAGGTCCATTTTCTCTATATCAGCCTTTATAATTGACTTACTTTAATTGAAAAGTCTCCTCAAACTGGAAATAAACAACAGCAAATGAAATGAAAGACCAAATTAAACAAAAACTGCCAGGTAAAATATATGGAAACATCTCAAAAAACCAGTTATCAAGAAAAACATTTGGGTATTTTTTATTAGGTGTAGCAAGCCAACCTGAAATATATGGTATGCAGATTTTAAAAGTAAATTATATTTTACAAATTAAAAATACATCAAGCAAAAATAAACTTTCCAAAAAATACTGAAATCTTAACTGTAGACACAATTAAATTAAAATCAATTTGATTAATTATCATATTGAATAATTAATGCCCAAGGAGCAGAAGGACAATTCTTTCACACAATGAAGACAATCTAAATGTTTTCATTCAAACAAACAATTTCCACTTGGAATAGTGAGGTAAAGCTAGCTTTAAAGCCAGCTTTATTGCCGAACACGCTGCGTTTACACTGAGTTTATCTGGTTCCCGAACCACTTTAGTCTCGATCAAAAAAGTGGCACATTATTGAAAGGTCGCGATGTACAAGATTAGCGATGTCGCATGTTAGACCATAAAACTAGTACTTCTCTATTGCCGAACGAGAAAAAGCCGGCTTTTTGCAAAAGTTTCCAATTCAATTGGCCTCTGATAAATTGCCGAACGCAAAAAAAGAAGGTTTTCGGTTCCAGAACCATTATGGTTCGGCAATTTAACAAGTTGAAACACAGAAAAGCTAGCTTAATTGAGGCTGGCTTTTTGGCCAAATGGAAACGCAGTTAATGACTTGAGTTTTCCATTGACACTAAGCAGGTATTTGGGTTTTTTTAATGTAGAATAAAGCAAAATGGTGAAGATCAACTCACCTCCAAGTGAGGGCCCAACAATTAAACCTGTCCCCCAGGAAAGAGATAAAACTGACATACAAACAGCTTGGTTTGTATCATCTGATATTTCATATAATACTGTTTTTACTGTTCCTACAATACCTATATACAAAATTATAAAAATATAACTAGAAAAGTTCAAAAAGAAATATCACAGTATATACCAAGTTTCATCAACCTCACATGACAGATGAGTTGTAGCTTCTTCTTCACTTACTTAATGGAACTAATAACGGTTAAGGGCAACAGTAATCAAGGCTTTTTTTTATCTTTGACCCTAATAGCTTTAAAAGCAAGTTATGTACGGTATGTGTATTAGGTCATTAGGGCCATTTCAATCTCCCATTTGCATCATTCCTATGTCCTAACCATTGTCTGGGATTCATGCAATTCTATAAAGATCAAATATAATTTTGAAGCAATTATCGCTATAATGGCTATAATGGAATGAGATTGGAACATACCATTACAGGCACCAGCACAGAAACGAAACACAAGTGCCATGACTAAATTCTTGGAGAAACCAAATGCAAAACAGAATAAACCATTTAATAATATACTGATTAGTAACACTAATTTTCTTCCTTTAATATCTGATAGATAGCCCCACAAATAACTGAAATATCAAAACTGTAGATTAGAAGTCCAAAACTTGTAATGACTGTTCATTAGTAAATTCTCTTTGACCTGTTGTTCTTGTTGTCTTTGACTTCAAAAAAGAAAACAAGAACAAACTAGTACTTTAATGGTTTGTCTGAAATAAACTGAAAGAGAAAATCCATGAATTCTATTTAACAATTAATCATACATACTTGCTGAATGCTCTACCCGCAAATACACTTGAAGCAACCAGTCCAGCATAATACCCTTTTTCTTCTTCTGAATAACCAAATGACTGAAACATTATTAAATCTAATCACAGAAATCTAAACAATATAAGAGACAAATAAAAAATTTGAAGCAGATATGTAAGACTTACGCTTAAAAAGTCCTAGCTTCGATATTCAATATTTGAAGAAACAAATTTCGCAGGATTATTGTTCCCTTTTTTCACCTGTTATATATTTTGTTTTTTAAAATCTACAAATGATATTATACTTTATTCCTCCAAGTTTAGATCATAAAATACTTGACTTACCAAAACCATTTCAGGCAAGAAAGGAAACAAAAAAACTAAACCAAATGCACTCCCAAACTGAAAAATATAATAACTTTGTTTGTACTTTCTACATTCATTTAGAGTGGAAATTCACAACTGTTAACATATACTTGTTTAGAATCATTCCAAACAATTACACAATATGAATACTTCCACTGTATCACTGAATATTGTATCTCAAAATGATTTGGGATGATACTCTAGATCCCCAGGTATACACAACAAAATTCAACTTGCTTTTCCACCATTGTCCAAAATCAAGCTTACAATAACAAACTTAATAAACTACTAGTATAAGATCTAAATGACATGTAGTAGTAGAGAGCAGATATAACAAAAACACAAGTATAAAATCTCAGTAGTTATAACACAGTAACATTTCCACACAATTTACACATAATTAATAGTAAATATAACAATCTCTGTTAATCTTCTGCCTATGGTTTCCCCTTTGTTATTTATTAACCACTTACTTACATTTCATCTGGTAAAGACATGTGTAAATTGTGTTGGAACGTTATATACTTTGTTATTAAAGAAGTGAGTTATATCATAAATTACTATAAGTCAAGCTTCAGAAGGGACTAGGAACACTAGGGCTGAAATAGATCTTTAAATGTGAATCTCTGAGTAACAACATGTTTTAGGATCTGTTAAAATATGTTCATGCATGTATACTTACCAAAGACATAAACATGAGACCAACAGTTTTCCAGTTTGGAGGTGTGGCTCCTGGTGGAACTAAGCTCAACTTGTTCTTGATCTTCTTCCATACTGAACTGTTTTCCCTTACCATAGTAATTTCATAGGTCTATACTGAAAAATATTAAATATTAATTATAATCAATTATGATTAATTCAACAAAGCTGAAATAAGATAGCTTGCCAGGGAAGGTAGGCCTTATATACGCCCACTGGCAGCATTGATTTTGAATAAAAACTTTACAGTACAGTAACAATCAGCGAAATGAAATATTCAACCTTCTGTCATACACTTTTTTCTAGGGTGTCTAGTTTCATTAAAATCTGTCAAGAATTGTACCTAATAACAACTCATTAAATATTTTTCTGTATTTTTGTGATTTGCAAGAGGGTTCACCCTTAGGTGAAAACAAACAATTTCAACAAGGTTCATCAAAAATCTGTACAGAATTGTGCCATGTAGAGTGTTTACAAGCCAAAAATTGAATAAATAATTCATATCAAAAATATTTTGATATTTTAAATTTTCAATAGGGCTCATCCTTGGGCGATATTAAACAATTTCAGCGAGTTTGTCAAAATTGGTCATGAATTGTGCCTTCTAGGATGTTTACAGGCCAAAAAGTTATCAAAAACAAGGGCAATAACTATTTAATATATAAATATTTTTCGATTTATCTGATTTTCAATAGGGTTCATCCTTTCAGTTTGGCATTACGTCACTATCAGAATCTTTAGTCTGTATCAGATATGCTAACATACATCAGCACCACTTGTCGTCACAATTTCAATGTACACAAGAAGACAGGTGGCGTTGTTTCATATTCGAGAAATGTATTGGGTGAAATGTTAAGCGACATTTTGGGCATGATTTGTATTTGAAATATTGTTACGAAAGAAATGTTAAGAGAGACTTGTGTATTTTTATTAAGCATAAATAGTAAAAGATAGCTTGCCAGGCAAGGTAACATACACCACTGGCAGCATTGAATTTGAATAATAAATTGAGCAATAACACAAAAAACATTCACTGAATGAATATTGAAGTCAAGGGCAAAAACTCAAAACCATTCGTTAAAAAAGTAGGAAATTCAATCTTGTCTTATCAATTCTGATGCTTACACCAAGTTCCATCAAAATCCTTTGAAAATTAAAGCTTCTTATTGCAACAACAATAGAATTTTGACGCAATTTCACTAACCCAAATAACCCAAAACTGTTCATCAAACTGTCAAATTCAAACTGGACTGGGGACTAATCAATACCAATGCTCACACAAGGGAGAGTTTCTTGATAGACCAATTACAAACATTTGTACCTCACGGTCTAAATATCCATCATGACAATCAGATTATACCCTTTGTCACAATCTACAATTCTACAGCTAAAAATGCCTCTGTGATTGTGAAACGCTTTTATAAAGAACTCCAGGATGAATTCCCGAATATCTAATACTCTTGTACTTGGAAGATTAGATCCCCTTTCATTATCTCCTTGAAGTAATCATTTTGCATTTTATTTTTTTTATCTTGTAAATTTCTCCAGAAGTAGCGAATTTCTTATCAATTAATGTATACTGGATTTGTAGCATGGTATAGTCTCTTCCTGTGACCTAGGCCAGTGCTTCTATAGGAGAGCAACTATTATAACACCCTTAACCAAGTTTCATCAAAATCCTTTGAAAATTTGAGGATTTATTGCATTAAAACTAAAATTTTGCACCCACAATAGAATTTTTACACAATTTTACGAAGTCAAGGGCAATAACTCAAAAAACATTCATTGAAATATCTTCAAATTCGAACTTGACTTTTGTCTTATCAATTCCAATGCTCACACCCACTTTCATTTAAATCCATTGAAAATTGTAGCTTCTATTAGTGTCTACAACAAATATAGAGGCAGGGGCAATAACTCAAAAACTGATTAACGAAAAACCGTCCAAATCAAACTTGACCTCCGTCTTATCAACCATATTCATGTGAGGGTAAAAAAAAAATTACTTGACAAATTATTGATTTTGAGAACGAATTTTGATTTTTATGAACAAAATGTTGATTTTGTTATACAAATGTCAAAAATGACTAACAAATGAAGGAGTACGAATTAAGCATTACGGATTAAGGATTAGGGATTAAGACATCTTAATATTGGGCTGTTGGGTCTTCCATAATAACAACTCATTAAATATTTTTCAGTATTTTTTAATTTGCAAGAGGTTTCACCCTTGGGTAAAAACAAACAATTTCAACAAGGTTCATCAAAAATTTGTACAGAATTGTGCCTTGTAGAGTTTTGAGCCACAAAATCAAAGCGTTTCAAAGAACAAGGGCAATATATCATATAAAATATTTCGAGATAATTTTTTTTTCAATATTTCAAATACTGCTCATTTTAGTATTGCGTGATCATAAACACTTATACTAAGTTTCATCAACATCTGTCAAGAATTGCACCTTCTAGAGTGTTTACGAGCAATTGTGGACGGACGGACATGGGCGACGACAATATACGCCCCATATTTCATTTGGGCATATAAATATATTTTCTGATTTTGCTATTTTTAACGGGGTTTACGGTATCCCTGGGTGATAATGTAACACTAACAAAAGATTAAGTCACAATCCATTAAAAATGGGTGTTTACGAGTAATTATGGACAGAACGACGGACATATCGACGTGGGTGATGACAATATATGCTACATGCGTATAAAAATGTGAGAATTTGTATTCAATGAGAGATGGAAGGCGTATAAATTTTGTTATTTAGCAGTTATTAAACAGTTTAAAAAAACTGATGAGTCATTCATATAAACTATCTTGAAATTAAATATATCACAATGATACAGCATTGAAGGGATTGTAATGAGATTTTCTAAACTCTTTAGTGTATTGGGGACACTGACAGCATTGTTATGCACCATTCCATTTTCAGTCAGACAAATGTGAGTTTTTGAAATACCTGGAAAACTGAGCATTTATGACATTGCTATCGCAAATGATCTTATACACCATTAGCAGCTTTAGTGATAGTGAGATCATAAAACATTTAGCTACAAGTGACCTTAGTTCAAAACAAGTGGTTGCCTAGCAAGATACGCCCACTTTAAAATATATTTTCTGTTTGAACACAGGCAGAAACTCTAACATTATTTAGGTCTAATCCAATCCAAGTTCTCATCAATATAAATGTTCACACCAAATTTGATTCAAATCAGATGAAACCTAGTCTAAATTGTATTTACTAGCTAATTTTCATTAGATTGGACTAAGTCAAGGGCATAAACTCAAATATAGTTCATCGAAAAATAGTAAATATTGAACTTATTCAAGATATCACCAATAAAAATAATCACATCAAATTTCATTCAAAGCAGATGAAAATTGTATTGTCTATCGCAATCACAAGCCAATTTTGCAGTGTTTTGACTAAGTCATGTGCAAAAACTAAAAGAATTGCCTATTTCGAATTTTTCCAAGATCTCATCAATATAAATGATCACAGCAAGTTTCATTCAAATCCAAGGAAAACTGTAGTCTCTATAGTGTTTACAAGCCAACTTTTATGCGTTTTGACTAAGTCAAGTGCAATAACTAAAAAACCATTCATAGAAAAATCAATGTGGATATTTACTATAATATATGTAATATATATGCTTATATTGCCAAGTTATCATTGACAGTTAATATTCTAAATCAAACAAACCACAGATAACACCTTCTATATGACAAGGTTAAACAATGTTAAACTTGATAACTTAATAAATATTCTATTTCCAAAGCATTTCTCTATGATAACATTCGGCCTTTCCTGTTTCCTCTGATTTTGATGGCTAGTCCTGTGGGTGAGGGTCAGTGAGAAATATTCGATTTATATGCCAGACTTTAAAGCATAGGTTTGAATTAAATATGTACACTGGAAAATAATGTTAAACATCTTGCTCAAAGCATGAGAAAATTGGGAGTAATAATTGAATAGTACTGGAATCACTATTTCAAACAATTATCCTCTCAATCCTACCCTTATATTTTTTTAACAATATCCCCTACTCAACTCAAAATGTTGAACACAATTGGGAGGATGGAAAAGAGGCAATCCTTCTGCCTCAGGCTAAAAAATTAAAAACTAGAATTGCTTAAATTATGAACGAATTTCAACAGCCTTAAAATATTATGTAGGCTAAATTTGCAATGACCTACATCTAGATAATATATTGAATATCATTTGACCTAGGTTTCAAAGTCATAAAATAATAAGGTCACACCTTCCGTAATGGTTAAAGATGGCGAAAATATGAAAATTAACAATTTTTGCTGTATTTAAGTACACTTATCTTTATGAATTTTTTAAGTAAGCCAAAATTTTAAAAAAAAACTTCTCGTAGACAATATATTGAATATATTTTGACCTAATTTTCAAGGTCATAGATAAAGTGGGTCACACTTTCCGTAGCCGTTGAAGTGACCTAATTTTGAAAAATTGAAATTTGAATAATTTGAAAAAAAATACAAAATTTAAAAATCATTCTCAAAGAAAAGGTAGATAATGATCAAATGTATCTATGTGCTAAATTTCATCGAAATCGGTCTATAAATAGTGTCTGAATTAAAAAATTAAAAATGGTGGCCGATATGGCAGCTTGACCTAATTATTTAGGTCAAATCGATTACTATTGACAAGTTATTTATAAAACAGTTTTCACTTTTCACCTAGCTGTTATAGACCGGAAGTTACGTAATTACGTCATTTGAGGCTAAACCGGAAGTCGAATTTTTTTTTCAAAAGTTATAATCATATCAACTGGTCAAGTTTCAAAATTTTACCATTTATATTAAACCTATAATTGTTAGTTGACAAATACATTGAAGTTTTCAAATCTGAAAATAAACTTGCTAAAGCAAAAAAAAACGCAACTTCCGGTTCTCCATTACAGTCAGAGATAGAACTTCCGGTTTTGTTTTATTTATTTTATTTTTATCATTCTAAGATCAACTGTAGATTAAGAATTTCTGTACCTTTTACCAGTTTGTCTGCAAACTCATCCAAGAATCGCCAAAAAAAAAATAATCCGAACGATTAAAATACGTTTTCGTCTAAATACGTAATAATGCAAGATGTTGCCTGTTTTTAATTTTATTACCACAGTAGCAGCATTTTACATAAAGTAAGTATATCATCAAAGTGAATAAGTATTGTGTTACAATCAACCTTCATTTATGATCAATCAGTGATACAACAGTGTTAGGGAAATGTATCTCTGATACTTAAAACAAAATTAAAAACAGAAACCCGTAAAAATGGAAAACAGAAAATTTGTCTACCTGAAATAGTCATAGAGTCTATCGAAATCTGACAATGGTACAGACAAGTCCTTGACACAGAAAATTGGTATCATGTAAGATCATACCTGTTCAATATTAGTCAAGATATGAGTATAGGTCATATATGAAATAAGTAGAGGGTAGGTCAACAATACTCAGCTATAATCCATACACAAACATTGTCTTTTATAAACAAGTCTCTTTTAAGTTTCAAATCTCTCAATCCATTGATAGGCCTACAGGTTTGAGGGACAATTGAGAAATATGTTGAGAAATGTTTCCAACTTATTATGAAGGTTTCAACTAATAATTTGATAAACTAGACTGCTTTATTAATCATTATAAGTATGTTCTATTTTTAATAACCCTTTCAATAACAAATTCAGGTATATTTTATATCATATTCAAGTATAATTAAGTTTTCAAAAATTACATACTGCCACTAAAAATGCCTTTCATTGCTACACTGAATCTTATGACCATGTTCACAGCCTGTAAGACATACTATTCTGTTTTTGGGTGTAAAAACGACTAAGGCTTTTAGAACAAAAAAAAAACCTATTTAATCTGATCTTAATTCCACGCACCCACTGCTTTGTTTTTGAAATTTTATTCCCATCCACCCGTAAACTTACAGTTATATAGACATTTCTTATGCGATAAAAAAATCATTTTTCAAATTTTAAATTTTTTTTTTGCAATATGCTAGAAATAATCATTTAAAAAGCAAAGATGAAAAAAAATCCGGCCTGGAATCAAAAGATAAGCTGCCACATTGAAATGTCAAACTTTTGTAAAATTCAAAATCGGGCCTCAGGGAATAAAGCACTATTTGTTATTTTTTTATATCTAATGAGTAAAGATGATTCCACAATTGTATTTGGAGTCGATTTTTGATTTTGATTTTCTTTTATTTCCATTTTAATTGTGGATAATAATAACCAAAAACTTTAAAGGTCCGAATTTCCTGACCTTGACCTTTGGTGACCTTATTTAGTTAAACACGATTTATTGCCCTTGATATTTATCCAATGATATATTCATTTATGTATCTGTTGTCCGCTATTTACTTCCAGGTTTTATAACCGATTGAAATTTGTGATTTTTATCTTTAAAGATCTCTGTCACATGAGGTAATTTATAAATAACAAAAATTTGTATTAAATCTTATAAGGGCTTATCTGCTCTTTATAGTAACATAAATCCACATATTTCGACTAAAAAATATGCTTTTTCAAATATTTGAAAATTTTTTTTTTCTTCGCAACTTTCTTTAAATCAAAGATTTGTGTAATTTTGATGTCTATTGAATGTAATATCAATTGCTGAATTATATTTTGAAATAGATTTTTGAATTTTGATTTTTATTAATGAAAACTTGGAATGCTGGTACATGTATATTGTAATCTTGACCTTTGGTGACCTTGTGAGCTGCACAAATGCCATATCCTTCGATAAGATCTATCAATTGATATATTATATTTTTGTTGTACAATGTATACTTTACATTACACAAGTATCAGCAAACCAAATTATGCTTTGAGTTTATAGACTTATACTGTGTAAAATAGTCTTCAATAAGGGAAGAGATACCTCATTACTTTGGCCAGTTTATGTTAAAAGATTTAATTTTTCAGCATTTAAGTAACAAAAAGGGAACAGGTTGTAGAAGTTTTATACTTTCAATATTTAAATAAATTTTGATTTTTTAAATGAACATATATTGTATATTTCTTGATCTATAAGATGGAGAAACTTCAAATTTCGGACATAAGCAGACATTTTAAATATGATTAATTTCATTACAAAAACAAATGGAAAGGGCGTGGCACATCTGGGTTGAATTCTAATTTACATTTTTTTGTTGTAGAATCATAACTTTCCTAGAAACAATTTATACGTGATACACATTTGCATCTTTTATTTGGCCAGTTTGTGTTGAAAAATCATTAGTTTTAGAATTTTTAAAATTTCGATTTTTGACTTTGACCTTGACCTTTGTTGACCTTGTTCTTTGTAAAGACAAAGGTCATTGACCTTTCTCAACTATGATTTTACTTTTAAATTATTCTTCTTCCAGTTAAACGACTATATGAAGTTTCGAAGTTTAATTAGAGGATAAACACTTTCTGTTTTAGATTTAGAGGGGGTTTATTCGATATTTAACCATGCTTGAATCATTAGATCCCGAGACCGCTTGCGGTCGAGGAATAAACCCCCTCTAAATCTAAAACAGAAAGTCGTTTATCTGAATTGTACCACAAATTGTGATTATTTTGTTCCCGGACTCTTTTTTATGGATAATTTAGACATAGGTTATTCGGTTTTTATGACGTTAAGTGCAGTATGACGCACATAACAACAAACTGCATGTGAGCTATCGAATGAAAAAGAAGACATCCTTTTTTATCATTAACATTAACAAGATTTGTAACTAGTTCGCAATAATTAATACGGTACACCAAATTACAAAGACATGATGTCAAATTGCTATTAAACCCCATGTATTGGACCAATTAGAACTCAGAATTTTTGTTATTTGTGGTACAATAGAATATATCGTGCAACCTTGATATTATTTTGTTGACCTTACCCATTACAAGATAAGAGCTCCTTGGCTATCTGTCAATACTGTCAAATGTCTGATGTGTTCTTTCTGTTTCACAACCCACTAAAAGTAACATTTCTTCCAACTTTTGACTGCTTTTTAACCAAATTCAGCTAGAAGATTCATTTTGCAATTTGCCTCATCAGCAAAGTCCCGAGCTGTGCCACATGTGGCTTTAATTAAATTTAATTTTTACTTATTGCCCTTAGAGGGTTAAAATGTGTAATATTTTGAACAAGTTAGATTGTCCTTTATAAACTGAAATTACTTCAAGATAGTGGGCATATCTTGCTGGGAAATCACTTGTTTGTTAATTTGTAATCTGAACCCTTCCTTTATTATTTAAAAATGCTTAATTTCTAATAAGACAGAAAGGCCACAAAACATCCTATAATTTACTTGTATCTTAAATGATATGTAATTAACAAAAAGACTTAAATAATCTAAAATTTGATGTGGGAGTCTTTTGCCTTTGGATTTGGGCCTAATGATAAAAAAAAACAAAAAAACTTCAAATTTGTCTGAATTCCTATCATTATTAATATCAGAACTACATTTTAGATCTACCATTTTAATTATCTAGCAAAATATTTCTTAATTTCTATTACCTTGTCCTATCTGAAACTAGTGAAAGTGTGACGAAGGTTAAATTTAATTGCATTTAGGCTACCGGTATGTCTAAAAGTGAAACAAACAAGATTAAATAATGCAATATCATTTAAATCCAAATCTATAATTAAGGCGCACTGAAACAAACAAAATAAACGTAGGAGTGTACATTTAAAGTAGTCACCTTTGAATCCTGGACATTCATGTACATTAAACAGTCAATAACGAACTGGACACAGTTGATTATGCAGATCTCGGAGAAAAAAACCAAAGATATCAGTCCTTTACGTAATCTGGTTTATTTGTTTACATTTTGGTTCCTTCAAAAGTTTCATTTGCTGAAATAATAATTATGTGAAACGAAAACGTTAATAAATTCAATCATTTCTAGTAAAGTTTGAACTTATTCAAAGTATACGACTTCGTTTACCCAAATGTATCTTTATTAGCATATTATTTATCGAAATGACTCGCATACACACGAAAATAGTTACTGCATGGTCTATGTCTTCATTTTACATCTTCAATTTGATTGGAACAGTTATTCCCCTTTGACCATTCCTCATTTGCATTCAGATTATCCGAAAAAAATTATAATTTCAACTAATAAGGACAGGTAAATGTGTGAACACTAAATAATTCATATAGACGAAGACAAAATATTATATAGGATATATAAATAACGAAAGTCTAGGCGAGGCTAGTTGTCTACAGTCGTTAAAATTCATGATGAGTATTGGCTTTAAAAGCCCATTTTGGAGTTTATTAGGAGTGAAGGATGAAGGCTAACTTTATGAAGGATTTGTGATATGAAATTAGCAGAAGAGATAGCTTGCCAGGCAAGGTAATATACACCCACTGGCAGGACTGAATTTGAATAATAAATTTGGCAATAACTCAAAAAGCATACATAGAAAATAGTAGTCAATGCCATTACTAATGTAGGCCTACCGGTAGGTCTTAAAGTTTGGCCTCCCATCGAACCTGGCCCAATGATGCGTAGGCCTACAGATGTAGCATTAGCATGGTCCCTGAGAAAGAAACTCTCACAGTATGGCGAAACGTAGGTCGACAACATTCGGTGGCCAGTGGTACCCACGGGGGACCGTTTTGATATTTGAGTGCTGGGAAAAAGGGCGTCTGAATCAGATTGACTCTGAGGAATCCATCTTTTATTGACGCCCATTTCAACAAATCAGAACCTGACTACCGTCTTATCAATTCCAATGCTTTCAAAATCCTTTGAAATTGAAAGTTGAAGCTTGTATTAATGCCGGTCATGACATTAATAAAAGACGGATTCTTCAGATTAATAAAATCAAAATACCTAGTGAAAAAAATATTTGGCATTATTAGAAAACATACATAATGTAGGTTTAGAACTCACAATTCTGTCACGCTTATCATAGCATACATTTAGCTGTGCAGTGTTATTATTAAATGACAACTTGTATTGCAATTTGTAGAATTCATCTTTCAATGGCAAATTAGAAGCCTAAGTATAGATATATAAAACAATTATTATAGATGGATTATTCTAGAATATATATTATTGTCAATGTTTCTTTTATCATGCATGATTAATCATTGCTCCTACTTTATGTAATAGATGCCACTAGATCCTGCATGTTACAACATTTCTTAAGCTTTTTAATCTTAATTCTAGTTTCTTTTAGTATTTTAGGTAGAAAAGGAAGATTAAAGTCAACATTGATAAAGATGTCAAAGTTAGAGTTTACATAATGAATCCTGGTTTCCGTTACCAACTTGGTAGTCACAGATTACCTGTAGACGTTTCTGTGCCTTTTGCTACTTCCTTTACATCGACTCCTACCATTATGTCCACTCAACAAGAAACTTTGATTGAAAAGGTTCCAAGTCTTACCTCTGGTTCCTTAATACCAGAAAATCATTCTAAAGACAGAAATCCCAGTGGTAAACGTAAAGGACATACTTGCGAAGTTTGTGGAAAGAATTTCAGACAGAAACCTGTCTTGAAAACGCACATGAAAATTCATGCAGATACTAAAGAACATTTTTGCCCTGAGTGTGGAAGAGGTTTCACGTATAAAGCAAACATGGATGTACACATGCGTGTGCATTCTGGAGAAAAACCTCATGAATGTTGTCACTGTGGAAAGAAATTCAGCCAATCAAATTCATTAAAATATCATCTATCTACACATACTGGATATAAACCTTTTATTTGTCCAGTTTGTCAAAAGACATTTGTAACTAAAGGTAATCTACGTGATCACATGATCACCCATTCATCAGATAAACCATTTAAATGTGATGTTTGTGGTCATGATTTTGCTCGTAAAGTCTCTTTGAATACCCATTATCGGTCTCATTTTAGCCCTCAAACAGTAAAGTGTAGATATTGTAAAGAATCATTTCCTACTAATTCTGCTTTAATTTATCATAATGAGAGACATTGTGGCCCATATTCTAAAGAGTATCTACAACACCAAACTAGTAATATCAGTATAGAGAATGACAAAGCAGAAGAAGATTTTGATTTATTGATGGACACTGGTCTCTTTGATGAAGAACAATCTTCTCAACCTAAATTTTATGCATGTTCAATGTGTGCCAAATCATTCAAATCCAAATCTGTGTATTTAACTCATAAAGAAGTGTGTTTTAAAACAAGGAATCATGAAAGACATGACTGTCAGCACTGTCACATGATATTTGGCGACATAAACAGTCTAAATCTGCACAAGTCTCTTCACCTAACTTCCAACCATCTGACCAAAGATAAAATATAGCACAACTGTGTCATCTGTTTGAAATGTCTGTGTTACTCATTTATTTTGGATAAAGATCATTTATATCAGCAGCATTTAGTGTTTAGGTTTAGAAAATCAAGTTTCTGATATTTGAAATAAATAGAATAGAGAGTTGTAGGCTGGGGCTTTATTTGATGTGCAGAAATTTTAGATTTATTCACTCATCAGTTCAACATTTTATAACTTGAAAATAAAGGAAAACAGCTGTAGGTTGTAGAAAAACCACCAGTATTTGTTTTTGATGGGCTTTTATTACCTTAACAGGTTAAACAAAATAATTGTTTGGAAGTAAAATAAGAAATTGTACTATTAGCTTGTTGTTTGTTTTGTTATCTTGGCATTCTAATTATAATTGGTTAAGTACTGGTTTCAACCAGCAATTCAGAGTAATTTATGGATTAGGGAATTTAATATCCATATTTAAGAACATATCCAGAATAAAATTCTACAATTATCTTATAAATTACTTAGCCACTGTTTATGCCCCTAAGTATGATATTTGGACAATTAAAAATTTATATCAATATAAAACAATAATAATATGTTCTACATATTTACTTTATATTTTAAAGGACATTTAAGTCAATTAGTATTGCACAAAGACCCAAGTGTTGTCACCAATATAATCTTATGCTGTCTGAAAAATTTGTAAACTGTTTGTATTCTGGGCTGAATCTATTTTTAACTTCATGTTCGTTAATTGTTTTCAAAAAATTTATTTTCTTAATGTTAGAGCTTATTTTATACAAGTAACATTTATCCATAATTTTATGTCAATTGTCAAGTAGGTTACAATTTCAAAGCAACTTATCTTTTTTATAATCTCTCATTTGCTCTTTGACCTAATTGAGATTTTTATATCACTTTAAAAATTAATGTTCTAAGGGAACTTTTCAGAGAGCTGATACCAGGTCGTTTCATTGTTAGTAATTGTTAGGATTGTTAAATTAAACTAGGTAAAGAGTAAGCACTAGAAAGCCTACAATATTATTTAATTCATTTGAAATGATTATTATTTATTCAGCTTGCATTTTCTTTTATACTCCTAATAAAATTGTAAAACCAAAATTTGACAGTTGTTTTCTGCATTATATACCTTATATAACTGATGCTATAATCTTACACCTCACGTCACATCTCACACCAACTCATCATTCACTTTTAATGTCATTTGCCCTTTAGTGGATTAGAGCATGGCAGGCATCTTCACCCTGCCACCCATTTTATAACTCTATGTTGCTCTGATTTATTACTTTAGACAGTTTTTGCAGCCTACATATTCCATATCATTCCCCATATGTGGAATGGACACTGCATTGTGTTGCCCATTTCATTTGCCCAATAAGTGAGGAAAAGAAAGACGGAATACATTATTATTTATTTTATCATAGAGGACTTCAGTAAAACAGTTTATGCTAATGATTGAGTACAATTTTGTCCATACTGTTTTTAGAAATCCTCTTTTTCTCTCTTTTGATTAATTTTTGGTCTAGATTTGAAAATTGATGCCTCAAAATGCATTTACTTTCAGAATTTCTGACATTAATTGGCAGAAGGTTATTTCTAAAAATTATGGTTTTTTGTGCAGTGACAGTCAAGCAGATTTTGAGCAAATATGGTTTACTTTCATTTTGACCGTTCTAAAATTTGATATGCTATATTGAATTTTTGTACAGAAATCAAGCATTGTCAGGTTTTCATGTGACATATGCCCTATTGTTAAGTTTTTAAGAGATTTCTAGAAAAAGAAATAGATGGCAAATTAATTACTGGCCATAGTCCTTATATGAATCAATGAGATTTTTAAAAAAAAACCTTTTCGATAGTTTTGGCCTTTGATGAAAGTACAAAATTATATGTTATGCAGATATTCCTAATTTCAAAGATTTTAATTTGTTTTCTTATGTATTTTTCAGAACCCAAGAATACTATTTCTATAGCTTCCCAGGATGTCTTTTTCAATCTATGCCTTTTTCTTGAATCAGCAGACTATATATTGCCTTTTAGACAGTGAAAACAGTCGGAAATATCCCTGAAGCAATTTTCTAACTCAAATTTATGATAATATTGAAGATTTCAGCAGAACAGTCAGATTGAGTGAGAACACATCAACGGCCAACTAGGTAACAAGTGTTGCCATTTTTCCTGATCTCTTAAGATTTTTGGCCTGAATTTTGGTTAGAAATCTCGATTGTGTTTACAAATTTCATTTATTTGGAGAAATAGGAAAGTTTTTTTGAGGAAGACACGCCATCAAATGATATCTAATAGAATGCAATGTGTGCATCAGTATAAACGCTGTCATTCGCTTACAAGTGTACATATTAGTAAAGTCTTATCCAGATAAGCTAAAGCTTTTTCTCACCTGTAAACGCTTTTGCTAACTAGAATTTTCTTATTTTTATGAATGAACATTTAAGTAAAAGCTTACAAAAAGTAAATGCTAACTTTTATTTATTCGGCCCAATGTCATGAGAAATGAGCCCCCAAAAATTCAAAAGCGAAATTACAAAATCGGCTCCCGATGTTTTTTTTTTAGGAATTAAATATTACACAAATCCAATTCATCACTAAGACTTTAATTCCATTTTTTTTTAAATTCCGAGCCCTATTTTTGCTTCTTGTTTTTTTTTTTGTATTCAAGTTTATAACAGGTTAGTATAAGTTTTGTTGAGATACATTAAATACAAAGGAAGTTAGAAACCGGAAGTTTGAACCCCTTTTACGTGCTAACCGAAAGTATCGCAAAAATTTTGCCTTTGCCAGTTTGTTCAGATTGAGATCAATCGGACTGAAAACAGCAGATTTGCAAATATATTTAATGTTTAACTGCTATTATGTCGGAAATAATGTGGGGTATCCAAAAATGCAACCCGAAGAAAATCGATCCATAAAGACACCTTCTAGAGAAAATTTTCAACTACTATTTAAACATTTGCAAATATAGGCTTTGCAAAAGTATTTCAATTTAAATTGAACTGCTTATTTTCCACAGACAATGAAATGTTGCAAATTTACAATTTGCTGTAGCTACTCCTGTTTTTTGTGCAGTAAGATGCGGCAAAATCAACAACAAAAGAAGATAGAAGCATGCATGTGCTAAAGAGTTCATGAGAATTAAACGAGAATTTAAGAAAATATATGACAATAATAGAACCGTTTCTTTGTAAAAGTAATAGTCAACAGTTCACTGTGTCGGTGCTTACCAAGATCAATTAATCAACTGTATTATTAGGGCGATAACAATAATTTTGTGTTCTAGAAAAAACTGCCTGTCGAAAAAAATGCTTTATAAAATAACATTTCTAAGTATCAATTAAATGCAGGCCTATGATAATTATGAAGGAATGTCTTTGCGATATTTGTTTATACATTTACCACATAAATCAAAGGCGTTGTATCTCTACAAAAATAAAATAAAAATCTAATGGTACAAAACAAAAAAATAAATAAATAAATAAAAACGCTGGCACTGGCATTGTTGGTACTAATATTACAGTTTGTGTTTGGGAAATATCGAATCACAGATTGGTCTCAGGTAATGATAACACCCAAACAGAATCGATGGCAAACTTTTCAATTAATGGACGAAATCGATAAGAACTACTGTCATTTGGTGGTTCCCGATGTGAAAACGAATTTATGTTTACCAATTAACGATCGTGTTTGCCTATAATATGACCGTTACCAATAATTACGAAAACTATATCGCCCATATTTCTGCAATGACGACACACTAACATATGGATGTGCAACAAGACGTGTCATTTGGTGAAACTTGGTTTCCAATGAACTTACCATGCAGGCCTGTAATATGGTCATGGTTATTTACTGAATAGTGGATAAATCAAGGATGTTATAAGTTATAAAATTTCTGGATTGGCCACAAAATCAATGACAACCATTGTAACTTGGTGATACTTGGTTTCCGCTAACAATCTGATCGGTGGCAGAATGTGTTGCAACCAAAACGACCATGACATATACCAGAATTAGTAGGTTTCAATCAATGGAAATTAACCAGTCGATAAGCAATTAGGCGGTCTTATTTCATAGATCAATAAAAGCTACGTTTAAACTAGTCAATATAATAGTGACGAGGAACAGGTGCTCGCTACTAATTAAGGTATGGGATAATCACACATCTATACCAGAAAAAAAAACCTTACATACTTTTTAAGCCCATTGGAATTGTATAGTTTATCAAAAAATAACATGATGAGCTTTTTTGAAATTTGGTTAGGCCTGGCCTAGATGGAAGAAAACATCGTTTCAAGCTAAAGGTGATAATGGTAATTATTAGTAGATGACGTTCACGTCCGCTTTTGACGAAAACTATAATGAAAGATGACGCAAAGTTTACCTAATAGGTGACTTAAGCTAAACTGTACTGGTTGTATACGAAAGAAAATTATTATTAAGATCGATTGCATCTTTCAAAAGTCCTTCGCCACCATGCAGTTGTTACTGAATGGTTAAAGATGGCTCTAATCCACAGGAAGGTATATAGATGATACAGATTTTTCGAAAAAGTATAGATTTTCAAAGGCGGATGTAGTGGAAATAATTGATATGATACATTTATTCCACCTGTGTTAACGTTGGTATGCTTCAGGGCCATTTAATGAACAAGATATAATGGGCATCCATCAGTCTTACGTCAACAGAACTGTGAAAAACTGTGGATTTACAATTTGGCAAACATTCTGAGAGTAATAGAACCATAGATTGTACCCACATCCCAAATTTCAAAAAGGGGCACACACTGAACTTTTCAGAAACCGCAAACGCTGACATTCCATCAATTTTCAAGTAATTCGTCATAGCATGATTACCACGGACAGCACGCTTTGTAAACGGCCTGGCGTGGAATTTCAATTTTGTAGAAAATTCGCGAGTAGCTTAAAAGTTTGTAAGGAATGCTTAGTGGAACCATCACCAAATCTTAATTTGATCTTTGCAATGTGAATAGTACTGATCATTTTCAGGATTAGGTCCGATGTGCATAAGATGCCGACTAAACTTAATATTGTCTCATTCATCCTGTAGATGAAATTATGAGTCATTTTCAAATACTGTATATTGTCAAGTAGATGCATTTGCTCCGGTTTCATGGAATATTTTCGCTTTTCAAAGGAAACCGATTTTTTAAGCTTTCATTTTCAGAACATTTTCGTCAACTGATAAGAATCACGTTCATTGAAATCTGGCATCGCACAAAAATTCGATTTCTTTTCAAGCTATTTATTTCTCATAAATAGACATTTCCTGCATTCTACAATGCTTTTATACTCATAAACCGCGTCAACAGTGAAATGTCGTTCGTTGGGTGATACGTCCTCAATATCCTCCGTTTTGACTTTCATGTGGGCAAGATAAGTTTCGGTGACTCGGTGGGAAACTGAAGAAATCTGGCGAGATTAATGTATCAGAAAAATGTTGGTAGTAGGATGTAAACTGAAAAACTGCACCATTGATCCACCATAGTGTCTATTACATAACCAAAACTTTGTTAATTTCGACTCTTGTAGGATCTGTGCATACCAATGAAAGTTCAAATTAGTTTGACTTTATGCTGACTTTGTTAAGTTAGACTTTAGCCAAAGTTCAACTTTAGTCAAGATAAGAGCTCTGCATACGGCCCTAGGATAAGTATAATATAATAATATATTACATATAATTATATTCTGATGGATTTACAGATACTTGTATTCTTTTTAATAACATATAATAAAATAAGTTTCAAGTAAATTCACTAGTTTATATATAAAGTCCGATTTAGTACTGTAACAACTTGCATCGTGGTGATTGATGAAAGAGTGTGTAAGAGAAAATTTAAGGGATCCCTTGGCAGAATGTCAGTAACAGAAAGAGGGGCAATGTCTCTCGTTGGTCTTCTTTTTTCACTTATATTTTTTTTTTCTTCTAACAAAATATGTCGGTGCGCCACATTGGCTGTTGCAATGCGCTACAGACTTGGCGTGGGTGCCGCCAGTTGAGAAGGCCTGGGTTAGCTCGTTGGTTCTAACGTCATGACGTCATTTGCTTGGATGCGTTGAAAATGTCGGACGTGAGTTCTATTTCTAATCTCTACCGGAGTGTGAAAGGCCGACCTTGAATAAATCATCTTCATCCAAATACCAGACTTGTGAATCTTAGTTGTTATCCTTGTAAAATATAGGTGTTTCGTTTCAAGCATCAGTATATAACTATATATGTTATTATAAAATTGCAGTACCAGTGAATAATAAATGACATTAAGAGCGATAACCCAGGGAATTAAACTGCCATTAGTTCACTATAAATAAAACAGGATAATTAATCTAGTATCAATTGCTATATTCCGTTTTTTTCAGTGATCGTAGTTACACGATCTTATCACGCATAGCAGACAATGTAACTGGCTCCGAGCTGAAGAAGAAACAATTGGTTAACTGTTTTGAATATATTATGAAGAACAGATGCACTATTCATTATCATATCGAAAAACATAAACCTTGCAAATTCTATTATATACTAAAAAGAGCCATTAGATTAATATTTACCAAAGTTATACATAAGAAGATCAGTTATTTAATTTTGTGAAGAGCCTAAATCGATAATAAGCCTAGAATATAATAGTTTCTAGTCCTGCAGTAGCACGACGACTAACAGTGGAGTTTAGCCAGTCAGCTCTATAGGCTACAATAATATAACGTTGTTCTGTATAGCGCCTCGCTCTGCTATACTAATTAATATTTACGTATATGTTGAACGACGACTGGCGAAAGTGTGTCGTGGATTGCTCTAGTGTTTTGAGAATTCAATCCCCTTTTTTCTTAAAATTACCATGTCTGCTGTCCCCTAAAACTGGATTACCATGTGATTCTGTGCCAAGAGTGAATTATTGTGTTTAAGCAGTCTGTTTCATTCGCTTGCTCGTCTAGTTGGAATACATTTCTCAGCTAGCCTCTGTTTATTATTCCAACATGGCGGATCTAGAAGCAGTATTGGCCGATGTTAGCTATCTAATGGCTATGGAGAAGAGTAAATCTACTCCAGCTGCCAGGGCGAGCAAGAAAATAGTTCTCCCAGATCCAAGGTGTGTATTATCAGCCATGTTCCATGCCCCTATGTACCGTTATAAGGGAGTATTTGACATCAAAACGAGTCGATGGACTGTCAAGTAGGCTACTGTATATCATATATTACCGGGATTATGAATGTTATTGCCCAGTACATAAAAATAATATCCGTTATTGCCACCAACCCTATTTTCGTCTCTTTCAGTGTAAGGAGTGTAATGCACAAACATCTTACCAAAAATCACGAAGTTACATTTGATAAAATATTTAACCAAAAAATAGGTAAGTTTATTTGTGATGCATTATTTATGATCAGTAGACAGCTTAGTCCTATCAAGTGTTGGACCTAAAACGTAGGAGCACCATGGTTTCTGAATCACATAATTATTTTTTAAGGAATGGATCTCTCAACTTCTGATTGTCTTTGAGTTGATAAAAATTGTGCGTACTCATAAAATGATGGAATGTTCAACCCTGATAATGGGTCATTTTCAGGTGAAATTTCTGGGGAAGAAGTGTGTCTATTTCAAATGCAAAATCATCATACCTTATATGTTTTCATGAACAGAAAGACATATAAAGGCAAAAAGAGAAACTTTTTGAAAATTGCATATTGAATGCTATTTGAATTACAAATTCATAGATTATTTGAAGAGTATTGTTAGTGAGTGGTATTTTCACAGGGGACTTCAATGACAGTTCATCTATTATAAACTATCCTTACACTATTATAATAATGTATGGTTTACTAGTGCTGGGTGATTAGAACCTAGTCTCAGGCCATGAGAGAATATATACAACGAAAGTGCTGGTGAAACCATTAAAGCAGTGGGAAAGGTCACAAGAAAATATATTGTAATAAAAATTACAAGTCAAAGGTTAAGAAAATAAGGTATATAAATAATGAGTGACAAATGTTCAAGAGATATTATTGTTTATGAGTAAGAGGTCCAGTCTTACCTGCAGATTTCTAAAACCTAACAATACTTGAAGGTTTTGCCTAAATGTCAGCTCCGCAATTGTCAATAGATTTGGAATTATGAAACACAAAAACCAAGTTTGCACTTAGAATTTTCTTTAAAGCCAGCTTTATTGCCAAACAGCAATGTGTTTCCACTGAGATAATCTGGATCTAGAACAACTTTAGTCTCCATCTAAAAAATGGCACATTAAATAACACAAAATGTATTGCATATTCCTTTTCCGCACTGCTAGTTGCTTGCAAGTTCTCAGTAACATTAATTTGAATCCCATTTTATTTTAGAAAAATAATCATTCCAGGTTTTGTGCTGTCTTGAGTTTGCAAAATGTCAGCTTTCTAACTCACTTTACTGATTGTTTAATTGATATCTGTTTAGATAAGTAGCATTGTAACCAATCATGATGTTTTTTTCATTAGGATTTAATTATGGGAGTAATTAAGACTGTCATGTGTAAAGTAGGAGTAACACTGATTTAGTATTTCGACTTACAACTTTTCCTAATTTTTCTAGAATTTTTGGAAAAAATTATCACTACCATAGCAATAAAGGTCCCATTTCCAGTTAATTTTATGTATGATATTTTAAAATATATAATTGCATTGTTATATATAGGGCTGTAGGAAATATAAGATATATCAATATAGTAAAGCCTCCAGGTATTCTGTATTGCAATATATCGATATATTGTTTGTTTCCAACAGCTCAGATACCAGTCTGTATGTATCCATATGGATAATATTTTTTTTAAACTACTACTATCACTTTTCATGTGCTAGAAGAACCTGATTATGGTTGTCATGATAATCTTCACATTTGGTGTTGTTTTAGCTCTGATTAAAATTATATGCGTATTAATCGTTGTAGTAATTTTTCGTAATATAAACATTTTGTTTTAGTTTTGTTTAAATTTAACGACAATCACAATATAGCAGGGTCCAAATTAACTTGTTATTTGCATAGCAGTTTTTTGCTCTATGGGGCGAAATTGGATAGCAATTTAGAATTACGTGGAGCAGTTGTCTCTGAGGTGTGAAAATGTATAGCAGTTTTTGTTAAGTCCTGAATTTATAGGCCTATTTACCCACCTTGCCCAGGCGAAGAATAACAACAAGTTGACAAAACAGAGACACCTTAATCTTTAGTGTTATTCAAAGATAATGTCTCTACCGTACTTAGACCTGCATGTATGTATGTATGTATTTCTTTAATATATGGGCTTTTTGTGATTTGTAGAACGGAAGTAGGTTGGATAAATAGTCCCTGAAGGACATCACATTAGCAGTGCATATTTATAAGAATCTGCGAGGTAGTTGCATTCGATTTATCTCCAAGGGCAACACCTGCAATACGATTTCAATGTTAACTGCATGTATAACAAAATATATGTCGCATTTTGCCAAAAATTGTATTGAAACTGTGATGGAATACGGCCTATTTGGAATCCTGTACTGGGGCATGTATCATAATAATATCGCAATATGGTTTTTAGCTATCTTTGAAATGCTCATTCAGTTGGCATAAAAGGACCATGGTTTTGCACGCTCCTTCAAAGAAAAATAATAACTGACTAGAACTATGATATAAACATAAACACGAAATTCAGGGGGAGGTAATCCACGTTTTTACAAGTAATTATGTATGAATCAACACTCATATTTAATGTAGACAAACAGATAAGCGATAACATCTCAACTGATTTAAAGTTTTTACGCTTTCGGTTTTTATACCAGTTTTACTGGCAGCTCTCACATTGACTGTCTTTTTCTAACTGATTTTTTGATTAACCAGTTTGTTTCAGCTGTTACCATCTTTTTTTCGACCGTTTTCCCATTTTTTGGACAAATTACATAAAAATTCGGCCGAGGTGTCCTCATACGTCCTTCCCGTTCACTACGCCCCCGAGTCCTTATTCACGAAACTTAACTTAAGATGAACTTAAGATGACTAAAATCAATATCAAATTTAGTGTAATTATCCAATTAGATTACTGTATTTCTTAAAATAGGGATTTGATCTCAGTTAAATTTTTGAGCATATGGCCTCTAGTTCTTGTGTAATCGAGTGAGTGAGCCAAATCTTTATTTTGGAACATAAATTTCATTTTTATAAATTTTGTATATAAAACTGTATTTTTCTCTAAATGTCTTGTCTAACATTTTTGTGTAGGTGGGTAGGCTAATCTGACATCAAGTTTTAATCCTATATAGGATGTGAAAGAACCAAATTTATTTCAAGAATAATGAATCTAATTTTTTATCGGTTTTTGTGTTATATGTATTGTATAAGGAATCATAATAATACATATAACTAATGACTATTATTTACTCCAATAACCACATGTTAAAGCTTGTTTTTTTTTATGAACTGAGCATTGTTATCAGTTCTTTTCTAATACTATCATGCACCTGGGTTTATAAACTTTCCATAGTTTGTACAAAGCTTATATGAGGTCTATTTCAGATTTTTTCAATACCTTTTAAAACAAGATCCATAAACTGATGGCAGGTAACTTAATCTTAACTAAACTTTCCTGCTTAAATTATGTTGAACCTTGCATCTGATAATTTCCAAATAGACTTCAAAGCTCTAAAGTGTCATTTTTTTTTCTTTAGACTGAAATTTCTAGATTCTGTTTGTAAAGTGTAGGTTTAAACCGCGTTTCCACTGAAAATTGTGAAGTAAAGCTAGCTTTATAGCCAGCTTTATTGTCGAACCACTTTAGTCTTGATAAAAAAAGTTGCACATTATTGACAGGTCGCGATGTACAAGACTACCGATGTTGCGCGTGCGACCATAAAACCAGTACTTCTCTATTGCTAAAGGAGAAAAAGCTTTAAAGCTAGATAAATTGTCGAAGCAAAAAGGGGGGTTTTGTTCCTGAACTGTAATGGTTCGTCAATTAAACAAGTGGAAACACAAAAAAAGCTAGCTTAAAGCCTGCTTTTTGGACAAGTGGAAACACAGTTTTAGATTATATGTAAGAATTGTGTGTGACTTACACTAATTACCTTTTTAAGTATATGCCAGTTGAAATTTGGATTCATTCTTACAGTATGTTCAACAATAAATGAGATAATGTTCAGATGGAAAAATCAGTTTTAAGTTTTTAAATTACCAACTATATATCACCATAAATAGGGAATGTTTTTTTTTTCTGGTCTCTACACCAGTCAACTATTTTTCAAAATAGCTATCGGAAGCAAGAATATAGGTTTCGGTCTATATTAGGCAAAGTTTTCCGGGAAAAATTATCCTCATGTACACTGCATCATTAGCTTTATATCTGACTCTTCATTATGACTGTGATATGAATATAAATTATGCTCAATGTTACCATTATTATTATTATTTATACTTTTCCAGTATCTCTTAATAGTGTATATATAGGTGTAATGTAGGTAAAGATATTAAACAAGACCTTTAAGTATGTTAGAGATTAAACTGTAGTACTATACTGATTACAAATTATAATATATACTGTTTTAACCTTTTGACCTATTTTATAATGTTTATATTATTAAAATAACACTGAGAAATATACTATTTATATTGGCAATAACATACACTTCTTAGTAATCTCTTATTTATAAATGAAGACATATTTTGGTGGTTGCAGTGAAATTTTATATTATTTATCAGATACCAAATTTTGTTGATCTCATTGGTCAGCCATCTAGTACTAGTGTACAAGTTATGTATTTAATGGTCTATTCCTGCTGACTATTCTCTTTTACATGCAATACATTTGCACATAAGCGTACTTACCTATTTGAAATTAAAACTAACACATCGTCCACTGTCCACCTACAGTGTAGGTTAAATTTAACAGTGGTTTATAGAGAGGATATCTGAATTGAAAACTTTCTCTGATCAATAACTGGCTGATTTAGAAAAAAATCCAGACCAAAATTAATACTTTTTTGGTCGAGATATTGAATTGTGACATTTTTGTAAAACAGATTTTTATGATGTTTGTATCTTTTGTAGCTTAAGTCGATTGTGCAAGAAACTTTTGAAGCCTATTTTTTAATTTTGTTTTTGCTTGTTTGCAACTTCCGGTTGAATTTTTCAAAGTTTCAACACTTATTTTTTTTTACCTTGACCATTCATGACCTTGAATCTTTGTAGGTCAAAACCATTGGCTACCAGCTGATGCTTTGATATTTGACCTTCAAAATCTACTGCTGGTTTTATAGCTGTCTAAAAACAGCAAAATTCACAATTTATTCAAAATTGTGTACAAGACAAAAACCAATACCAGATTGTTACAGATTTGCCGAAATGGTGTCAGACAATGTCTGTGTTCCGGACTATTATTTTACGCCTTGCAGAAGACAAACATTTATTTACAGCAAACAAGTAAATGTTTCTATAAAGCTTAAATGCATATTTATATGCCCACAAATTTATTTTTGGTGTATATTGTTATTGCCCCGTTGGTTTAGTCTACAGACTACAATTCTTTATGGGTTCTTTTGGTATTTATTTTGTGGGTCAGTGTCATTATGAAGATGATCCCTATCGATTGTCGTGATGATCTAATAACAATAATAATTCTTTATGGATTCCTTTTGATTTTTATACCCCCACAAATTTATTTGGGGTGAATGTTGTAATGGCCCTGTCTGTCTATCGGTCCATTTCACTTTGGTCTGTGCCCACTTTACAGGCTACAATTCTGTATGGATTCGTATGACTTTAATTTGTGTTTTTAATTCAGTGTTTTATGAAGATGATCCCTATCAATTTTCATGATTATCCGATGTTTTTTCAATTATTGCTCATTCTAAAGGCTACAATTCTTTATGGATTTTTTTTATTATTTATTTTGTGGATCAGTGTCATGAAGATTATCCCTAATGATTTTCATGATGATCTAAAAATTGTTCACTGAAATAGTGTGTCTGACTTAAAGTTTTTTGCCCCATTAAGCATGGGAACAACTCATGCTCACTCTACAGGCTACAATTCTTTATGGGTTCTTTTGGTTTTTATTTATCATTTTTATACGCCCACATTATAATGTGGTCGTATATTGTCGTCACCCCTGTCCGTCCGTCCGTTCACAATTGCTTGTGAACGCAATGGAGGGTACAGTTTTTGTCGGATTTGAATGAAACTTCCTGTGATCATTTATATTGATGAGATCTTGGACAAGTTCGATATTGGCAATTTTTCGATGAATGGTTTTTGAGTTATTGCACTTGACTTAGTAAAAACACGTCAAAATTGGCTTGTGAACGCGATAGAGACAACAGTTTTCATCGGATTTAAATGAAACTTTCTGTGATCATTAATATTGATGAGATCTTGGACAAGTTTGAAATTTGCGATTTTTCGATGAACGGTTTTTGAGTTATTGCACTTGACTTAGCCAAAACGCGTCAAAATTGGCTTGTGAAGGCGATAGAGACAACAGTTTTCATCGGATTTAAATGAAACTTTCTGTGATCATTTATGTTGATGAGATCTTTGACAAGTTCGAAATTAGCGATTTTTAAATGAACGTTTGTTGAGTTATTGCACTTGACTTTGCCAAAATGCGTCAAAATTGGCTTGTGAACGCTATAGAGACTACAGTTTTCATCAGATTTGAATAAAACTTGCGGTGATCATTTATATTGATGAGATCTTGGACAAGTTCGAAATTGGTGTTTTTTTCGATGAATGGTTTTTGAGTTATTGAACTAGACTTGGCCAAAACGCGTCAAAATTGACTTGTGAACGCGATAGAGACTACAGTTTTCATCAGATTTGAATGAAACTTGCTGTGATCATTTATATTGATGAGATCTTGGGCAAGTTAAAATTGACGATTTTACGATGAAGGGTTTTTGAGTTATTGGCCTTGACTAAGTCAAATTGTTTCCGAAATAGACTTGTGAAGACGATAGAGACAACAGTTTTCATCTGATTGGAATGAAATATGGTGTGATCATTGAAGTTGATGTCATCTTGGTCAAGTTCGAAATTGACATTTCG
This sequence comes from Nipponacmea schrenckii, assembly GCA_030562195.1. Lineage (NCBI taxonomy): Eukaryota > Metazoa > Mollusca > Gastropoda > Lottiidae > Nipponacmea > Nipponacmea schrenckii. The sequence goes on from CM060201.1 coordinate 18,385,036, forward strand.
ATATACTGTTTTTGAGTTATTGCACTTGACTTAGTCAAAATGCGGCTTGTGATTGCGATAGACAATACAGTTTTCGTCTGATTTGGTGTGAACATTTATATTGACGAGAATTTGGATTAGACCTAAATAATCTTAGAGTTTTTGCCTGCGTTAAAACAGAAAATATATTTTAAAGTGGGCGTATCTTGCTAGGCAACCACTTGTTTGTTATGATCCCATAATAGTTCACCGAAATATCGTGTCTGACTTTGTTTTGATTCACAAGATTTTAGATCAAGAAATAATTTCATGTCTGTTAAGGACTTATAACTTTGGCCTGGAATTTGAAAGGAAATGAGATCCATTTTGGTTTGTGAAGAAATACATCAAGGATACTTATATTAGCATTAAACTGACTGATACAGGCTTAAAATATACCCCTTAATCAATACAATTATCCTTTCTCTCAGCCCATAGTTGACAGTCATCCATGAAAATGTTGATGTTGATGAAAATATAGTTTAAAGCCTCTTTTCTCATTTGTCAACTCAGCTGGAATACTGATTTATTGTGAAAATAATTTGTATTCGTTTAAAAACTGAATCATATAAACTATGTTTTGCTGATGGAATAAGCAGCAGATGGTCCTTCAGTCAGATACCTGATCACTAATCTATAGCTCTACCAATATTAACTTTCTGGATTTGTGTGGATTTGATAAAATAACAAATACAAAACTATTTTTAAAAAAATAACTAAAAAATTACCATTGAAATTTACCAAGCATATTTGATGCTTTACCTTGAACTCTCTCATTGATGCAGAGATGTTTAAGAGATGGGGCAATAAATATCCAATGTGCTAGTTAATGTATAATTGTAAGAGAAAAATTAGATCATTTTTTTTCAAATATGTTTTTGATATTACATTAATTAGTAGTATTGTTTTTCATTTTAGTATAACATGACCATACTATTGAATAACAATGTGGAGTTATATAGACAAATATTTTGATTGAGTAGGACTTGGGCCGCCAAATGTCTCAAAGTCAGATTCAACTAGTTGGCTTTTGGAGAAGCTAAAAATATTGTACAGTTCTATTGAAATTGCAAATTGATGCTATTAGTTTTCCTGAAACAGTAGAATGTTATAAAAACCTATTTGTAATTCTTTAAATATCTTTATAAGAGATGATCGTTCCATAGGGTCAATTAATGATAATAGCCTCTGTGATAATTTGTACTGTCTTTCTCTAACTATCAAGTTTTGATTTAGTCTATATACACACAGGGTTCAGTTTTTACAAAATCACTTGCAATTCTAGAAATTATCTCACAAATAATAGTTTCTAGTTTTCAAGCATATTGTCTTGATGAAATGTGTATTGCAGGGACCTTATTCTCAAAAACTTCAATTAGATTAGACCCAGATTGTAAGAAATATTGGATAAAAAACCTTATTTAAAACTAATTTAAGTAACCTTAAGTTAAAAGAAGTTTATTTGAATATATATAGTTTTTATCATGCTCTTCAGCTATTTCATTGCACATTTTGTTTTATTAAAACTTTAAAGCATTGAGCAATTATCTATCAGTGAAAAGATTTTGTTTTGAAATTTCTTGATATTGAAAAACACTGCCCCAAAAAAAACATATGAGAAGACAGTGGGCAAGGTCAAATCTCAATGATCCATGTTAGTGTTAACACCTATACATAACACGGCTTTAAGCTAGCTTTTCTGTGTTTCCTCTGTGTTAAGTTGCTGAACCACTACGGTTTGGGAACAGAAAAACTCCCTTTTGTGTTCAGCAATTTATTGCGGCAAAATGACAGGTAGCTTTATAGCTGGCTTTTTAAACTCCTTTTTCTCTTTCGGCAGTAGAGAAGTATTAGTTTAACGGTCACATGCGCAACATTGGTAGTCTTGCACATCGCAAGCTGTCAATAATTTGCCACTACGTTTGCAAACCAGATAAACTCAGTGAGCACGTTCAGCAATAAAGCTGGCTTTTTTTAGTGTCCTAATTCTGTACTACCACCAGTGTTAACAAAAATAAAAATTCCTTAAAATAGAGATGCCACATTAACTATGAAAGGTGGAAAAAAATGTCATTTAATTATACCTTTCCTGTTAATCAGTAAAATCTTAGAGTTCTATATGAGATATTTATCTATTTAACTAATGACCTACTTCTTCAAATATTTGGCATTATTTGAAATATTTACCAGCTTCCATTGGCAGTGTTGCCAAATTATTGAGAAATTTTACTCTAATGTACTGAGAGTTTTATAGCAGATTAGCTCAGGGTTGAGTAAGGTGCAGAAAATTTTCTGTAAATCTTACTCACTGATTGCACTCAGATATGGATGTTTGGTACTTGAGTATATAGTCTATAAACTGGACTCCTGCACATTTTGAACAGCTTTATTGTGCAATTATCTGATTGTATGGAATATACATAGGGTCAGGTGGAATATGGGGCTAAGCTTTACAATAATGTTCCATCTATGGATGTGGGTTTGTGAATACAGTATACTTCTATTTCGCATGTGAACCATGTCATTTTGGAAAAGGGTTATATGGGCAAAAGTCTGTTCCCTAATCCATTTCTCTTATGAATAAAATAAAAAAAACAAAAAAATATGTCTGTGACACCATCCCTCGTGTGATATTTACTTTTGGGCAGTGTATCATTGAGGAAACAAGGTTGAAGGACTGTATAAAATTTCATTTTTCTTCTAAATTCTATGGAGGAACAGAATTGATTACATTCGATATGATTGAACTATTGTTATGAATATTTCATTAGTCAATAAGGGGGCAGATCATTCACTGTAATAGGGTGTTTTTTGAAGTAACATGGATTTTTAAGGGAGCAATATTCATTGCACTGATAACTACAGTACATGGATTTATATGTTAAATAAATAACACATTTGTTTACCAGTTCTTTCTATGGGTTTATGTTATTTTCTCATTATGATTGGAGGATCATGTAAAGATTATTCCAGCATGGTTGTAAAGCAAGTAGGCCTATGTAGGAGTCACTTCCTGTATAACTAATATAGAACTGGATTACAATGCTAGGTAAAGAATACAAGAACATGGCCTGGGGCTATATCTATTTTTATTCCGACATAATGTGAATTTAAATGTCATTTCTAATCAGATGATATAATCTGCTTCAAGTGACAACCTTTCATTCACAGAAAAGGGAAGATACTCTTGCAGAAAAAAATGATATTTTTATCATGGACACATATATATATAAATCAAATATAAAATCAATTTTGAACTCGCAAGGGAACTTGTTAAAAAGTATATTCTGTTCTTTATAAGCTTCTTATTGCCATCAATATATCAAGGACAAAAACAACTATAGATCCAAATAACTAAAATAGAATCAAAATCCAATGACATTCGACAATAACAACAACGATTACGATATATAGGCACAGCTTTATGGAACAACAATCAATGGTTAAAGTTAATGCGACGTTTCGGCGTGTTTCCTCCGCCGTCCTCAGGCACAGAATGACAAGACATGATAGGCAACTATATGCAAGAAACGTCGCATAAACTTTAACTAGTGATTGTTGTTCTTTAAAGCTGTGCCTATACATCGTATTCACAATTGCTAAATGTCATTTAAAGACTACGATTACGGTGTAAATGGTTAAGTTTTCTGGGCCCATTCTCAACAATAGATTTAGATAAAATCAAGATTTTAGGAAATAATTTGATAATAAAACTAAATTTAGTGGTTTACAAATCACTTAACTACATGTAGATTACTGAAACCACCAAGTATTTGAGAAGTAGGACTATTGAATTGAATCATGCATCAAATTTTGTCTACTTATTTGGTATGGTTTGTAATTAACATAATTTTATGGGTGGGCAATATTTCGATTAAAACCAGTAAGAAAAATCTCTTTATCAAATTATAGCTGGTATATTGGCTTAAACAAGTTCAAGTAAAGTAATTGTGATTTTGTTAGTTAGAATTGTGTCCCCTTTATATTTATTTAAGTTTTTTCATGTGCACAAAGGTATAAAATCATCATCACTCTGAATGTTTTTTATCATCAGATCTTTTATATTATATTTTTTCTAGATCAAATATTACTTTCACAAAAAATATATTAATCAAATTTAAATTAATGTTTTAATATATTTATACTGTACACACATGTAGGTAGCATTTGATTTATTGTCACAAGACAACCTATAGTTTATCTGGGTTTTGTTGGGCCTGTCCTGTAGTTTATTATTGTTTCAATGACAGCATACAACTAAGATAAAGTAATTTGACTACCAATCAGGTTCATTTTAACTGTGATATAAAATTTTCAGTAAAAAGCTTTGAATTTCCTCTCGATTCCTAAGAAGATTTAGTGAAACTGTCTGAATTTTTATCATTTGATGCCAGATAAACCTTGATTGAATTATTTAGCATCAAACCCAAAGCTTCAAGCCATGAACACCTGTGAAATATCGCGAATAAAACACAAAACAAACCAGTGTTTATGTTAATAAACTACACCAACAAGGAAACCATGCTGGTAGACTAAAGAGAATTACTCTCTTAAATCTTTCCTTTACAAATTTATCTCTAAAACAAAAAATAGTCCATTAGGATATGCACCTCACAATTAGAGCTGAAGGTCAAGGCTACCTGTAGATGTAAACAAAGCTAGGAGGTCGTTTGAAAATGACCATAAATCAAAGTATTCTACAGTTGACATTAGGTATATTGTTTAGTACCGGTACAGTGTTAGCATAATGGCAGTTTTTGGTGAAGATTGCAATTTCGAAATCAGTTTTTCGAAGGATAATGGTAAATTTGACATAAGAAATAAGGCAAATAGACCTGATCTGGACCAATTTTGACAAGAATCTTCCCTTGCGGTTTCACACATGGCCAGATTTCAAAATTCTTATTAAGGTAGGCCCTCCGGTAATTTAATGTATCTTAAAAAATTTTGAAGCCATTCAAAGACAACATATGGTTTTTGTTGCAATGTTAAAAACAATCTACTCTGTAGAAGAAGGCCAATTTAAAAACAATCTGCCGTTTGTTCAATAGGGGATTTTCACACAAAAGAGGATGATAATACTGAAAAGTGGCATTTGGCATTTGGGCATGCATTGTTTAAACAGCAGATGATTTGTTCATACTTCATTTGTATGCATAATCTTGATGGACTCAAGTGAAGGACATCAGGTATTCATACCTTGTCACATATCACCCTATTGAGTACGTTAGAAATGATGACATATTTGTAATGTGTTTACAGGTGAACAGTGTATTTTGGATCAAGACATAGAATACTTATGTCTGACCTTCAAATCAGCATATAAATATACTTTTTGCACAAAAGGATAAATATATAATAATAATAATAATAAATAGATTTGTACACACACACACAGAAATGTACACACAATGAAATCTATTTCATTGTTTCAATATCATATTTTGGCACCACACTAACCAAAATGGGAGCAGAGTTAATCATAAACTTCTTCTTCTTGTGAAGTTTACTAACATCATCAACAATTAATTGGTAATTTTTGAACAGCTGGCCCACGTAATAAACTCAGGCCTTCATTTTGTTAATCATGCTGACATCTACACAGCCAATTTCAATTATCAACACAGAACTTCATTTGGAATTTATAAACATAGTTTGGCCATACGATCTTTACTTCCATTTTGAAGATTTGAATAATTTGTTGAAAAAGTAAGGTTCTAATGTCTTGCATTTCTTCAAAATCTGTCAAATCTGAACTATCCTAAGCAATTAGAGACAACCAGACAAGGGTCTTGACAATGAAAGTCAAAATTATATTCTAGGTGATTAATACCTCAGCCAGACATAATTGAATTTTAAAGAATTCACATAAAGAGAAAAATATTTTTTGTTTTTATGGGCTGTTTCTCTATTTGAGCTTTAACAATGGGATCAACTTTCATTTTTTTTGTTTTACAAAACATATAAAGTATATACATTATAATTCAATTTAATTAACCGGGAAAATTCTTGCAGTTCCGACTTTGAGCGGACAGACATCATCTTTGGATGTCACTTTACCAAAATTCGCCCAAGGGGCTAGAAAAGAGTTAGTAAGCTATGCACAGAGTTTAGACCCCTCAATGATAACTAATGTTTCTCTATTTTGCAGGTTTTCTGCTATTTAAGGAATTTTGTAATACTGTATTAGAAGAACAAGTACCACAGTTGAAATTTTATGAGGAGGTAAGAATTGTTAATTATCAAATAATATCTCAACTTTAATAATCTAAGTCTACACACACAAACAATCTCAAGCCATATGTGTGTCAAGAACACATTATTTTTTTGATTTAAGGGGGTTGACAACCTTATCGTTCGAGGTGTATTTCAATCAAGAAACGTATTAAGTTTATATATATGGATATATCAATTCTATTTGGCATTAAAAGAAACTCATCTAGTAAAAATTTTAGCTCAATCGCTTCAGTAGTTTGTCAGATATTGGTCCATAAAGATAATCTATTTATAGAACACAATGGGGTAATCCTCTATGTAGACGTTCAAATTACGTTGTCAGTTGACATTATTGAGTACTACGTCATCGGCTAAATAAACCTTTTCTATGTTCGTCCAATGACATTGCGTTTGTCGATCAGATTTGTAATGGGGGAATCCAGAAGTCACGTGATTTCCCATAAATCTTTACGTCACATGTAAACAGAGAAATTTTATGATTGGTGGGTAGGGATGTTTTGACATGTGCTTATCCATTGTTTTAGCACTCCAATTATGTGGTTATCGGTGCATATTGATGCCTTAAAGGTGCTTAAAGATTTCTACAGCATGAAAGACAATCTTTTAACAACATGATCATTAATTACGTAAGGTTTACATTTTTCCAAAAGCATATCTCGCTTACAATTTATCCGATTTTTACAAACTTTGGTTTCAGCTAAAGCTTACGATGTCCTCTATAACTTTACGTTGGCTTTTTTTTTATTAAATGAATAGTTTTTTAAAAATTCAATTTTTTTTAAATGCACACGCAAAATTTTGATTTCTATCAATATCTTCAAAACAAAACAAAATTTTCCAAAAAGCCAACGTAAAGTTGTAGAGATACATGTAGACTTGTGTTGTGCAGAATTTCAACCTTCTATATTAAATAGCCTAGTAGATAGGCTAATTTTAAGGGAATAATTGACGTTTTTTTCGTTCATCTTTAATACCCTATTTCTCAAAGTTGAGATGTCATAAAGAAATAAATTTTATGTTTTTGGATAGCTGAAAGTCCCCTCTTTCCATTGATATTTAAATATTTCAGATAGGTGGAAAAGAAGTGGTTGAAATCGTCTAATTTGTGTACATAGGTTTAGGGTTGTCAACCCCCTTAAAAAAAAAACATTTCAATGGGAAAATTGTTGTACCGTTTTGGTTTTGGGAACTGAAACAGCAATCAAACAGTAATCTTGTAAATCATTTATTCTATGACCTTGTGATTTGTGTAAATGCAGGGTATTCAGCGAAAAAAAAAGATGGCTCTAGGTTAGCGTAGCGTTACTTTATTAGATGAAACACAATCAAAATTACAGAATGCATTTCTAATAATGATATATTAAATTACATCTTTGATTTTTCACATGCAAATTTACTTATTGGATAGTCAAATTTGGATTTCTGTTATAACCAAAGAAAGAATCATAAATTTACATTTAATTTTCAAATAATGATATTTTATATACATATATTCACAGTCTATGCTTCTTTACATTTCTCATTTACAAGAGGTAACCCAATGCTCTCATGTAAAATACTATACATGTACATATTGTTTCTTACATAACATTTTAAACTATGCAACTTCAAACTCCTATCATTGATACACAAAGTTATATATTTATCTTTTTAAAGTAGTATGTTGCAGTTCTATCTTATAAACATTCACATGTGAACTTGAATTATTGTTTAATGTAAAGTGTAGTCCGAAAACAAGGTAGGTAAGGATCACCCAATCTGAATATGACATTAAAACTAACTTGTAGAAATGTGAAGTAGGACTGCTATAGCTATTATAATTATATTAAAGCTGTTTTAAAAATAATGATCTGTGGGGTTTTATGAATCATCAGGTTATCAGAATTGTTAAAAGGCTCCAACACCATTCCTTCCCTTTGTGATCTGAAATTAAGGGGAAAGAATATAAAGGTAGGCTTCTGCTGCTTTTGAATCAGATTGTAACCTTCATCATTATACGCAGTCTTATTTAAAATGAATTTGGTCTCTAATTAGTTTAATGAAATTTTAAGTTTTGGCATAAATTAAGATGAATTAAGACTCACTCACTAAGTAAATGAAAATGTTCCAGTTTTGACTAAAATGATAGATTATCAATACTATTTGTAGTAATAAGATAGGATTTGGCTATTCCTAGACCATCAATAGAGACCACCAATCATGCCTTATCTTTCTAGATTTGATAAAAAATGTCAAATTGAATCTCATGGAGGGTGATTTTAAAAAGCAAATTGATATGAAATACTGTTTCAAATGGACCTGGTGTATATTTTCTGATGTATTTGTTTATATTTAGCAGTGTATAACAGTATATTGATACACTGCCTGAAACCACAGTAATAACTGTAGATAAATTGTTGTACATTGATTTTTTAATGAGCTTTCCAACCAGATATTATTGGATCATACAATCAACATTAGACCACACCTTGATACATTATGTGACTACTAGTTATCACAGACATAGTATATTTAATCATTGCTAATGATTATTTCCACTTTTTTTTTGAGTCATGAAAGTTGAATTAAGGGGTTAATTATGTATTTCATCATTGAATCATTAGTATGACATATCTACTTAATTTTATTGGGTCATTGTCATGAAGGAGGGGATAAGAACTGGATTGTGGAAAAGGTCCAATAGATTATTTTGTATATTATTAAGTATGGCAGCCCTGTAAAATTCAGGAAGATGCAATTAATATTGTTTATTTGGTATATATATCCACCCAGAATAAAGCAGACACAATTTTGTTCCATTTCATGTCAACAACTACACAAAAGAATGAAATATTGAAATATTTTCTATATCTTTACTCTCTGTTTCTTATAGGTTAATTATTTCATAAAAAATCAATCTTGTCGAGAGAGTGGTCCTTCAATAACCAACTGTGCTATACTCCTTTCACCTTCTGTGGCCTTTACTTCCCATCAACTTCTAAATGTCATGTCTGTTCAGTAAATTTCCTTTTCTTAGACACTACACAAGTTCAAGCTGAAACAATTCCAGTATGTTATTAAGAGTTTCAGACCAATTTACTTTGAAAAAAAAATTCAAGTCTTAAATAAATGTTGAAGGAAATTCAAGACTAATTGAGAAGCTGAATGGTCTTTCACATTTCTCACAGCTTTTACAGTAAAAAAAAATTACCAATGTTAGAACAAACTAAAATGCCTTCATGCACTTCTATAAATTTGATGGTATTTTAAAGGAAGGCGTCACATAATTTTCACTAATAATGCAAAAAGGAATTGACATATTAATTAAGATAATTAAGCTAAAAGTGAACAATGCCTAGATGATTGTAATTTTTGGGCATAACATAAACAGTATTTGAAGTTCTAAATTCAACACAATGTCGAAACGAAATGTCCGGTAATTTTGTTAATGAACGAAAGATCTGATGCTGTTGGTTTCGACGGTTTCCGTGCATTTTTGATTTTGGACAATGCACCAAGTAACAGCAATAGCCCTCGGAAAAGTTAATATGTTCTAGTTATAAAGAAGCTTATAGAGAGTTATTTTGTTAAGACAGTACAAATTTGGATCTTTTTATTTGTATTATATTGAATAATTTTGATGGAAATTTGGAAATTTATCAATTTCATATAACTTCCTTATTTGAGGTTCTAAATATAAAAATGCTGTAAAGTACTGAAGAATAATAAAGTAAAGAACAATTAAATATTGTAGCAGCTCTTCATTGACGATGAAGTGTAGAATAACAATTAGTTACATAGAAGATGTATCAGCCATCTTTGTGAAGTTAGTAATTACTTGATTCTGACGTAGCTCTGACCACAAAATGTCGCTAATGATTCAATATTTTCTATTTCTGGTCCAAGAATTGGCTGACGACAGAAATAGATGAATTTAATGGTGGTACATAAATATAATGATTATTAAAGTTATGTCAGATTTGGTACAATTCAAATGCTTTAGGAAATTTACACTATAGATATGGGATATTGTTTTGCTTGTATTTGGCAGTAATGTATATTGATGCTAAAATTTCTATTTAAGACAATTTTAAAAAAGTTTTCCTTAAAAGAAAAAAAAACACTTATAATTTTTGCTGTATTAGCCAGCTATGTTTGAGTGAATCTTACATGTGTCTGCAGTACACATTGTCTCTTGAAGACAAGCTTATTATAATACCAAACTTCAAGATATGCACCTTCCTGACTAGTGATATGGATTTGGTGGTATTGCCAAAAAATATAATAGTATAAATTAAGTAAGGATATAGAAATATGCGACTGGGAAACTTGAAGCGAGCAAGCTTGGGTCCATTACTGAACTTTCAAAGCCATTTTGACTATTTAGTCTTCTACAAAACTTAATCTCTGGAGGGGGTTATAACAAATTTGCAATTTGTCTTGTACTTCAGATGACCTATAAATATTCGTTCTTAAATCAAGTCACAGTCGATTAACTAAATTAATATTTCTATTAAGTTGAGACTGGACCAAATTATTAAACGATTGAATGGCTCAAACTTTACCCACCAATAAACCAATCAGTGACAAATTAAAATTTTCATTTACTTAAAAAAAGGTATTCACACTGAAAACCTGTTGCTTCTCAATTTATTGACAATCATATTAGACTTCTATTCCTTGCTGATAATTTCCAGAAAAGGCAATGATTATATTCTTATACATTTTATCAAATAATTATGAAATTTGATTACAATAAGTACCTATTATCATCAAAAGCAAACGGTAGACCCTTTCCAGACATCACTAAATGATTATGATGTAAAAGTTGTGTGAGTAGTTTAAAACCCCACATTAGACGCCTAATAAGCTACTTTAGAGATTAAACAAAAACTTCTTGACCTGTCTGAACACATTATTATTGGAGACGCCCCACTGCAATGGGGCAACATGAAGCTGTATTTTTAACCTCAATAGAAACTCGAAAGACAACAAAGAATTGATTATACCGACTAACTGAAGATATGATACATATTGCCGCCATTGTTCAAATTTTAAGAGTGTTAAAAATGGTTACCACTCTTCTTTGTATAGAAACCAACCATACTATATCACTAATACTACCCATGAAAGCTAAAATCACAAGTTCTATGGAAGAAGGTGGATCAGATAAATAATCAGCAATATGAAGACCCACCTATTAATGACATTGAACTAGTCGACATTGTATTTTTCACAATTGGAGTCAAAGGTCTAGAATTACAGAGAAAAGTCAAAGAGGTAATAAATTAAACTTGATGGTAGCATTATAACCTGATCTGTGGTAAAGCAGTAAAACAACTGAAATGATGTTTACTGTCAGTGAATTGATTCAAACTTGTTGTTTGTTCCAGTAATATAAAGGCTTAGTATAGTTTTAAAATAAAAGTCTCTCAATTTCTCAACATAATCACAAAAATCATTATATATTTCAGGACAACGATGATGTAGTTGAATTAGTTAATGAGCAAGATACTGATGAACCACTCAAGAAGAAATTTAAATCTACTGTTGAAGAACTTCTTTACTGAAGATAATACTACTGTTAATAACAAAAACAAAGATTGTACAAACCCAGTTGCTGAAGAAATCCACTCATATTGGTCTGGTGATAATATTTCTTTAAATGCATATCCTTTGAAAAGTGGAAGATTCAGCTCAATTTAAACATTTAAGCAATACTTTTAAGCAGTATATTGCTGTTCCAGCAACTTCTGTACCAAATGAAAAGGCGTTCTCAACTACAGGAAATATAGTTTCAGCTTAAAAAAACTGTATTGGGTCAGATAATGTAGACATGTTAGTGTTTCTGAAGAAGAATATTGACCTCATTTAAAACTTGACCAATTTAATGAGAAAGTCAATTAAAATGCATTAGATAGCAAGAAAAAACTTTAACTTTTCACTATCGAGAAACATTCCTAAATTGAGAACTGAACATTGAAATAGTTCAAAATATTTCTTTTTTGTTCTTGTAATGTTCCATGGTGTCTTTATTAAGTTTGATCCCAAATTATATGAAACAATTTTTATAAATCAATGGTGACAGGTCTGTATTGTATCGTGGCTTTGTATATTGTTGCAGTCTTGCTTATAAATATATTAAAGAGGTTCAGTTTAAAATGAGATGTAAAATTCTTCATAGTACACTATAAAATAAAATTAAGATATCAATCCTGCTTTAACCATAAACAAAATAGTATGTAATTTGTCAGCAAAAAATGCTAACCATAGACATAGACCATCCAGTGCCAGTTAAATCCTAATATTTACAAAATGTGGTCCATGTGTCAATCTACCAAGCTCTTTGAAGCTCCTATTAGACAGAGCTATTACAGCAAAATGAGGATTAAATCTCATATAAACTTGAATCTTAATGTACTGACATGAACTACATGCCTGCCTTCAGAACCAATTCTCTACTGTACACCTGATAGGCTATCAGTCTTAAATATAACATATCAACATACCAACCAAACAAAATATATTAAGATATTAGAATATACACCATTACATCACTTAGGACCTATTTATAGAACTTCTGGTCTAACATTGATAAGAATATTCAAATATAGATCAAAAGCATTAAGATTTACATAACCCATCATACAAATAATATACAAGTCTCTTTTTCATCAAGTGTTTGAAGAAAGTCATGTTTACAATTTATTTTTGGACAATTTGAGGGCTATTTTTCTTTTAAAAAAAAATACGCCCCTCCCTGCAACTTATCAAAAACTATTGTGTCAGTTTCAACAAATACCCAATAACATCAGCTAATGTCTACTGGATCCAGTGGAATAATTACATAATCAAAGTCACTTGATTTTCAACACTGACTGAAAACACAAAATACATATCATAAATTCTGTTGTCTTAATTATCATACATGACATTGAACTTACAGTTTCCTATGATACTACTTCTAGAGTTCAACAAAGAGTTTTACTCTACATGTTTGAAAAGGTAGAACATTTATCCACTATTATCTTTGCACTCTCGTTGTGAATGGCAGCATCATAATCGAAATAGTAGTGATGAGTCCTTTATATATAATATAAATATGGATTACAAATATTATCCTGTGGAAATCTATATTTACAGAGTTTAAATTTTTAGCCAAAAGTATTTTCAAATGAAACAATTAGTTCTGATTTGAGACTGATATTTGAGTTCCATTAAAATAAGTAATATTTCATTAACTGTCACGAATAGGGCTGCAATGTACAGAGCCACTATACAATACAAACTTGTCACCATAGCATGCGATTCAATGGTATCACGATCCATCGACAAAAATTGATTTATAAAAATTGTTTAATATAATCTGGGATTAAACTTAATAAAGACATGAAACATTAAAGGAACAAAAAAGAAATATTTTGAGCACTATTTAAATGGTAAGATCTCGGTACGGAAAACTTAAAGTTTTTTCTTGCTATCTAATGCATCTTAATTGACTTTCTTGTGAAATTGGTCAAGTTTTAAATGAGGTCATTTTCAATATTCTTCATCAGAAACACTAACATGTCTACATTATCTGACCTAATACAGTTTTTTTTAAGCTGAAACAATATATCCTGTAGTTGAGAACACCCTTTCAATTGGCACAGAAGTTGCTGGAACAGCAATATACTGCTTAAAAGTATTACTTAAATGTTAAAATTGAACTGAATAAATCTTCCACTTTTCAATGGATTTGCATTTAAAGAAATATTATCACCAGACCAATATGAGTGGATTTCTTCAGCAACTGGGTTTGTACAATCTTTGTTTTTGTTATTAACAGTAGAATTATCTTCTGTAAAGAAGTTCTTCAACAGCAGATTTAAATTTCTTCTTGAGTGGTTCATCAGTATCTTGCTCATTAACTAATTCAACTACATCATCGTTGTCCTGAAATATATAATGATTTTTGTGATTATGTTGAGAAATTGAGAGACTTATATTTTAAAACTATACTAAGCCTTTATATTACTGGAACAAACAACAAGTTTGAATCAATTCACTGACAGTAAACATCATTTCAGTTGTTTTACCTCTTTACCACAGATCAGGTTATAATGCTACCATCAAGTTTAATTTATTACCTCTTTGACTTTTCTCTGTAATTCTAGACCTTTGACTCCAATTGGAAGGGACAATAAACTGAGGCTGTACACGTTAAAGATCCTTTGACAGTTGGAAATCGGAAAAATAGTAGACTAATGCTGCTGTCTGACAAACTTTCCAGCATTGCACCCTGCATAGCGTTGTCCGTCTTCATTAGCCCATAAGGTGTAGAAGAGTAGGACGTAAAACCGAATATCAAAATATAAAAATTGACCGTTATGCAGTGATGTATGCATGAATTGTTGCAGCGTCATTTATGAAAAGTATAGAGCCAAGGCAGATTTAAAAATGCAGGAACGATTTTATGCATATGATGATGTAGACACCCTTGGGAGGATCTATTTTCTAGTTATTAAGTTTTATCTGCCCAGCTTGTAAGAAGGAATGCTGAAGTCAAGTTTGTACCAGACTGATTTATTGATCGTGTATTCAGACTGAGATTGATGATTTGGAAGGTCACTTTACTCCAAAATGGACTCCATGTAATTGAACAATACATCAATTTTAGCATTTATGGAGATTTCATATTGCTTCAAGCACGACTTGCACAGTTGAAATTACATAGATTTCTTTCTCTTTGAAATGTGAAAAGAGGACAATTTTGATGAAACTTTAGATTGAGCCTATTAGGTATATTGTGGAATGAACAAAATGAAATTGAAATATTCAGCAAATTTGCTGTTCATGTTCAATGTAGTGTGTATACTACTTGAAAATGAAAATAAAGTGTTAATGGAGCATGCAACGTCAATGGCAATAGACAATTCATTATCAATATTTAAGGAATTTTATTTGGTAACAATTTTCAATATATTTCTACCATAATATTCAGTTTTAACTCTGCTGTTAAACAATTCTATAAATATTTCAAAATATGCCATGTAAATTAGCCTATAAACCCAATTAAACCAAAATGATCTCTTATTTTAAAACCTATAAATAGTTAATCAATCGAAATACTTATTGTGAATTTATATCAAAGTTTCTAAACATAGTTTCAATCTATTGGGTTGTATTCTTAAAGTACAAAACTGCTGAGGTTGAACCACCCACTCATTAATTACTACAAATCAGCTTTCCTCTTCCCCATTGATCATAGAAATCACAATGTATGAACCAATAAAAATAACAGCTATAATTTGTGTAAATACATTACAAAGACTACATCAGAAATACTTTTATAATTTGATTTGGTGAGCTTAGATCAGTATAAGTACTGAAGTATGAAGACACACTAAAAGCTGTAAGAATTCTCTGATTGAAATCACCTAACAGAAAATATTGATTGAACGCTACTACAGATTCAATCATAGCTATGTTTTATATTCCAACTTTTTTATGTCTGGTGTAGGAATTTATCTCTGTTATAGTTATCTCACGTTTTGTAATATAATATTCAACCGTTTTCAATCAACGCTTTCATGCCTCTTTCAATCAATTATTCACATTTCTCTTGCACTTTATTGCTGCATGTTCTTGCTTGAAAATTTCTATCCTGAAACAATCACATGCTATTACGTAAAAAATTTCAGAAATAAATTGCATGCTATAGATTTAGAGTTCTAAATCCAAGTCAGAAAGTGCAGGATAGAACTGTATTTGTAACCACATGTATATTACCCATCATGCAGTCTCCACAAGTCATGTGACTGACATGGCTCTGTGCTGTCGAGCAGACATATCTTTCTACTATAACTGACCTATTCTGTTCAATTTGCATTTTTATTACAGCCTTGCACTCAAAGATGAACATTTTTGTGGCATTTTGTTATATTTTACTGAATGAGTGAAGTCATGTATAGGTAGTCCGAAACTTGCTGACTCTTGCTGATAGCTATGTGGACAACTAGGCACCAAAAACTTGGGATTTTTCTCACCTCCACGGGTGCTGGGTTTTTTAAGCGTATTTACAAACCTCAAATCCATTAAACCTATATATATTTGGAAAGATGGATGTTTTTGAACTACAAAAACATCCATATTTCTAAATTAATCAAGGTTTTTGGATTCTCCCCCCGTGATATCTGTCCAAATAGCTATCAGAGGCTGGGAATAGAGTCAGCAAGTTTGGACTAGTGAATAGGTAACTTCCAGGGTGTTCTATGAATATGGACCAATGAACACCAGGCCTTGATGCATAAAGTATACTAGAAAAAAATGTTTCTCAAAATATGAGTTTATCAAGTTAACGATTAATGAAGAGCTTAGACTCGTTCAAGGTTTATGATTTGAACCAGATTAGATTCACAAGCTTAAACCCATATAGAAATATAAAACCCTAGTATCTCTACCTTGAGCTTCTTCTGTAAAATTTCAACAGACCTGGTACCCTGTAAAAGAATACATTTTTTTTTGTTGAACAATACTTTGTTTATTCATATTCACAAAGTAAATGTTACAAATGTTTATTGTAAAGATCTGAAAACTAGCACCTACAGATGTAGATTAATTCCTTTATCATCTATAATAGCATGTGTATGTTGAAATGTGCTTGATTCTGCAACAAATGCTGCAGGACTAATGAAGCATGACTGAATAGCTAATTAGTACTAATTGTCTGTCGTTAGCCTTGATGCATTATACTATGAATCGTTTATGCTGATATTTATCTTTTATATAATAAGTGCAGGAGAACCACACCCAGAGCAATTTTGCTGTGTGGCATCTATTTTATATGATCTAACATGACATTATTTGCTTGGTTATGTCAGAGAAATGATGTTCAAGTCCAATGACCTTGAATAATTCATCTTAACATGCAATACCAGTCCACCAAGTTTTAAATAGGTAAAGATTATTTGATAAATACCAATTCCAAGCTGGTTGAAGGATTGTTTGTGAAACATACCAGAACAACATATCTAGCTATAAATATTCCTTAAGCAGATTCTATGTTCAGAAACTCAATGGATTCTGGTGTATTTTAGTGCTTAGCTTACCTGAAACGAACTTTCTTTTAAGTTTCACCTCAATGGTGTATCAAATAAGGGTCAACTGATTCTTGTTAATGCAGTGGAGGCAGCAATCACTTTCCATTTTCTCCAAATGTTATGAGATTCCTGATTGGATTAAGTGAATGGTGACCTTGTCAGCTAGGGAAAGTATGGTGACGCTTATCAAGAGATGTTATTTGTCGAGAGTTTGGGATTGTAAAAGCAATGGTAAGATGTTGTGTAACATGGATGTTCAACAACAACTACATGTATTACATATTTATAGAGTTCATGATTTTCATTCAATTCCATATACCCTATGTTAGGGTTCGAGATAAGCAGTATTGCATTGCAGCAATACAATTTTCAGCAGCATGCGATGTATTTCTAATTAATGAAATAAACAGAAATTAAGTACTTGTCCAACTAATGAAATTTGGTTTGCTGGCACATT
Organism: Nipponacmea schrenckii; assembly: GCA_030562195.1. NCBI lineage: Eukaryota > Metazoa > Mollusca > Gastropoda > Lottiidae > Nipponacmea > Nipponacmea schrenckii. Next base: position 18,402,808 of record CM060201.1, read on the forward strand.
TTATAAATAAATTTGCATTTGTTTAACTGTTAATTTGCACAGCATTCGATGCTTTTTCCATTGAAATCATATGAGCCAAACCATGTGAGCAAAAATCGATTGTAATCATCTTGCAGATTCTCGTAAATATATAATGCTCCACAAAATCTAAATTGCTATCCAACTTTGCTCCATAGAGCAAAATCTGCAATGCAAATAAATGAATTATTATGGACCCTGAATGTGCAGCATGCCCAACTTTGTAATGCTCAGACTATTTAATAGTGAGGCTCACTGCTTTTGGGACACTCCTGTAAGTTTTGACTGCATTTTATCATATTTACATGCTTCATTTAGTAGTCCATTAGTGATAGGAGTAGATAACATCAAGCTGGTGCAGTATATGAATCGATAAATGCTCTCTACCCTCAAGTTTGATAATTTATTGAAGTATCAGCCCCATATGTCTTGTTTCAATACAGGTGTAGAAAGAAACAATTTATTTTGCTTTTCTTTTATCTTTAAAACTTGAATAATAATATATCATAATCTGTATCTAATGTCTCACACCAACCTGTTTGTAACATTAACTAATGGAAATATTGTTCCTTGTTTCCACACCATTAGTCCTGTATGATGAAGCCATTTGATCATGTAGTAATGTCGTCTAACTTTATTAGGTTTTTCACCAATAGGTGGCCAGTATCTATCACTGCGTAAACATTTGTCTTATCTTTCTGATAGAACATGACATGATTTTCGAGGTCATTGTCGTGCCAACCAATATCAGGAAGACATCAGGGATGGCACAAAGTAATGGCAGATCAAAGACGGCTAAAATGTTATACACTCTCTTTAATGGATACTTTATATTCAATAATTCAATAATTACCACAAGAACTCTGATAGAGCAATAATAAACTGGTGTGACCATACTTACATAAAGTTGAACTGGGTTTACAGAAACAAGAACTAATATTTTGGAAGACAGCTTTTATTAAGGACTGTATTAAGGTATCAAGGATCAAATTGGTGTAAAGCAAGGCTAATAATCCAATTTAAGATATATAACTTCTATTGAGAAAGAAAACACGAACCTTGTTTAGAAGGATAACAACACCTATCTACTCTAGCCTAATCTTATGGCAAAGATCTTTCCCTGATTATTCATTTCATTTGCAGCAAGGCTCAACTAGAACAATGGCTTATGCAAGGTCATCAAACATTGATAAGATGTCAGAGATAAGAATATATTTCAAGAAACTAAATTCTAGCCAAGCAAAGATATTTCTGCTCCTTGGGAGAATAAACATGAGCATTTGATTACAAGTTTTAGGTAGTTATCAGCACAATATAAGTTTAGTATGTTGACTATATTATTATTATTAGATATATATCTTTACTTTCTTGGAATATATTTATTACATACTTTCAATTTTTCTGGTGACAGAACAAAGTTTTTGACATGATAACCTTCAAAACAATCTCTGTTATTGATAATTTTGGATGTAGAAACAATTTGAAGTAACGAGTTTGATCATCTTCCATTCATTTGATCATGCATTTACCACCATCTCCAATTCATTTTATCATGCATTTACCACCATCTCCAATTCATTTGATCATGCATTTACCACCATCTTCAATTCATTTGATCATGCATTTACCACCATCTTCAATTCATTTGATCATGCATTTACCACCATCTCCAATTCATTTGATCATGCATTTACCACCATCTTCAATTCATTTGATCATGCATTTACCACCATCTTCAATTCATTTGATCATGCATTTACCACCATCTCCAATTCATTTGATCATGCATTTACCACCATCTTCAATTCATTTGATCATGCATTTACCACCATCTTCAATTCATTTGATCATGCATTTACCACCATCTCCAATTCATTTTATCATGCATTTACCACCATCTCCAATTCATTTGATCATGCATTTACCACCATCTCCAATTCATTTGATCATGCATTTACCACCATCTTCAATTCATTTGATCATGCATTTACCACCATCTCCAATTCATTTGATCATGCATTTACCACCATCTCAATTCATTTGATCATGCATTTACCACCATCTTCAATTCATTTGATCATGCATTTACCACCATCGTCAAGTCATTTGATCATGCATTTACCACCATCTCCAATTCATTTTATCATGCATTTACCACCATCTTCAATCCATTTGATCATGCATTTACCACCATCTCCAATTCATTTTATCATGCATTTACCACCATCTCCAATTCATTTGATCATGCATTTACCACCATCTCCAATTCATTTGATCATGCATTTACCACCATCTCCAATTCATTTGATCATGCATTTACCACCATCTTCAATTCATTTGATCATGCATTTACCACCATCTTCAATTCATTTGATCATGCATTTACCACCATCTCCAATTCATTTTATCATGCATTTACCACCATCTCCAATTCATTTGATCATGCATTTACCACCATCTCCAATTCATTTGATCATGCATTTACCACCATCTTCAATTCATTTGATCATGCATTTACCACCATCTCCAATTCATTTGATCATGCATTTACCACCATCTTCAATTCATTTGATCATGCATTTACCACCATCTTCAATTCATTTGATCATGCATTTACCACCATCGTCAAGTCATTTGATCATGCATTTACCACCATCTCCAATTCATTTTATCATGCATTTACCACCATCTTCAATCCATTTGATCATGCATTTACCACCATCTCCAATTCATTTTATCATGCATTTACCACCATCTCCAATTCATTTGATCATGCATTTACCACCATCTCCAATTCATTTGATCATGCATTTACCACCATCTCCAATTCATTTGATCATGCATTTACCACCATCTCCAATTCATTTGGTCATGCATTTACCACCATCTGCAATTCATTTGATCATGCATTTACCACCATCTCCAATTCATTTGATCATGCATTTACCACCATCTTCAATTCATTTGATCATGTATTTACCACCATCTTCAATTAATTTAATTGTTAAGAAATCTCTTCCTGGATGTTGTAATTAAGATTTGCTGTATCTAATAGTTATTACTGCTACCTGATTCTTTAATAATAACACAGCTGATGGCTGGCTGTAGGGCATATATAGCAATCATTGCCAATGACCTGTAATAAGACTGGTTTTTTCTTGAAAGATGTTTAATTAGAAAATTTCTTGATGCCTTTCAAACTATATTGAAAACTATACAAGATGAATTAATATCAGTTTGTTTTTGTCATATGTCTTTGACAAGAGATATCTAAATTGCAATGTTTAATCTGGTAGGAAGCTCTCCGAATTGTTTTGTTTGATGAAAAGATAAAATGCTGGCAAGTTTGACAGATGTGTCAAGAATTCTGTGTTAAACTAGAAGATAACTGTACTTTAGAGAAGTGTTGTTGACTTTTTTTCCCCCAATCAGTCCTTTTTGTAAACGATATTTTGTTCAACTAATATCCAACTAGTATCCATCTCTAAACTCAATGCTTTAAATATGTGGTAATAATTATCATAATTGGAACTAAAACTTTTTGAACATGTTGTCATAAATCACATCATTACAATTATTATTCATCACATTAATAGTGAGTTTTAGTTAAGTTTTAGTATTGAACAGCATAATTCGATTTGTATTCAATTAATTGACGATATTTTCAATTAAAAAACTGCATTGAAAAAATCAACTTTTCCCCTGTGAAATTTGCCTGTTTACAACTGAACTGTTAATAACTCTATATGAAAGCATATTTTATGAAATACAATTATTGTTTATTACATTCAGTTTGTGTCTTGAGGAACAATAGAATAAAATGTATTCAGTTCTAATTGATAATATAATCGAAGTACCAAAATAAAAGAAAGCCATCAGAAGTGAACCTTCTTTCATCTGATTAGTCAATATGTTTCTATTTATACCAGCTAATCAAAAGTCAAACACTTTGATTATCCAGCACTAGATACACTGTATATAAACAAGATGACTCGGAGAAACTTGACAGGTCAATCTATATATAAATTGGTACAGGCATTATCTAGAAATAATTCTTAATGAAATGCGTAAAATAATCTTATGCTAAACAAAGTGGTTTGTTGTTTCAGTCATGAGGTTAAAATAGATCCAAGAAGAGTTGCTTGTCTTTTTGTCTACTTGTCATGGGTAGGAATCTGAAGGTTTACTTCTTAAAAACCTTCACTCCAATACTAACTAATACACTACACGTTCAATATGACCATATTGTGTGCGAAGTTTAGTTTAAATTTGAAACATCAGTAGCAGGTTGTGGAGATCGCATTTTGCTTTGGACTTTTTGTTTATTTAGAGTTGAATATTTTAAATATATTAGTTTGACTGCCATTAAAGACAATGTTATTAAAAGGGAAGTTTTCAAAACATTAGAATGTACCATATACTAATAAAAATGGGGTTATTCGATATGTATAAATGTTTTCCTGCGATCATTAATATAAATAGTAAATGTCGAAATACTAACAAACAAAAAAAAAGGTAAAATTTATATAATAGTTCACAGTGTTTGCAAGGAATAGTAAAATTTCAATAATAAGATCAATTGAATTGAACTTTCTGTCAACTTTATACCTTGTGAAAGAAGAATTCTCAATGATTCTCATCGCCAAGAATTAAGGGCTGACAAGGGGAGATAATTATAATATTAACTTAATATAAGACAAAAAATTTATTGTTGATTAACCACCTCTTACCTGTAATCCCTTAATTAACTAAAGAATTTGATCGATAGTGTTTGATGGCACATTAACTTAACTGAAATTAATTAATGGGTAATTTAATTTTGACCTATACTTGATAGGTGATTTTCGATCTTTATTATATATGTACAATCGGTCATGTTCAGCGTGATTGCCGGATCATCAGCCTTGATTGAGAGCCATGTTGAAGTTCTAATAAAGGTAAAGAAGACAGTAAGCTAATGCTATGATCCTTTTAAAACTTTCATCATTGTAAACTGCATAATACTGGTTTCACAAGCACATATCAAATCAGAAATAAATTTCACATTCCATTTCAGTCCTCATATCCAGGTTTTACTTTTTTTCCCTATCTGGAGAATACTATTTGGTTTCTCTGTACAAAAGTGTCAAAATTGCTTCTCATCAACCCAAACTGTCTGTACAATATCATTTTTATACGCCCACATAGAAATGTGGACGTATATTGCCGTCGCCCCTGTCCGTCGGTCCGTTGGTCCGTCGGTCCGTTGGTCCGTCTGTCAACAATTGTTTGTGGACACTGTAGAGACTACAGTTTTTATTGGAATTTCTTGAAACTTGGTATACTTGTTTATAATCACTCAAGGAAGAACCCTATCGATTTTGGTATGATTCCGAAAAAAATTCCTGGAATTCTTGGACTTTGAATTTCAAATTGTTCTGTTTGTAAACAAAAGCTTGTGGACACTGTAGAGACTCCATTTCTTTATGAATCTTTTTGTAACTTGGTATATTTGTTTATTACCATCCAAGGAAGACCCCTATTGATTTTGATATGATTCTGAAAAAAATTCCTGGAATTCTGGAACTTGGAATTTCGAATGTACTGTTTCTCATCCATCTGTCAACAATTGTTTGTGGACACTGTAGAGACTACAGTTTTTATTGGATCTTCTTGAAACTTGGTATACATGTTTATTACCATTCAACGAAGACCCCTATCGATTTTGGTATGATTCCGAAAAAAATTCCTGGAATTCTTGAACTTTGAATTTCAAATTCCGTCGGTCCGTTGGTCCGTCTGTCAACAATTGTTTGTGGACACTGTAGAGACTACAGTTTTTATTGGAATTTCTTGAAACTTGGTATACTTGTTTATAATCACTCAAGGAAGAACCCTATCGATTTTGGTATGATTCTGAAAAAAATTCCTGGAATTCTTGGACTTTGAATTTCAAATTGTTCTGTTTGTAAACAAAAGCTTGTGGACACTGTAGAGACTCCATTTCTTTATGAATCTTTTTGTAACTTGGTATATTTGTTTATTACCATCCAAGGAAGACCCCTATTGATTTTGATATGATTCTGAAAAAAATTCCTGGAATTCTGGAACTTGGAATTTCGAATGTACTGTTTCTCATCCGTCTGTCAACAATTGTTTGTGGACACTGTAGAGACTACAGTTTTTATTGGATCTTCTTGAAACTTGGTTTACATGTTTATTACCATTCAACGAAGACCCCTATCGATTTTGGTATGATTCCGAAAAAAATTCCTGGAATTCTTGAACTTTGAATTTCAAATTGTTCTGTTTGATAACAAAAGCTTGTGGACACTGTAGAGACTCCATTTTTTTATGAATCTTTTTGTAACTTGGTATATTTGTTTATAACCATCCAAGGAAGAACCCTATTGATTTTGATATGATTCTGAAAAAAATTCCTGGAATTCTGGGACTTGGAATTTCGAATTGTACTGTTTGTCATCCGTCTGTCAATAATTGTTTGTGGACACTGTGGAGACTACAGGTTTCATTGGATTTTCTTGAAACTTGGTATACATGTTTATTATCATTCAATGAAGACCCCTATTGATTTTGGTATGATTCCGAAAAAAATTCCTGGAATTCTTGGATTTGAATTTCAAATTGTTCTGTTTGTAAACAAAAGCTTGTGGACACTGTAGAGACTCCATTTCTTTATGAATCTTTTTGTAACTTGGTATATTTGTTTATTACCATCCAAGGAAGACCCCTATTGATTTTGATATGATTCTGAAAAAAATTCCTGGAATTCTGGAACTTGGAATTTCAAATTGTACTGTTTGTCATCCGTCTGTCAACAATTGTTTGTGGACACTGTGGAGACTACAGTTTTTATTGGATTTTCTTGAAACTTGGTATATATGTTTATTATCATTCAATGAAGACCCCTATCGATTTTGGTATAATTCCAAAAAAAATTCCTGGAATTCTGGGACTTGGAATTCGAAGTTGTTCTGTCTGTCTACAATTGCTTGTTGGCACTCTAGAGACTACAGTTTTTGATAGATCTCTTTGAAACTTTGTTTTTATATGCCCACATAGAAATATGGACGTATATTGTTGTCGCCCCTGTCTGGAATTCTTATTGCGCCTGTTTTCAAAAACGCTTTCAACTTTTGGCTTGTGAACACTCTAAACATTCCTTTTTGACAAAACTCGCTGAAATTGTTTAATATCAACCAAGGATGAGCCTTATTAAGAATTAAAAATATCAAAATATTATTAAGGGTGAACCCTATTGCAAATCATAAAAATACCCAAAAATATTTAATGAGTTGTTATTAGGTACAATTCTTGATAGTTTTTAATGAAACTAGAGACCCTAGAAAAAAATAGGTTGGAAGGTTGAATATTTCATTCCACTTATTGTAACCTTACTGAAAAGTTTTTATTTTAAATAAATGCTGCCAGTGGGCGTATATTACCTTGCCTGGCAAGCTATCTTATAGCTCCCTTGTCCACAGATTTTACTGGCTTGATTAGTAATTGTCTGTGATGATATCATGGTATAGTGTGTATTATGGCACAGTGTATGACAAATCGCCTAGAATTTAGATTGATGTTAGGTCACTGAGAGATAGTCTGAAACATCTTTTCTTCTGATGCTTGACTTGTTCATGCAAAAATGTAATATAACTGAAGCCAGCCTAGTGTGTCATACAATCTTACTAATTGCGAAGTCTCAAATTAACATGTAGGTCATTTGCACCTTACTTGTGCCACCTATCCTCTTATAACTAGTTAAGAGAATGAGTAAAAATGACTTACTGGAGGTCGGCTGGCTTTCACACACCCTGGACTGAGTAGACAAATAATTGATGTTAAACATGTAACTGTGCTACAGTACGTCCTCAATAGTAATGTATCCAGATAGTTAGTTCAGACTTTATTATACCAAAAGTTAAGGCCTCTGACACACCTCATGATCTATATCAATCAATTACATTTGATCTTTGTGGACCAAGGTACATTCAACTGTCACATATTTGATATTTAATTGTAAATTAATTTTGTATTCTTTGAAAACATCCCTTTAATGATTTTAACACTTTATATAAACTATGTAAACAATATTAGTTATGCTAAAAATGTTCCCGATCATAGCCTTCTTTTAACCTTTATGAAAAGCATTGTTATCCCAACATAGCTTATGTGGAGTATTACTCTTAACACAAAGTAATCTCAGGGTCACTTTACTCATCGTGTGTGTTTCGAAGTCATTAGCTTGTAGATAATACACAGATAATATTTTATTTGTCAGTTTACAATCAATAAACGGAATTGACACCAATTTTTACTACTCGCAATAGACAATAGTTGCATACATATTCAAAGCAAATACTAATGCTTTGTACAAAATACCAATCAATTTATTATATGACACACATATATGTAACGGAACACACTCACTTACTAGTTATGTTGAAGCATTATCATGTCTATATTTAAGCAATTTAACAAAGGACCTTTATCGAGTTATTGTTACACATTGCATTAGAATATAGTTTTTACTGCCAGTCTGCTGTTTTTCATACATCGTTAAAGGGAAGTAATCTATCAGAGACAATGCGCATGGCTGCCATTTTCAGGGGAAATAACTCCAATCGAAGCATTTCATAATGGCCGCTTAATTCCTACCATCTTCGTTTCGATGTACAGCTTAGGTCAAAGTATTTTTTTAAGATCCTGTGAACTTTGTCTTAATGATATTAAAGGTATTCAGTGTTCCAAAAGAGATAACGACTTGGTAAACCCAGCTATTGAATGGAATAGATGAAATAAATGAATACTCAAATCCCTTAGCCAAACAAATTACCATCTGGTACTTCAAGGACATTTTCGTAATCTAGTTGCTTTTAGTTGCTATTTTTATACGCCCACATTATAATGTGGTAGTATATTGTAGTCACCCCTGTCTGTCGGTCCGTCTGTCCACTATTGCTTGTGAACGCGATAGAGGCTACAATTTTCATTATATTTGAATGAAACTTGCTGTGATCATTTATATTGTTGAGATCTCAGACAAAATCGAAATTGGAAATATTTTGATAAACATTTTTTGAGTTATTGCACTTGACTTAGTAAAAGCGCGTCAAAATTGGCTTGTGAACGCAATAGAGACTACAGTTTTCATCGGATTTGAATGAAACTTGCTGTGATCATTTACATTGATAAGATCTCGGTGATGACATTTCAGTGAATGTTTTGTGAGTTATTGCCCTTGACTGCAAAAGAGACTAAGTTTCATCTGATTTGAATGAAATTTGGTGTGAACAGTTATATTAATGAGAACTTGGTTAATCCTAAAAATGTTAAAAGTTTCTGCCTGTGTTCAAACAGAAAAAATATTTTAAAGTGGGCATATCTTGCTAGGCAACCGCTTGTTTTTATTGATATTATACATAGAGATAGATTTTGGATTTTTTCTCCCATATCATTTCAGTTAGCTTAGACATGGTGGTGATATTCTTCCTATACATTGTGAATAAATCAATTGATAAGTGCTCATCTTATTCCATCAACCCTTGATATAAATCCATCTGCATAACATTTTGCCCTGTGCATAAGTGGATTTTCTTGCCACAATGAGACCTACTCTATTTTTCAACCCTTTGCATACTTATTATTTATTTTGAAAAATAATGTTTAATGGCTTGTGTAAGTGAAACCATGACTACCTTGTGAATTTAATTGGTTAGAATTCAATTTAACGCAGAAGGAAACTAGTTAAACTATCAATATTTAATGGTCCATATCTTAGCAACCAATAGACGACTTTCTTTTCATTTTCCATGCATATTTCAATTTATCGTTGAAACGTCAGTGACTGGCAGCAAATGATCTTAAAGTAAGATAAAAATCGTGAATTTAAGAAATGCCATCATCTAATCGGTATATTATAAAACTTTGGTATTTCATGTGATTGATATAATAATAGAATTCTTGAAAGGTGTTAATTTTTTTGTTGAGTTATGGTTCTTGCATTACTCTTCAGAATGAAAACCAGACGATGTTTACTTTAAACAAAATATTGATAACCATTTCGAATGCTAGGCTATAAATCATTTAAATAAACATTTGAAAGAAATTTTAGAGAAAAGATAAGAAACGTATTAATAGAAATGCAGAAAAAGCAATTGAAAATTTAAATTTGTTAGAGACTTGCTTATAAATATCAGAAGATAAATTGTTATCAGTCCAACACAAGAGGTCAACATGGCTGTAATTTTCACAGAGAAATAAAAACCTTGATGGAATGGCTGATAAAATTAGAGAATGATGGTAGATTTATAGAAGCATTGACCTTTATGACTAATTTTATCCAAGTATAAAAATATTTTTTTCTTACATCTGAACTTTGATATTCTATCATTTTATAACAAATTCCATCAGCTGTAGAATCATAGTACTCTATTTCAGTACTTCAATAGCTAATTTAATGTGTAATACATATGTGCAGGCTAACTCAATTGTTCAAACATAAAGATATGTTTAAGATAATAAGAATAATGTTAATAGTACTAGATTCTGATGAATATTTGATAGTATCTCATGATCAGAGTCTGGCACAAATAGATTCAGGGATAAACCTCATAATTCTAAATTTTTATGGCAATGACTTTATAGTGAAATATTTTGATGTAAATGATCCCATGAGTCTGTTTCCTTCATCAAAAGATGCTCGAGAGGAACTGACATCTGTATTTTTGGATATCAGTCTGACAAACAGGGAAACTGTTGTCCAATGAAAGCTTGTATTATCGCTAGATGCTTTCTACCATTATGCAAAAAACTAAAAATTACCCTTGCTTTATAATGACTAGCATTAGAATTAAAACAATTTTTAGAAGCATACAGCATATAACATCTGATGATGACATCATTGTTATGTGCTTTGTTATATAAGAGTTATACCATAATATTGCCTTTCTTGTTATAAAGACTTGCATTGAAAATTGTCCCCTTGTAAATGTTAAGTTATGCAAAGTTTCTTCCTAGTGTCCAAATTTCACTATTTTTGAATATGAATATGTGGACATATATTGTCATCGTCCCTGTCTGTCGGTCCGGCAACATTTTTTGTGGACACTATAGAAGCTACAATTCTCTATGATTTTAATGGAACTTGGTATGAGCATTGGAATTAATAAGTTTGATTTTGAAGAATTTTCAATGAACTGTTTTTAAGTTATTGCCCCTGTCTGTATATTTGTTGTAGTCACAATAGAAGCTACAATTTTCAATGGATTTTAATGAAACTTGGTGTGAGCATTGGAATAAGACAGCTGTCAAGTTCGAATTTGAAGATTTTTCGAAGAACAGGTTTTGAGTTATTGCCCTTGACTGTATATTTGTTGTAGTCATAATAGAAGCTACAATTTTCAATGGATTTTAATGAAACTTGGTGTGAGCATTGGAATTTATGTATAAAACTCTGAACAACTTGTCTCCTTCCTACCTTTCAAGCCTCTTTAGCTATAAACAGACGCCTTATTCTAGCATAAATTCAAAACTTGAGGTGCAAAAACCACGAATCAATTTGATTAAACAAAGTTTTAAATACAAAGGATCAATTTTATGGAATGGTCTAGACGAAAATACTAAATCAGCATCAGATTTTAAGACTTTGAAGGATGATTCTTGGTAATCTTTCATTAACATAAGCATACTTCCTGTTACACGGGTATTCTTTTCACCAACTATAGGCTTACTTTTTGATGGCTATCTTAACAATTGTGTTTCTCCATGATTTAATGATTTAAGTAATTTATTAATTTTATTTTTCCCTTTCTCACAGGTATATCACCACCAACAATTCTATTTTGGCCTAACTTGAACCATTTTGAAAATCTAAATTATTACTGTCGGGGGATGAGTAAACATCCTTAAAGCTGGTCTTGAGCATGGACAAATCCTACCTCCCCCTCCATAGTAAATAAGAACATAAAATGGAGTAGGGTTGGGTAGCCCGCTCGCAGAGCACATGCACTGACGCTTTGGCAATTCTTTTTTTTTTTTTTTTTTTTTTTTTATATGTATGTTTTGATGTCTGATCGTCTCATGCAGATGTACTTGTCTATTCCTTGGTTTTTGTGGTCATGTACTTGATCGCAGAATGATGAATCTGTCCATTTTATACACATGTACTTGTGTATTTTAAAACTAATTGTACATTGAAATGATATATGGTTTTTGCTGTCATGTACTTGATCGCCGGAAGATAAATCTGTCCATTATTTACACATGTAATTGTGTATTTTAAAATAAATTGTACGTTGAAATAATAGGTGATTTTTTGCGGTCGTGTGCATGGCCGCGGGAACTATATATAAACATCCATTTTATAAACAAATTGTAGGTTGAAAATCTGTCCATTTCATGCACATGTACTTGTGTATTTTTAAACAAATTGTACGTGGAGTATTGTATATTTATTTTGTGGTCATGTACTTGATCGCCGTAACATATATCTGTCCATTTGATACACATGTACTTGTGTATTTTTAGTATTTCAGACGAATTGTATATTGAGATATTATGTATTTTCGATTTTTTTCTTTTTTTCTTTTTTTTTTTTTTTCCAATGTATTGCCCCATGGGCTGAATGTGAGACAGGACCCTGTCCTTGTGTATTGGGCCTAATTCTGACCCATGTAAAATAAAGAGTTTATTATTATTACTTAGTAAAATTGCATCAAAATTTTATTGTGGGTGCAATAGGGGCCACAATTTTTAATGGATTTAGATGAAACTTGGTATGAGCATTGAAATTGATAAGGCGGTGGTCAAGTTTGAATTTGATGATTTTTCGATGAACAGTAAATGAGTAATTGCCCACGAATAAGTAAAATTGCTTCAAAATTTTATTGTGGTTGCAATAAGAAGCTTCAATTTTCAAAGGATTTTGATGGAACTTTGTGTAAGTACAGAAATGATAAGACAGTCAAGTTTGAATTTGACTTTTTTTACAAATGATTTTTGAGTTATTGCCCTTGACTGTGGATGAAAAAGAAGCTACAATTTTTTAATACATTTGATGAAACTTGGTATGAGTATTGAAATAGATAAGATGATGGTCAAGTTTGAATTTGACGATTTTCCATGAACATTTTTTGGGTCTTAGCCCTTGACTTCAATACTCAGTGAATGTTCTTTGAGTTATTGCTCAATTAATTATTCTAATTCAATGCTGCCAGTGGGTGCATGTTACCTTGCCTGGCATGCTATCTTTTTGACATGTGCTAATCCATTGTTTTAGCACTCCAATTATGTGGTTAGCGGTATTGATGCCTAAAAAGTGCTATAAGATTTCTACAGCATCAAAGATATATATCGCAATCGATGTTGAAATATATCTTTTGTTGTATCTAAATTACCTATCATGGATAACACTATATTATGTTTTTGTAATTTCAAGCAACAGCCTTGGTCAATAACAATGATTAGTCGTGTTAGAGTCAATAAATTGAATTGAGAGAGAGAAATATAGGCCTACTATTTTGTGTGAAAAGGGATTAAACTAATATCAATAGATAATGAGGCAGGAATAAATGGTAACATTATACAAATGATTGAATGGATATGGATTATATTGATGGCTAGCTGGGTATTTATAGCTGTCTTGAATTATTTAATTACAGAACATATTTTTAGAATTATCTTTTTTTGTAAAGTGATTTGGAGGCAGAAAAAAGCATTATTGTTACATATCTTTTTTATATATCACAGAAGAAAATTTGAGAGTGGCCATTTAGGAATGAGGAACTCAAATTATCATTATCAAAAAACCTAAAAACTTTATTTATTTTTTAAAGGTTTATATTTAGATTATTTTATTCCCTTTCCATTGCTACTGGGATTGTCAATTTATGTCCCTTGTGGAAAGTTTTCATTGCTACTATTTCTTTTTTTACGTATTTCGACTTTGGCGAAAACGTATTGTAATCGTTCGGATTATTTTATTTTATTTTATTTTTTTTTTTTGTAATTCTTGGATGAGTTTGCAGACAAACTGGTAAAAGGTGCAGAAATTCTAAATCTACAGTTGATCTTAGAATGATTTCTATTATCAAATAAAACAAAACCGGAAGTTCTATCTCTGACAGGAAGTGAGAACCGGAAGTTTAGGTTTTTTTGCTTTAGCAAGTTTATTTTCAGTTCGATTTTGACCGGATTTTCAGATTTGAAAACTTCAATGTATTTGTCAACTAACAATTATAGGTTTTATGCAATTAGGTTAAATATTTTACCCACGATTTGCAATTCAATATTCAAGGGTCATCGGCAAAAATTTCAGACCGTGATTTCTCCTTTAATATAAATGGTAAAATTTTGAAACTTTACCAGTTAATAGGCGATATGTTTATAATTTTTGAAAAAATGTGAAAAAAAAATTCCACTTCCGGTTTAGCCTCAAATGACGTAATTACGTAACTTCCGGTCTATAACTGCTAGGTGAAAAGTGAAAACTGTTTTATAAATAACTTGTCAATAGTAATTGATTTGACCTAAATAATTAGGTCAAGCTGCCATATCGGCCGCCATTTTGAATTTTCGTTACAATTCTTAAATCCGAAATTCAGACACTACTGATAGACCGATTTTGATGAAATTTAGCACATAGATACAATGGATCATTATCTACCTTTTCTTGGAGACCGATTTTCAAATTTCGTATTTTCTTTCGAATTATTTAAATTTCGATTTTTTCAAAATTAGGTCACTTTAACGGGTACGGAAGGTGTGACCCACTTAATCTATGACCTTGAAAATTAGGTCAAATAATATTCAATATATTGTCTACGAGTAGATATTTTTTAATTTGGCTTACTTAAAAAATTCATAGAGATAAGTGTACTTAAATACAGCAAAAATTGATAATTTTCATATTTTCGCCATCATTAACCGTTACGGAAGGTGTGAGCTAATTATTTTATGACTTTGAAAACTAGGTAAAATGATATTCAATATATTGTCTAGAAGTAGGTCATTGCAAATTTAGCCTACAAAATATTTTAAGGCTCTCGAAATACGTTCATAATTGTAAGCAATTCTAGTTGTTACATATCTTTTTTATATATCACAGAAGAAAATTTGAGAGTGGCCATTTAGGAATGAGGAACTCAAATTATCATTATCAAAAAACCTAAAAACTTTATTTATTTTTTAAAGGTTTATATTTAGATTATTTTATTCCCTTTCCATTGCTACTGGGATTGTCAATTTATGTCCCTTGTGGAAAGTTTTCATTGCTACTATTTCTTTTTTCATATATTTATTATTGTACAACAATAGGGTGTTACTCCCCTTTGGTTCATCTAATAATTTGTTAACTATAGTATGTAGAACTAGAAAGAATGAAACCTATTGGCATTGATCTTTGGGCAAGATGAGATGTATGACAAGTGATATACAAGGCTGTGGAAATCAGGAAATTGATCAGTTGCATTGTCTAGTAAACTAATGAAAGACCTGATTACTATTTACCTATCATTTAACTCAGTTCAACTTCATCAAGACAGACAAGTATATTGGGTGGAATGTCAGACTGACTAGTGATAATCACAGAAATAGGTCTACAGGTGAGGGAGGGGGGAGGGTTGAGACTAAAGCGTTTCAAATCTAAGGGAAAAAAGAGACAAGAAAACCATCTTTTATAACTTAAGATACATGAACACTCTTTCTACAGACTGTCCTTGACCAAACCTGTTAAGTGTTTACCCTGTTATAAGTTAAGTTCTTCAGACTGAAATAGAGATAAGGTTATGATTTTGTGGGTTTTTCAAAGTCTCAAGATTTCTTAATAATTAGACATCCACCAGGAGAGGAAAAATATGTAAAGCTAATTTTTCATTTGATATTTTTTATAGATTTGATAAATAAAAACAGCAACAGTAAACTGTGTAAGAGATAGTAAATACACAGATGTTAAATATTAATAAGATCAAATCTTTAACTACCTACCTACTCACTGCAGATATTTTACTCTCTGATCGTGAAAGGGAAAGTGGCCAGATTCTATTAAAAGTAGTACAGTTCATTGACACTATGCTTTTAAGGATGTCATTAGAACCTTATTATCGTTTATCATATATGAAATAGGTGATAACAGTTTAATTTATGATCACTTTGTTAATTCTTATGTACAGATTAAGTAAGGCTGAGAAGCATCTCTTTAAAATTATTTCATATTTCTACTGTGTTTCATATTAGCTTGTAAACCTTGTATTTAGTTCCAATTTCAGAGAGTGAATATGATTTGTACTGGTAATATTATTGTTACACATAATGCCAATTGTTGAGCTCAAATTCAATGAAAATTATGACACAGACCTAGAATTGTCAGCAACAGTTTGCCAACCTTAACTAGAAAAACAAAACTGACTAGACAATTGGGAAAATTGGGAAAAGCATTCATGACTCAGCAAATTTAAGTTGATCCATATATATCTTAGCTGGTGAATAGACTATACTGTAAGAAATTCATAAATAAATCTGCAAGTATAGATGATCAAGATGGCGGGGCAAGTCAAGGCTATTAGTACATTATCAAAATCTGACTCTTTTAGTCTAGACTAGAGTTTATAGCACCTAAATTAATATTTCAACTTGTCAGAATATCTTACATTATTTATATCAAATTTCAAAATGAATTCTTATCCTCTCTTGTCATTTACTATCTTAGTATAGAGAGATGGCTCAATATCGTTGTCATGGGCTATGTAGTTTTGGCAATTTGTAAGCAATTTTTATTTCAGTCAGCACTATAATATTGACAAAAGAAGGATGGTTTAGCTGTCATTAGATGTCTTGCTCATTCATTGATTGAATATACATTTGGATTGAAAATGCAGATTTTGGTTTTCATTTGTAAGTTCTTGTGATTATGTTAAAACATTACTGAAAGAGCTGAGTGAGCCAAGGGCCTTATTTACGATAAAACTGAACTGTTATAAGATCTGTATCGTAAAAGAAACAATTAACTGATTGAATGATAAAATTAAAATCAATTTAAGTGATTGGCCAATCAGATTGGAACAGTAAAATCAAGTAGAAAAGTAAATAATTGATTTTAATGTATTGCAAATAACTGAAAGTCCTAATAAAGAAAAGATCAGAAACATACTGCAGCAAGATTATTTTTAACGAGAAGTCGCCTCATTGAATAGTGAGCAACTTTTTCAATAAAATATAAATTAATTTGGAATTCAGAAAATCAGTCAAATCTTTCTGGCTAAAACTCATGATCCTTGAAACACAATAATTAAGCAGAAGTTTGAATTCCACACTTCAAAACATTCTTTTTGTCTTGAAAACGTGTATGTTCTTTTCTGGGTCTGATACTTAATAATTGATCCCCAGTTATAATTTCAGATTAGTATCAATAGAAAAAGAACTCTTGCTAGTCAATTTGTGCTGCTAATTTACTCTTGAAAATAAAAAGAAATCTGAAACTTGCTGAAAAAAAAACAAAAATATAAATAAATCAGTCCAAATTTTTTAATTTTGCCGTTTTTAGGGCAGCTACAAAACTGGAAGTAGATGTCAGAGGTCAAATGTCATAGTATCAACTGATAGCCAAGGTCAGTGACCTTTGACCTACTAAAGGTCAAGGTCACCAAAGGTAAAGGTCATGAAATATAAGCCTCCAAACTTTGACAAAAATTCAAGTTCGAGATGTTGCAAAAAGCAAAAACGAAATTCAAAAATTGGCTCCAACAGTTATTTTGGCAATCAATTGATCATACAAGAAATGCAAACTTAACGCGATTAACACTTAACCAAGAAGTCCCCTTTTGAGTTTTGCAAAAAAGTGACATTTCAAGATGGCGGCCAATGTATTACTTTCGATTTTTTTTTTTTTAAATCGGCCAGTTTTTTTCAAAAGATATTGTTCTGCATAAGTTTCAATGACCTAGGACAATTGGACCGGAAGTAGAACGTAAAATGGAAACTGGAAGTTTGAACCCATTTTACGCATAAACTGGAAGTGGTGCAAAAAAATTGAATATATCTATTTGTTCAGACTTATAGTCTCTCTTTGCACCAAAAATTTGAACCCAATCGAACCAAATGTAAAAAACGTTACAAAATTCGAAATTCGGTAAAAAAGTGTCGTCTACGAATTTTGAAATTATGTAATTGCTATTCTATTGGATATTGTATGTAGATTCTAGAATTGAAAACCAAGCAAAATCGGTTGACAATTAAGTTCTTTTAGGGCAAAAAAAACCCTACTTTTTGCAATTTTTGCACTGTGGCATTTTCCGTTTTGCAAAATTGTTCCATTTTATATTTACACAAAACGTTGATAATACACAAGGTCTAGGAAAGTTGAACGATTGTTGCAACTACTGTAGTCAAATTTCAAAAAAAAAATATAACACTGTACAATTAAAGTGGATATAGAGTTGGTTAATGATACTGTCCTAGCAAAATTTAATAGATTGCATTGCTTATTTATAAATGAGTGGTAGAAAGAAGAAAGGAAAGGCAATAAATAAAAATTCTCTCTTTTAAGCATAAAGACCTATGGATTTTTAGTATAAAAAAAAAATCAAATGCTTAGAAAATATTTGCTCTTTGAAGAAAGGCCAGATTCATAAATGTTCAGACTACTCATATTATTGTCTAGATCAATTGACATCATGCTTTCATTTTTTTAAACCACTAAAGAGTTTCCTAGTTGACATTTTTCAAAATATCACACAAGCTCTAATTCAACAAATTTCGGACTAACCACAGCATTTAGTCAGTATGTAAGACCACTAACCACTGTTCTGATCAATACAAACACATCAAGTCCAATAAAAATCACGCTCAATAACCAGATTAGCTAAGAGGAAAATTCTTCTTCAATTGGATTAAACAGTTATCTTGTCAAACTTTTTAAAGGTGCTCAATCAAAATAAAAGACAACATTTGAATAGAAGTAATTCTCTTGATTGGCTATCTCTAAGTTTTAGCCAATTGGTTAGTTATTCCATTCTTGACTTTGGTAATATGTTGTCTCTACTATTAGAATTTAAGGAGGTTTAAAGTGGTTTCAGTGGTTGAAGAGTCATGGTTTGGGGCAGACTCCCATGAGAAGCTACAAAAATATACTTTTCCACTCGCATTATCATAAGAATTGCTCTTCATGACAGATTAGCATAATTTTTTTCAGAATTTAGAAAATTGTTACTTAAATTGTATTAAATTTCCATGTGTAAAGTACTAATAATAATGTTTGTATAAAATATTCCAAGTAAATGTTATGGGGATTCAAAAATATAGCTGGAAATATAGAATCATTGCCTACCATTTTGTAACCTTAATCACCAGAACATGTGATCAAGACCTACACATAATATATAAATATTAAATAAATGTTGGTAATAATCTAGACCCTGTTTAATAATAGTTCAGCCATAAAAAAAACATATGATCCGAAATATGAAAGGTTAAAAATCATCTTGGAATTACAAAAAAAGATATTTCCTCCCTGGAGCACCGTTAAAGAATTATTTAGAAAGTTTATCTTTTAATTTCCTTCTCAGGAGTTTTCAACTTTACCAAGTCATTTCAGATTTATCTTTATTTGAATAAGAAAAATCTCAATGCCACAATTAATAGAGATTGAGATTATATCTTCTCCAATTCAACCATACTGCTTTTCAATTTTATTTGAATTTGAAATCACATTATCCTACAAATGCTTAATGTAAATACCAAAATGAAGTTTTTTGTTTGACCTTAAGTTCAATATTGTTTGAAATTCTGGTATTTTAGAATGATTTATTTGGTGTATCTGTATTTCTTGTTCAGTTTATAAGTCTTGAAATTCCTTAGCCTATCAGGCTGGCAATGGATGTTGAAATACACGATTCAACAATTAAGATTCATTATACTTTCCTCAGTAGCAAATTTTTTCTTCATCACTTCAATTGCATGATCAATTTCTGCATCTTTTTTAAGTGCAAGATATAGAGAGGCCAAGTTTTATTTGAAGTTTTGTGGGGGTTTAATGATATTGAAATGGTTACAAGATCATAATGGCTCAGAATGAAATGATGGGATTATGTAACGGTCTTTGAAGATGATGCAGGAGAAAGATGTGAATCTAGATAATAAATTGGTGTCAATCTAAGTTACAAATATTACAAACTAGCACTTATTCCCTGCTTTGCACGGGGATATTTACCAGTCACTTGAATAATATTTCATGCCCATGATATTTCTTTTAATTCAATGCATGAGTAGTTGGTAGTGAAAAAACATTCAGTACTTAAAAGTTACAAATATCGGCGCCGAATATTTGAGAGGCATTCTATTGGTTTAAATTGTAGACATGGTTATCCAAAAACAATTTGTCATCGGCCTTCACGTACTTGATAACCATTGGTATATCTATTAATAGCCAAAGTAAATAAAAGAAAATTGTGCCGTTTCACTCGGCAGTCTTCAGTGTGTTTTTTGACAAAGTAAACAACAAATGCGTAAACATAGACACAGGTGCACATCACAGGAATATGCATCCACAGTCTCGCCATCTCTCAGTTATGGTCACTCCCTTATATTGGCTCCAGAGTGTTCTTCACATTTCTGGAAGACTTGTTTACTGTGTTGCATGATTGTTGATTTCAGCATTTTGGACAAAGTAAACAACCAATGCCAAACAAAGACTCAGGTGCACATCCTTGCATATACAGGATTGTGCATGCACAGCATCTCCTTCCTGCTGCCTCCGTCTTTGAGCTATGGCGACCATACACACACATACATACATACACAGACACTTCCTTTTATATATATTATAGATTATAGATGTTACTCTACAGTCTTTCAGCTTATTGTGTAATTGTCATACATATTAAATGATAAGATAACAATAATGATTATAAAGATTATGAGAATGGTAATAATTGTAAATAATGTTTATGATGAAAGTAAAATGATGACGATAAATTTATAATGATAATGATGAATTTGACAATGATAGTAGTGATAATGCAAGTGTTAATCATGATGATGATGATGATGATATAGTGATGAGTATTCTAAATTCAATACAAAATTGATAATTCTGTCTTATTCTCAGTAAATCTTCACATTGTTGACATTAAGATGAATAATAATGATATTAATTATGATTATTGTCTCATATAGGAAAAATCTGTCCATTGGACATAAGCGAAGCATTGTTCATACTGTTCAATAATGTTCAACTTGTCAGATGACATAATGTTTATTATGTGTTAATTAAAAGGATATTGGAGAGCAAGAAAACATATAGAAAGTCTGCAGTATATTCAAAGTTGATCATCTGATAACTGGGCAATATTTATCATATTATTATTGATTTTATAGCAAACATAGACCTAACATTACTAATACTGGAAAAACTCCATTATTTAGGATTGTTCAAGATTTTATGTTGGACTTAGACCATCACTGATTACTACAACAAATTCCATTACTTTATCAGTAATTAACTCATGACCATGACAAGCTTCATTAACAACAATATTTGGACATTAGTGAACAACTCAAGCTTTTAAATGGCAGGGTTAATATTGATCAATAATAAAGAGTATGAACTTTGGATGGGAAACTTAAACCATGTAAACAGGTAAATTTGCCATTATATGTCAACTGGAAAATAAGACAAATCTCAATCTGAAATATGTTTGGTGGACTCTATCATGTAAACTGCTATATATATAAAGGGATGCATTTTGAATATTAACTATTGCAATACTATATAATATTATATTTATCAATGAAGAATTGAGTGTCCAAAATACATTGAAAGCGTTTCATTTTCTTAGAACTAAAATCAAATTTTTAATTCATATGAACTATATATACAGGGTATATGAATATTCTTATACCATTACATTGCTCAACAATGAAAAGTCAACTGTAGACAATATGCATGGTACAATGAAAGCCATCTAAACCGGCAGGGAATCAGTTGGTGGCTTATTAATCGTTAATTACATATAAAACTCATAGTTGGTGTACTTTATTGTGGTGGCTTATTGAAGGTGGGCCCTTAATAAAGGTGGTCATGTGAGCAGGTATACTGTACCACCATATTAGTTTATTTAAAGGTGTGTTTATGATAATATTTTTTCAATTCTGTCAATACAAAGCTTATGACAAATATGTGACAAAACTAGTACAAAACCAGAGAATGTAGTTAAAACCATAATATTTATTTATACAAATATGAAATTTTTGAGATAATAAAAATGATATAATGTTAAGATGATCTCTAAATTGATATATACAGAAATTTAAAATTATTATAATTTGCCTCACTTCGCACCATTTTGTTTCCATGGTAACAACAATTCTTCATTCCATATAGTTCCAAAACACCTTCACTATATGAGTTGGCAGTTTCAACATTCTGAACAGGATTGATAGAACCTCTCCAACATCTCTGTAGTTAGTTTATATTTGTTTTGAATCAACATGGATTTTCATGTAAATATCACAATCTCAGGATTGGTTCAATATGAAACTAACGTTCCAATTGTATATCATTCTTAATCCTTTATGAACAAAATAATATTTTATTGGAGAAAACTGATAGTTAGGGATTTCTTGTTATGATAAGCCCCGAGAAAAGTAGGATGTTAAAATCTATGTCAATACAAACAATTGATTAAAGATAATTATCATCTGTAATATTGACACACCTAATATACCATAAGACTGAATACTACACCCAGATCAAACCTTTTTTGTATTATTTCTTAATTGATTAAGTATTGATGACCTCTTAAAGTTGTTTTATATTTCCACTGAGAATATTAAAGATTTTAGGAAAGCTATTGCAATAGAGACACCATTGAAATTTTTGTTATATTGTAATTGCAAGAACCACAGACTTTCGAATGAAAAATTGGAATAGAACAAATTTATGATGTTAGTGTCCCTGAAGTACATGTTTATGGCCCTGTTAGATAAATAAGTATTAATCACAATGAGTAGTAGCTAGGTTGCTTTTTTGAAGCCAGTTACTTCAAACCTAAATTTTCAATGAGTACAAACATATTAATATGATAGGCTAAATACAGTGTTTGTTGAGTGGTTTAACTGATCCTTTAGTATTTTGTTTTAATTTGATGACTTGCGTGTGGTTAATGTCTTGTGCTTTACAAATTTTGCAACAGAAAATTTGAATTTTTAAATATGTGACAAATGTTTTTTTTTTCCAATATAGCCATAAAAATAAATGTGTCTAGAAACGTGATTGAAAGTTTAATTCAACATTATCAATGTCTGTCAATAACACTTTGTAATATACTTATAAAATATCCTTGTTGGTTTGTATTTCTCTTCATTATTTTGGTGTTTTTCATCCAAATTCCGTAGGGTAATAAAGTTTTATCTTAATATGTTATTGTGATGGGAGAACTTTGTGAGCTTATCTTTTTGTGATTGGATAACTGTCTGATCTTATCTTACTGTAATGGGAGAACTTTGTGATCTTACCATTTTGTGATGACAGAATTTCATTTTTTTGTGATAGCCAATGCTTTATGATGAGTAATGCTTTATGGTAGGTGATAGTACTTGAGTAAGTAATAGTTTGAGATAAGCGATATTTCATGATAGGCACCATTCTGTGGTAGATAATAGTCTGTGATAGATCCAGCCAGGAGAGAATCATCACAGGTTGATCTGACATACTATTATCTAATAAAATTTGTCTGCTTGAGGAATAAAGATATTGGAGGAAAGCATCCAGTAGATTGAAGACTATTGATTCAATCTTGTGTTTATACTTTAATTGTATTATACGCTTGGGAAATCTTTTAAGCCATTATTTTACGCCCAACACCTCTAAATTGACAAAACTAGGCTATTAGGACTTTTGTTGAATTGGTGAAGAGTAGATAATATATTATGTTGGATGTTGTGAATGTTAAATTTATGTTTTGAAAGTTAAATATCATCTTTGAGCAACACTATGAATTTTGAAAACAGGTTGTACATAGTCCTTTTGTGTAATGGAATCATTACATTACAATATTTACTTGGCTAGCTGAAACATATATCTATAGGTTCTAATCTTAGTCTGCATGTGAAAACTCAACTTACCTTGAAAAAGTCATATTCTAGCATTATTCCTGTTAATTAGTTCGTTTTCGTTTTGTTCTGTATTTTGGACTATTTTTGCAACTTTGCTATTAAAGCCTGAAAGACATCGGCAGATTTAAACATTTTGCTTCACTTCTGGTTTAAACAAGAAAAAGATTTTGACTTCTGGTAGACCCACTTGCGGTGTAATTGACATATTGCAATAAAACTTACGTATTTCGATAGCCAACGTTATGTGTTGATATTTAAAACTATGTAACAGCTTATCCAGTTTGATTGATTTTGGTGTCCTAGTCCTTGACCTAGTAAAATTGCTTCAAGAATATTGGATATTTTATTGTAGGTGCAATAGAGTCTACAATGTTCAACAGATTTTAATGAAACTTGGTGTGAGCATAGGGATCGATAGGGTGGCGGTCAGGTTCTAATTGATGATTTTTTTTCAATGGATGTTTTTTTTAGTTATTGTCCTTGACTTAGTAAAATTGCATCATAATGGTATTGTGGTGCATAATAATAACTAGAGCCACTTCTGGCACAGAGTGGGACTTCGCTAACGTGGCAAATTGCAACAAACAGGTCAAAACATCTGATTGTCTGGGCTAAACTGGCCAAAGCAATGAGGTAATTGTTATTATCTGCCCCATATAAATGGTAAATTGGAAGTTTACAGGGATGTGCCAAGCCCATCTCTCTTTTTTGGTATGAATCTAATTACCTTCAAAATGTTTATTCACGGTACAAATTTGAAGCTTGTACATCTAATGAATCACGAGATATACACACATACATTTCAAAAAGTGAAAATACTGCAAAATGTACTTTCATTTTCAAAAATTAAAAAACTCAATTATCATTTTAAACACTTTTGTTATACATCGTTGGAAAGAGGACAAAAAGCACCTTAAGAATATGGAAAAAATAACCTCTAAAGCAGTCTAAAGATGCAAATGTTGCTGTTTTTGGGCAGCTATAAAACCGGAAGTAGAGGTCAAAGGTCAAAGTATCAACTGATAACCAAGGTCCATGGCCTTTGACCTACTACAAGAACATCACGGAAATTAGACATTGCCTTGAGGCCCCATTTTGAGTTTTACAAAAACATAACATTTCAAGAAGTCAGCCAAAGTTTTACTTCCGCTTCCGGTTCGGATTTTTTCTTCTTCGTTTTTTTGTCTTCTAATTTAATTAAGATTGACATAAATTTTGTTGCGATACATCAATTACAGCACAAGTAGGTCAACCGGAAGTTTAAACCCTTTTTACATTTAAACCAGAAATGAAGCAAAAACTTAACTCTGCCAATGTTTTTATATTAGTGACACTTGAAGGCACCTAAATTGTGCAATGAGGCATTTGCTATTCAGCGAAAATTTTCCAAAATATCTTCATTTAATATGTCGCCACAACAGAAGGTCACGGTATGTTGAACAGTTGCTGCAACTATTACAGTTTAAGCTGTATGCTCTGCACAGTTTTAGAAAAAAAAAAAAAAAAAAAAGAATTGACAAACCGATAACAAAGTCCCACAATACACAATACTTCAATATACAATTTGTCTAAAATACTTTAATATACAATTTGTCTATAAATACACAAGTACATGAGCATCATGTCAGATTTATGTTCCGGCGAACAAGTACATGACCACAAAATAAATATACAATACTTCAAGGTACAAGGAAACAGGTTTTAGGATTTCTTGATTAAGAAGGTTGATTTTTTCAGAGTCTTTTGTATTTTGCAACATCCCACTCTGTGCCACAAGTCGCTCTGGTTATTATCCTTGTAATGATTATGAATAGCTGATAATGAATAGGTAATTTTTATAGACTAGGTAATATTTATAGACTATCTGCAGTTGTGATATTTCTGATCAATAATCATATACCACATTATCTATTTAGGACAATTTACTTAGCAGAAAAGGTTTATGCTGCAGTCCTTGCTAAATTTCTTTCCTTGTACCAGTCTGAAAAATGTGAATGTATTATCTTGGTCTATTATCTGACAAATAATCTAATGTCTACTGTAACATGTTTTGGTCTTTGTTCTACATATTTAAAGATTTCTTATCATTTGGGAATAGAAAGAGTAAATTAATGCCAGTATCCCACAATTTCCCACATTGCACACTGCATGTGCATGGCATTGCTTGTCTTCATTAGCCCATATTATTCAGAAAGTAAGACATTCACTTTATTTTTATTGTAACTAACTATAGATGAGGGTAGCCTATAATTACCCTTCAGGCTTTTTAGATCGTTATTTTAAATGACAATTGTATCAAAATAATCACGATTCAACATTTTTATAACATGGCATCTATTTTTATATCAACTCAGTCATGCTTTTAATTCTAACATATTGTGAGGAAATATCAATTAAACGTTAGCATTATACTTAATCAGTATATCCTATTAAACGCTTTTGTTGATATTTTAAGTCTTGATTTGCCATGGTTAAATTGCTTTATGGTTCATTTGATAGATATAAAGCCTTAAATGATCAATACTCTTGATGTTTTTTTATACGCCCACATGAATATGTAGACATATTTTGTCGTCACCCCTGTCCGTTGGTCGGTCAACATTTGTTGTAGACACTATAGATGCTACAGTTTTTTATGGATTTTAAATGTAACTTCGATTGAACATTGGAATTGATAAGATGGGAGTCAAGTTTGATTTTGACAATTTTTTTATGAACAGTTTTTTAGTTATTGCCCCTGCCTCTGTATTTGCTGTAGACACTATAGAAGCTACAATTTTCAATGGATTTTGATGAAACTTGGTGTGAGCATTGGAATTGATTAGACCTCAGTCAAGTTTGAATTTGACAATTTTTCAATGAATGGTTTTGAGTTATTGCCCTTGATTTAGTAAAATTGCGTCAAAATTCTTTTGTGATTGCAATAAGAAGCAAAAATTTTCAAGGATTTTGATAGGACTTTGTGTGAACATTGGAACTGATAAGACAGTAGTCATGTTTGACGATTCTCCATGAACAGTTTTTGAGTCATTGCCCTTGAACAATTGCATCAAAATGGTATTGTGGGTTCATAGAATCTGCAGTTTTGAAACTTGGTGTGAGCAATGACATTGATAAAAATTTTCAATGGTAATCATTTTATCATCAGGTGTATACGTTCAATAATTAATATTCATTGAAAATTGTGTCAGTGTTATTCATTCTAAATCATATGAACTGATTTTTCTTTGTCTTCCATGAATGTATATATTGTATTAATCCGACGATGTTGAGACCATGAATGATTTAAGCAAGATTACTAAATAACTTATTTCAGTTTCAAAATTATTGCTCTACATGTGAATCTATTAAATTATAAATATATTAAATAATTTTGATATAGTAAATTGTCAAATCTTAATCAAGAATAAAGTTTCAGAACCATATAAACAATGATTATACTATAATATGCCAAAATTAAACATAACCTACACTTTATTGAGTTGACAAGCTTAGTTATAATTGCAAAGTTGAGTTTTTGGTAATAAAAAGTGTTATTCAATTTTTTCATTTTTACAGATTACATAATATGTCATCATGTCAAATTAGTATGCCCCACAGGATACACAAAACCTGATGTCAACTAATATAATTGGACATAAAATACATACAGGGAACATGAAAATGGATAATACAAATTTTTATGGTTGCTTCTTAGGTTTCATTTTAACAATGCCATTAAACAGACCAATTAAAACACATAAATGCATCACTGAGCTAATCATGCCAAATTATTATGTAACTCATTACATACAATGCTCTGTTTATGTAGATTTTAGCTGGATTGTCATATTAAACATCAGTGAATAAACTTTACTCACACTTTATCCAAGAGAATGATATCAACTGATATGGCATGACGACTTGAAGTATGGCAATTTAAATACAGATGCGATTTTGAAATTCTATCCATATTAACTAGCACTAGGCAAAAAACATTTTGATTTTTACTAAAACACACTAAACCCTCATGCAATTTTACTTATCTCTGTTAGCCCTATCAAAAGCTAAAAAGTGCACCTATCAAAGGCTAAGAAGTGCACCTATCAAAAGCTAAAAAGTGCAGTCTCCATAAATCAAAAGATGTATCGAAAAAATTTTGATGCTAGATGTGTGCGTTTGTTGGGAAATAAATATCCTTATGCTTAAGTATCAAGGTTGTGAAAGGTGTATTTTATAAAGGTTTGGAATTTGGTTTTGTGCATGGGGTTAAGCTTGTGGGCAGTTCTGCAGAAAAATTAGTGCAAGTATTGCATGTGCATTAGAAATTAGGGTGGTTGAAAGTAACAAGTTACTGTTCAACAGAAGGCACTGGCACAGGGTTAAAGTTGAGTTCACTATTGTTAAGTAAATTGTTAGCATGTTAAATTACTTGTAATATAGACCTTAGAGTCAGAAAAATCATCAAATTATATCATATTATTTGGAATTTAACTGTGTTTAGAAACATGGCTATGTGATATTGATTAACTAATCTCAGTGAAATAAAGGATTATGGTTTGCAATATACTGGAAACATATAGTCATTATGGCTTAATAGATAGCTACTGGTATACTTATAACATTCTCATTGACTTAGATTCCCTTCACAATACTCCATTGTTTTTAGTAAATTATTCTAATACCCCATTGTTTCTGGGAAATGGTTCCACTGTCTTGCCATTATTGGTGCTGAGTTATTCCAACCAACTGTTAGCTTGACATTATCTGGGAAACGACTGTGTCTTCCTGTGATTAATACTTTCATGATAAATCAATATTTGCCTTAACGTTGAATTCTTTCTGGAGATATTTTCAATGTTATCAAATGGCTTGCCGTGTTATCTTGCAAGTTAGCTCACTGGCACAGGCTTGGAATTTTCAGAGGAGGTTAAGGTTACTTCGTTGAATGTTTCCCAAAGAATCACAAATTTAAAGTCCTATGACATTATATACTCATAGATCTGATAGATTTATCTTGCTCACTGGCATAGGTTTGAAATTTTAAAGGTTAAATTTATACTCCCACAA
Organism: Nipponacmea schrenckii; assembly: GCA_030562195.1. Lineage (NCBI taxonomy): Eukaryota > Metazoa > Mollusca > Gastropoda > Lottiidae > Nipponacmea > Nipponacmea schrenckii. The sequence continues at coordinate 18,431,983 of CM060201.1, forward strand.
GAAAATGTACAAGTCTGCTCACATTTCTTGTAGGCATAATCACATTTGATTATAATTTGATGAATAGTTTGGTGTTATTGTTTGCTGTTTTCTTCAAACAAAACACACAGATGATTTTGTCAAAAAAAAGTTTGACCATATATAGTAGAATTCCCATTGCATTGTAATATATACATACATTCAGGACTATTACACAATGGTCAATTTAAAAGTAACACTTGATTGTCAAAATAGGTAAAACATATGTCTTGTAGGAATTATTGCCCTTGGGTTTTTGGGCATGTCTTTATTTTTGTTTTTATGTTAATTCCATTTATTCAAAGCATCTAATAGAAAAATTGTGGCTAAAGGTTTAATACATAAATGTATTAAACATTTATCATAAAATATACAATATGTGGAAACCAGTTTCATTATGAAGATGGACCTCACCACACTGTCATTATCTGTATTATATTAGTATCATGAAATAATAATCAGGTCATTAGTTGTATCATGTAGGTATATCATCGAAACTTTTTATTTATGGCCTCTATTTGCATCAATCCAATTTTCTGTAGAAATGCTTTACCATAATATATATGATGTTATCATCTCAAAAGCAATTAATCCCCTGAAACAGTATGTGTAAAAGAAATAAAAACCCAAATATCAACTTTTTTAGCTGCTTGGATTAAAGGGTTTTGTAGACAAAATTACCTGGGATATTTGGGATAATTTAATTTTACAGATATGGCCAATACACAGGTGACAATGTCATTCCTTAAATGCAAGTCTGCACTATCATATGGTGAATACATTTCTATGACCATATTGAAACTTATTGTGGATTTCTGTCTACACCATCAAACATGATATATAATATTTTTTTTGGTGATGAATGAATTTGTATGGCCAATTATGGAGGGACAATATGATATTTAGTGGGAAAAATTCAGCATTGATGCTGAAAGCAGTTGAGTGGTGCTGCTGCTCATTAACATTCTGACAGTAAAGCTCAAAAGGCTTAAGAAGAGGTCAGCATGGAGCTTATTTGTCTTATTGAGTGAGTTACAGTCCAGGCTAGCTTCAGAAATGTCTTTTGCATGAATGTTATTTTCATCATTATTAGCAAAGGTGGGATCATTAATTTCCAAAGTAATGTAAAGACACAGCTTATCCTCGTAGGGAGTAACATCAAAACTGTCTAAATTTTCTATATGCTTTCAGTTTGAAAAGCAAATCACATGAGAAGGCAGACCCACATAGGAAAGCTGTCACATGACATCTATATGGCAGCTGATATGTTTTAGATTAATACCTAATTTAAATATTGCCAACAATATTGACAATAATATTGACGTTCTGATAAAATGATGGTTTGGACAAAGCAGTTTATCTTTTAACTTTAAAATTAGTAATATTTCTTAAAAGTAAATATAACAATACATAAATTCAAAGCAACATATAGTATATTCATATATCACAACCACAAAAAAGTTCAAATCATACCCACAAAATACCACCAAAAAAAATTTATACACTGCCAATTCTTCAGTACACTGTAATTCAAAAAGTTATCTTATATGAGTAAACAGCAATTCTGGATCATTCAAGATGATTGTATTATAATAAATGATAAGCCAGGTGTCAATAATTTTATGCTTGAATTGATTTTTGCATTGGTATCCTCACAAGATCATATGAATGCAAATCATGATATACTTAATATTCAGCAATGAAATTAGAAATGGGGACAGTTTATTGTAATGAATATTTTTTGTATCATTACTGGCAGGCTTGCTTCCAATTTTCATTCTGCAATAGTATTTATATGTTATTTTATCTTTTCAGATAAAAAAATTTGAAAAATTAGATTCTGATGAAGAAAGAATAAAAACTGGTAAAGAAATTTATGACCAAAATATCATGAAGGAACTTCTGTCTCAATCTCATGTAAGTTAACAATTAAATTCAGTATTTCCCAGGATTTGGAAAATACTAATAGCTTGATCAACTGGAGAAATGAGGAAATATTATTCCAACCCTCTAACTGACTGGGCTGCAGACCATCATTATTATTAGTATTTCTCTGTTTCTTTTCATGTATCTGAAAATTACCACTGCATAATCTAAATATTTCTGGATGCTGCTTGAAAACATCTTAACCAGGGTGATGTGAAGCTACTGAAAGGTCAACTAGTGGTTCTAACACATCTTTCACAACTAACACATCTTTCACATTCTACAGGTAATGGAAACTAGTACCGTACATGTTATTTTATTTCAGACCTACACAAAAGAAGCAGTAAATCACGTTCAAGAAGCTCTTACACAGGCTCAGAAAACACGGTCTTTAGATCCAGGTATATTTGAGGTAAGAAAACTTTGATTTCGTAACCTTCTCAACACAAGGGTCAGCTTAACCAGCCATATATAATAGAAGTTCTGAGTGGCTTAAAAATTGATACTGAATGCCTTGATAAAACATTCATACATTCGTAAAAAAAAATTTCCTCAGTAAATTTAACAGTTATTTATATTTTATGTTGAAGAAGAAAGTTTAACATAGAATCATCATTTGTGTCAAATTTCAAATATATCAGAATTCTTGAAATTATCATTCATAAACATGATTTGAAAGACAAAATTTTCTGTATATTTTTTTATCAGTTGTGTAATTTCCAAAGTCCATTCATTTAGTATAATAAAATGATGATAAAAATACTTGAGTATGTCCAATTTATGCACTGATAATGAACACTGGTGTGAATTACAAAAACTTCACCAACTGTACTTTTTGATAAATTTTTTGCTGAAATGAATGGTGTATTTTTAGATTATTTTTAAGTTTTGATAAATAAAGATTAGCCATCTGGGTGCCATTTTCTTTTTTCATGCCTCAAATAGAATTTTTTTTTCCATTTCATGACAATGTTATTATAATTCAAAATACATCAGTATGACCTTTCACATCTTTATTTTTATTAAAAAAGAAAAAACATTGCTCTGAAGTCTTTACAACATTTTGTATTAGATTTTTTCTCTAATTGAATAAACATTTTGAGAGGTGTTACTATCAAGGCAGGGGAAGCACTCTAACAGATCACCTGATGCCGCTTTGTGACTGAATTTTGGAGAGTCCAAATTGAGATTCTAAATACCATATGTTGTTTATTATATTCATTTTTTAAAAGTCCTTGAAAAACAATTGATTCATATTTATTCTTACAGCCGTATATAGATGAAATATGTAATACATTAAAGGGTTATATTTTCGACCAATTCCTGGAAAGGTAAGAAGGTTTTGTTTTAGAATCAAATTATGGATTGAAATTTGATTCTGATAAGTGATGTATTGCCCACAAAGCAGATCCAGGCCTTAGACAGAAGAACAACTTGTAAACCATCAATGGATATAGATTGAAATAGTCTGAAATTTAGTTCGGGAACTTCTTAGTTTTCAATTAAACTGAGATGTTAAAAGCAGGGCTGTTGATTTGGCTCTATATGCCGGACATGACCAGCAGTCATGCCAAAATGACTGTTTGCAAATAGGCTCCGCGGGACATCAAGTAGGCCTATAGGTCAGTGACGTTAAAAAAAAATAATTAAAAATTAAATTACCTAACTATCACGGTTAGTCAATGAGATTCTTAACACTACTGGTCATTTAATTTTGTTAATTAAGAGATTAATGGTAAGAAGTGGTTAATTAACAATGAATTATTGACAATTATTGATCGTCTCCCGGAAAACGCTTCCAGTTCAAAGAGATTTACTATACCAAACTACTTACTTTTAACAAACAGTTGACACGATAATCCGTTATGTGTTTAATCCTATAGTTATTCTGTCAAATTTTAATCGGTCATTATTCATTGATATAATTGTATATCAAGTCTATTTTACGATAATTGTCTTCCGATTTCATCAGTACCAAAGTAAACATGACGAAGAAAATATCGGCCCTCACATAGAATTTTTGACGATGATAGCTTGCCGGTCATTGAGAATTCTTCTTTTTAAGGAGGTTGGAGCGAATAACCTATTTAAATTAGAAGTTTCTAATTTTTTGCATGGTGGTAGCTTAAAGTATCAGTATTGAGAAAATGCAAAATTTAGCATAGGTCACCGACTTATTTTTTGAGATAGAGGGCGTTATTTCTGTAGGGGTTGGGCACAATAGTTGACCTACTTCTGACTCTCAATTCACAGTGTTTTTACACTTCTATAATATTGATTTTTGCAATAAAACAACATGATGTGATTCCCGACATTTCAGTAATACTTTGGTATCAGCAATATGCTAATATACAAATTTTCAGACAAAAAACGCTTGGCAAGCCGGTTAGTCACTAAGCTCCAAGAGACACTCAAAGACCTATAACTTGCTTATCATAAATTAAAATCAGTAATTTTTTTTAACTTTATTATCACGGAAACTAGTTGTGGGAGAATGTTCTTTTCAAAGTAAGTTGTTACCCAGGAAGAATGTTGCTTTCTACTTTACATGTCCTCACCGATGAAACATTTGTTTATTTCTCAATGTGTGCTTTCTTCGCGAAACTACCCTTTTTTTCGAGAATTTAATGCTTTCGCCATGGAGGCCGCCATGACACAGGATGTAGGTAAAAACGAGAGTATGGGACGTAACTCCGTCTCGCGACACACATCCGCAGTGGGATGCGCACAAACAATACGCTCCAACCTCCTTAACAATTATTAAGTTGACAGAAAGTTCAATTAAATGTCATTGGCAGGTCATTTACTATTGAAATATTACTATTCTTTACAAAAAATGTGCGAAGTTTCATCGTTCTTTTCTGCTTACTGGTAGGATATGAAACAGTTACTATTTATAGACAAATCGGAAAGACCGCGTATTGGTGTCAATCAAAACACTTCGTTTTTCTCATGTTCAACCGGAAGTACATTGTCAGTGAAAGTTAACTAAAAATCGGCATTTGCAACTTCGTAAAAAATATTAAATTTATCTGTAAATATTTGATCATCGGATTGTTTTGTTATTGTGATGTGATGTATGACAGTATGTTCAGAGAATTAAAGTCCAAATTATGATGAATATAACTAAAAATTCATGTATTAAAATACATTTTACAGTTGGACACTAGTTGAATAGTACTTAGTGTAGTAGTTTTGACATCAACAATCAAATGACCGGCTGGGAAAAAAATAAATCAACAGCCCTGGTTAAAAGTATAGGCACCAGGAATCATGGACTGGTATACTCAAATCTGAAAATTTTTCATGCATTGCTTACAACAGATATCAAATACTCATGCTGGTAAATAAGTTGCTTGAAGGCTGACGAATGTCGTATAATATTTTGAGGACTTGTTGTGGGTGTTTGTTATCACCCAAATATGAATAATATGAGTAATTGCCATTGTTCCTCGAAAATTTTAGCTTGTAACACTCTTAAGGAGCGATTCTTGACAGATTTATCATCCAAGAATGAAACTCAATCAGAAAAAAGTAAAATGTTTAATGAGTTAAAATTATTGGTGGCAATAAGTATTACAGACCAAATATTCAATTGCACGACTTCCTTCAGTTTATATGAATAAGAGGTTTGATGTTATGACATTTGAAATAAACACAATTCTCACTTATATATTTTGACCTATGTAGTATGAACCATATTTCAGACTTGAGAGTTTCCTCTGTAAAATTATATTTCCAAACAGTAATATTTTCATTTGTCATCAACCTTAGTAAAATCAGAGTTAATATTTTATTTCAAGCTTCAAGTAAATGGCCAAAAAACAACAATGAATCAGCATCAACAGTTCTTGTTACGTAGTTGATTAACTACAATATTGTAGATGGCTCCTGATGAATAATTGAAGTATTCTTAAGTTAAATAACCTTATGTGGACTTGAGAGGGCTTGGGGGTGATCCATTTGACTATAATCCACTTTGAAAAACAATAAATTTCGACTCCATGTTTGATTACATGTCGAGCAAATGACTTCATATAGTTGAAGCTGTATAAGATTTGATTTCGTATGTTATTATTATAAACTAAACCTATTTAAAATGAGATATGGTGAGTTATCACTGATTTAAATTAATTCATTATGTTTTTTTAAAATCATATTTAAATAAATCATTTCTTTAACTGGAGACAATAATTGAAATGCCAAAATATATGAGAGCCTATTGATATATGAGAGACTATATGATCTTTCTTGATCCGACAGATCAAGGGAATTCCCTTTGTAATTAGGCTAATTACCAGTTAATTACAAGCTTATTAGGGAGTTTTTAGATAAACTGGTATTTTTATGATAAGAACATCACAGCTATCGATTTAAATAAGTATTAGCAGTCCAATTATGGAATACTATATTGAAATTGGGCCTTTAATACCCCGCATAACCCCCAGTACCTAAGTAAAAGAAAAGAAAACAAGCCATCTTAAATGTTACTTGAATAAGTTTCAAAAATGAACATATAAATTAATATTCTTAAGATAATCTTCCATATTCAGGTTTGAATATAAAAATTTTATCTCTTTTTTTCAGTGAGAAATATACAAGGTTTTGTCAATGGAAAAATTTAGAATTAAATATAAATGTAAGTATTCTGGTGTCTTGCATTATTCAAGTGTACAGTATTCTGATTTTAATCCTATTTCCCCAACCTCATTCAGTTTCTTCACAGCAAAACTGGTCAGTTTTCAATCATTCATTAAACAGTAAGTTGTTCAATATTTGCATAGATGACTTTGATGAATGTAACTGTTAAATTGTATCTGCTGCCTTTGATTAGTATTGCTTCCAAATTTTGGAATACTTATTTTTCTTTCCAGCTAACAATGAATGATTTTAGTGTACATAGAATAATAGGCCGTGGTGGTTTCGGTGAAGTTTACGGGTGTCGGAAGGCAGATACAGGAAAAATGTAAGAATTTGAAAGATAGATTGCTTGAGGATTACAGTTTCAATTGATTATGTATAATCATTGCTATTAGTTTTTATACCATGTTTAGAAGACTTTAATTAGGAGACCCAATTGTTTCCTAGATTGACGTGTTTTTTTAGAAAAAAATTGGATGTTATGAAACTTGATATGAACACTGGAATTGATAAGACTGTGGTCAAGATTGATTTTTATACGCCCAAAATGTATTTTGGTCGTATATTGTGATCACCCCTGTCTGTCTGTCTGTGTGTGTGTGTGTGTGTGTGTGTGTCTGTTCACATTTTTCTTGTACTCACTCTACAGTCTACAATTCTCAATGGATCTTTTTCATTTTTGTTATATGGGTTAATAACATTACAAAGAGGATCCCTATTGATTTTGGTGTTGATCGGACAATTTTTGGCCGAGATATAGCATAAAACTTCAGGGTTACAGCCTTGTACTTATTTTCCAGCCCACAATATTGACAATTCGACAGACCTCCCCTTTTTCGACGTCACAACCAATCCGACCGCGTGAATTCAATAAACCCGCGAATTGTAGTGTCTGTCACCCAGACTAATTACTATTACATAGAGAACAGAAGGACTGGATTGTCGAGTCTAAAAGTTAATAAATTATGTCGATCTTGTCACTTCTACAGCTCAAATTTCTTTTTTTTTATATTCCACGAAATGTTTGTGTTTGTGTTATTATTTTATCAAAGTATGCAGTGCATTCGTCAAAAAATGTTATTATGACATGTAAAATAGTGAGAGTCAATATCTTGACGACAGTCTTCTCGACTGACTTTCCAAAGAAAATCTCCGATTAAGTAGGTCAAATTCTGAAATGGATTTCCTACCCTACATTATGTTGGAAGGCCATATCCTCATATCGACAAAATATTTATATACTGGTAGGCCTAATAAGGTTTTATCTTACTAAAATTTATTTGATTCGTCCCGATATCAATAGCTTAAATCAGATATCGCTTGTAAACGTTGGCTTTTTTAGACCTAAGTTTTATTTAGTTTTAACTTCAGAACACTCGACATCTGCCGACGACCGGCTAGAAATTGTGAATGTATCTTTTATAATGGAAGCAAACCTTTTGTGAAAGAAAAAAAAAAAGTCGTGCATCAATCAATAATTCCTGCGATAAATTTCCCGGTAAACTAGCATGACTTACTGCTAATCGCCATCATGTTATTTCTGTAACGTTTGTTAGATATGGTGTCATTAAAATATTTGGCATGTGGATTATTGGGGACTTAAAGTTGATCTGATCTGATTTTTGTGTTGTAGGATACTTTTAACAGAGATATATCGTTAAACGTAGAAAAATCTTTAACATATGTATCTGTAGTATGGCTGCCATTTGGGCGTATTTCAATGCATCGCATTGCTATCTTGACAATTTTTTGATGATTTGTTTTTGAGTTATTGCCCCTGACTTTATCATTTTTGTAGACACAATATAAGATACATCTTTGGAATTGATAAGAAGGTGGTCTAGTTTGAGGTTGATGATTTTTCAATGAATGGTTTTTGAGCTATTGCCCTTGACTTAGTAAAGTCAGTAAGGTGCAATAGAAGCTACAATATTCAATGTATTCTGTTGAAACTTGGTATGAGTAATGAAATTGATAAGACGCAGGTCAAGTTTGAATTTGACGATTTTTCAATGAAAAGTTTAGAGTGATTGCCCTTGACTTAGTAAAATAACAATTTTTTTTTATTGTGGACGCAATAGAAGCTACAATTTTTAATGGATTTTAATAAAACTTGGTTTGAGCATTGGAATTTATAAGATGGTGGTCAAGTTCAAATTTGACTATTTTTTGATGAATGTTTGAGTTATTTCCCCTGTTTCTGTATTAGTTGTGGGTACAATAGGAGCTACAATTTTCAGTGTTTTTTTTAAAGGAATTTGGTGTGAGCATTGGAATTTATGAGTTATTTCCCCTGCCTCTATATTTGTTGTAGACATAATAGAAGCTACAACTTTCAATGGATTTTAATGAAACTTGGTGTGAGCATTGGAATTTATAAGATGGCGGTCAAGTTTGAAGTTTAGCATTTTTCAAAGAACTGTTTTTGACTTATTTTGCCTGATTCTATATTTGTTGTTGGTACAATAGAAGCTAAAATTTTCAATGTATTTTAATGAAAATTGGTATGAGTATTGGTATTGATAAGACAATGGTCGAGTTTGAATTTCATGGTTTTTCATTGAACAGTTTTTGAATTATTGCCCTTGACTTAGTAAAATCACTACAAAATTCTATTGTTGATGCAATAGAAAGTCTCAATGGATATTGATGAAACTTGGTATGAGCATTGGAATTAATAAGACAGCAGGCAAGTTTAGTATGAAATGAAAAAATGATTTAACAATGCTGGTGTGTGGGTGTATGTTACCTGCCTGGCAAGCTAATATATAATAGTGTATATTATACAGTGTATATATATACTAATAAATATTGATTGCTAATGATTGAACACTAAAATATTTTTTCAGGTATGCAATGAAATGCTTAGATAAAAAACGAATTAAAATGAAAGGTGGTGAAACATTAGCTCTCAATGAAAGAATAATGTTATCATTAGTCAGTACAGGGGTAAGTATGTTATTATCTTATTAAAATTACTATACCTCAAGGTAAAAATTTTGGCAAATTGTTTAGATGAGCTGTCTCAATACTTCTTGTTTGTAAATCACAAAGACCAGTGTATGTTTTACGTGCAATGACAATATTTTCAATTTAAAAGTTAAAAATCGGCGAGTGAAATTTTCTGTTTACTAACCGGAAATGCAAACATAAAACTGTTAACAAGTCGCTAGGGATATTTAAGGTCATTCAAATATAGATTATTCATTATTATTTATGTTCCAGTTGCATCTTGAGGAACGATATAGCTGTGAAAAATAGATAAATCATATCTTGATTCATCGGCCCATGTGGAATATTTTAATCAGATTGGACAAAAAAAGATATATCTATTTAAACCAGCTAATCATTATTTTCTCTTTTCGTTCGGAAATGTCAAAGGTCAAATGCTTTATCAGTAAACCAAACAAGATTAAAGATTAAAAAAATGGCCTAATTGTGTCCACACCGCTTATAGATTTATTGTATTTGATTACCAGACGTTTACATCTTCTCATAAGATAGTTAGTATATCAACCTGGATGAACTAGACTATATTGTTTTAATTTCCGTTTTCAATAGCCCATAAGGTGCAGAAGAGTAGGACGTAAAACTCCATTCATTTAATTTAATTTCACAATCACACAACAATTTTTCCCTAAATTTTTCACCAGAAAAAATGTTAGGAACAAACCAGATTGTAATGGACATTTGGCACTATCGTGCCTGAAAATGTCCATGTACAGACCCTTATTTCATGCCTTATAACTTTGTATATCTATTATGTTTATTTTTTTCACATAAAAGTTTGGATGTGCTCTTTTACAGGGGTGATGGGTGACCATTTATTGTATGTATATGTTATGCTCAATTGTTCAATATGTAGTACATTTCATATTTCAGGAAGGGTCACCATTTATTGTGTGTATGACATATGCATTTCAAACTCCAGAAAAACTGTGTTTTATACTAGATTTAATGAATGGTGGAGATTTACATTATCATTTATCACAACACGGGGTGTTCTCGGAGAAAGAAGTGCGATTTTACGCATCAGAGGTGATGTTAGGCCTAGAACACATGCATAGTAGATTTGTTGTCTATAGAGATCTGAAGGTATATATATATATACATGTCAAATACATTTTATTCTTTACGTAATGTAAAGGCCGACCCAGGCTTCTAATATAGAGATCTGTTATTTGAAAAGCTTAAAGGGATAATAAGCTTTGTAAATTTGTGATAGGCTTGGATGAAATGGACATATTGTAAAGTTTTTTTTTGTTGTTACTATTTTATTTTGTCTAATATTTCAAATTAAAATCAATAAATTCCAATACCTGGGGGAAGCCATCTTTGTTAGGAACGTCACGTAGCATGACGTCACGTCGTAGATAGAATATCAAAATGGCGGAATGTCAAGCTCGGGTATGCCTTAACAATAAGTAGAGAAATAAAGACGTAAGCTATTAACGAATACCAGATCCCACTAAGAATCTACAAAAGAGCTCAACAATATCGGTACAGGTTCGACATTGGATACGTTTCATTTCTCAACAAATAAAGTCGTGTGTGAAAAACATATTCTACCGGCCGGCTTCGAAGTCGGTAAACTAAACCGCTTTGGTCCTGGGATTGCACCCGTTGGTAAGTTGCTGAAAGAAACAGATTTTCCTACCGTTTGCGTCCACAGGAAACTACTCACAAAGGATGGACGTATTTGCCGTCTACAAAAACGATAAAAAAACGCGAAATGCGAAATGCACAAACTGAGGTGAGTCAATAATATAATTAGCATTAATAGGGGTTAGAACATCGACACTAGACAAATTAAGCCAAGGCCGCCAGCGGCTAAAACTACTTTTCTATACCTTGCAAGGCAGGTGACATTGACAGTACACACTAGGTTCGATAAATAAAATCCTTAGAGGTATGTACTCGGGTAATCTGTTCGAATTGATTCCTTATTAAAAACGTGTAGGCCGAAAGTAATTGTGAATTTCGACGATGCCTACTTCGCTGTCGGTTTTATTTACAACCTGTACCGTCCGGTCTAGATATGATATATACTAAATTTGTTTCCGGAATATCCATTCCTTGTAATGTAGATTATGGCATGCTATTGTTAGTCCTGATTGTCAAGATTGATTGCGTTCTGGCTCAAATTGATCGAACTGAATGTCAGCAGCCATGTTTGTTTACCTTTCTATCTACGACGTGACGTCATAATCTCGCATATTCACGATCATAAAGCCATCAATGGCGGCCTCCATAAAATGACAATTTCAGTCGAAAATCGCGTAATATTTAATTTTGACGGTGAATATGTGTCATTTTATAGTTTGGACGTAATTATAACATGTCTTTTTACCGGAAAATTGTATTATTGACATAAAGCTTATTATTCCTTTAAAGCATACATCATGTGTACAAAATCATGAAAAAAAATCGGGAGATTTGCCTTGAAAAATCAGGAGATTGGGTGAAAAATCGGTAGATTTTTTCAAAGCATGTAAATTCATAAATTTTGAAAATATAGATACAAGGTGGTTCCCAACCATCTAAAATAAATGTTACTTTTTCCAAAATTGTAATTCATGACTTCTCTCCATCATTAATGGCACAGAATCAAAGGTAAAGTAATTTTACTGAAACAAGCCCACGATATATTGAACTGAAATTGCCGCTTCCATTTTGACGTTTTGATATCGAAAGTAGCCTGTTTTGCAGGCAAAAAATGGTTGTTTACATGCTACAGTCAAATTATAAAACGATTTTATGAAACAAAGTTGGGATAATACTAAATTTATAATTTTAGTAAGGCGTAAAAATCTGCCGATAATACAAAACAATTAGAAACGATGTCTGTTATTAATAAATCTAATAGAATTTACGACTATTATACAATATCGTGTAGACTTCAAAATTTTGTTAATGGTAAAGTTAAGGCTACCATAAAATTAATCATAAAAGAGAAAGTAGAGTGTACTGGATGTTGTTATAATAACTCGTAATCGGGTGAAAAATGAATCAAATTACCATCTTAATCAGGGGATGAATTAATCAGGCAATGAAAATATCATTACGGGATGAGATTTACACAATTAAAATACAAGATTTGGTGGATTTGGGTCTCCCGTAGGTAGATTGATAGGCAGCATCCAAGTAGAAACCCGACGAAATCTGTAGATTACACATGTATGCCTTAAAGCAACAATCTGCTAATGTTAGTACTGAATTTTTAGCTAAAAATAGTCTGTAAAAACTATTTTATTCCAAAACGTCTTTGTAACAGCTCTGCATTGACTATTATAATATTAAGATCAGTTAATAAATTTAGTTAATAAAACTCATGAAACATGTTTCAGTTTATGGCTCTACAATTGATGTATTGATCACAATATTATTATTTTAACAGTGTGAATTATTTGTTATGTAATAGTTAGACGGAATAGATATAACAGTACTATAGGCAATAGCATATTGATATGCTTGATGTATTTGGCATAGAAAGTCCATTAATTAGGCACTAGTTGTATTGATTATATAGCATCTTAACAAACAACTAGCAAGGTTGTTTGAAATTATAACATCTATTTATTGATATGAATTTTATTCATAAATGACAATGTATATCCTTATATCCAAAACTTATTGTCCATAAAAAAGTTTATTATAACCAGAATCTCAATATCTTAATATAAAAATTTTTCATAAGCAGTGCCCAATAAATTCATTCATTTAAACAAGGGTTCCCTTATTTTCATATATACACATATATATACCATAATTGGACCAGTAATACTTATATCAATAGAAAGTAGAGGTGTTCTAATGACTGGGAAAAATACCAGATTGTCCCATAAGTCCTTAATTAACTCGTAATTAGGCTAATTATGACTGGATTTACCTCGGTAGGGTACTGCCATAGGTCTGTACGTCAAGTCTTGAATGTCGTTGATGTTTTTTTTGATCATCCAGTCTGTTATTTCTGTACATAACCGGACGCTGTGGTTGTTAAGTATTCAAGCATGCTATTTTCCACAACAACAATGGCATTTTAGTATTCCATTTATTGTCTCTAGCAAAAGGCAATAAAACGTATCAAAATATCACTTTGTTAAAACATTGTGAATTAATTTAAATAAGTTTTAACTCACTAATCATAAGATACAAATCAGTTCTTATACACCTTCATTCATATGACGTCATTTGGTCACGTGAACAAACATGGAGTCTAAATTTAGCGTTTCAAAGCAGATCTGAGTCAAATGGATTCCACCAGCATTTCTACGTTCACACAGGTCTTTTGAACTTGAGAATACATGGAGTATTCATTAGAAACCCCAATTAATCAATTAGTAGGCTTACTTTGGCTCTAATTAATGAGGAAACCCTAATGATCCGGACTAGCCTAATAATTTCAAATTACTTTTTCATTTTTAGCCTAGGTTCTTTCATTCAATATTACATAATTTTTCACTGAAGAATATCTGTCAAGCCTTTAGGATCAGTTTATTTTGATTCCTGATATTGATTTTGTTCTATTTTCAGCCAGCCAATATATTACTAGATGAAACTGGTCATGTTCGAATCTCAGATTTGGGTTTAGCTTGTGATTTTTCAAAGAAAAAACCACATGCCAGTGTGTAAGTATTTTTCCTGTTTCTTTGCTCTTCCATAAAATCAAGCATCTAGTAAAAATTAAAAGGGTGAAATAAAAGAATTTTTAGGCTACTGATGCAAAGCTTCAAAAACACTTTAATTGAAATATATGGTCGTTACACTGCAGTTTTAAGTTTGTGAAAAAGAACAACTTTCTTTAGATACTTATAATACATAATAATAATACTTTTTTAGAGGTACTCATGGTTATATGGCTCCTGAAGTCTTGCAGAAAGGCACAGCATATGATTCTAGTGCTGACTGGTTTTCATTTGGTTGTATGCTCTACAAATTATTAAAGGGGTAAGGGCGGACTTTTTTTTTATTATTTAAAAAGTTTTGTATTTTCAAATGTATCCATGGCATACTTTTGTTATTTCTTAGAATTATGACTACGGTGCAAATGAAATTGTTGTTTGTTGTAGAATAATAAATACACATGAAACTCTAATTATGACTGTAAGATATGTAGCCATTATATTCAGCTAAGTGTTGTTTCGGAACAAGGCAGAGCATATGACTTGAAGTTGTAATTCAAGTGTACTATTTGTAGCACAATTAATATCTCTTGATTAACTCATGTTTTACCATGCATATTTCACAATGTAAAATAAAGTATTTTTAAGAGTATCAAGGTTCTAAGTATATTCTCTCTTTGTAGACACAGTCCTTTTAGGCAGCATAAAACTAAAGATAAGCATGAGATAGACAGAATGACTATGACAATGGTAAACAATATTTCTTATTCAAGTCTCTGGAAGCAAAGTGAGATAGCTCAAAATGTAGAACCAAATTCGCGAGATGTCCTTCCTTGATGTTGGGGGTGCGGCGAGTATTGCAGTCCGAAAGTGTTGTCTGCAATCATTGCCGACTACTGTATATTTCCGAATATAGTGCGCAGGCATGTATAATGCGCACCCCTTCCTTGCCTCCGCGAAATCGGAAAATTCATTTACCCATGTATAATGCGCACCCCTTTTCGCGGCAAAAATACGACTTTAAGTTGGCATTTCACAGACACCGACATCGGGAAATAGTTGTTAATACGTAAGTCACCATTCACAGATTTTTTTTATAATAAACAATGTTCCACTGCAAGTTACGTTTCTACTATTTATTTTTATAAATAAAATCCATTTTAATCCCGTATTTATTGCTTGTAATCTCTCGTAATGGTATTATGGAGTGTTATTTAGAAATTATGTATCATGCTATTAAATTACGGTGCCGAGGATGATATTCTATTTGAAGAAAAATGTGCAATTACCTGGTAAACTTAGACGTAGTGAAGAAGATATCATTGACAGGAATTCGAAGGGCTAACGGTTACTGACATGGTGTAAGACTAATAGGCCCCATTATACTTGTAATCATAATGCGAATAATAATCATGATATAGCGTCAGTTCCTTTTGTGTGAATACTTAATTGTGATTGTTTCGTTTGTTTAACGTACATAAATATCATTGTCTTTCTTAAGTAAGTCTTTAATCATCGCTGGAGTGACACGATTCTCTCAATACATGTAGTTTATTTTTATCGTCTACTTTTACCACTCGCATAGATTTATCGACTAGTATTGCCTCTCAACGGAAATGAGAAAATTGACGACGTGAACCTTGTGTATCATATCTGATGAATTATTAGGAAAACAATGGGATATAATAAAACCCAGTTATTCTGGTAACCGTATTTATATTCAGACAAGACTCGATTACGTATTAAGGCATGCCATAAAGCATGACAATCAATTGTTCCTACTATAAAAGCCATCCAAAATACTTGCACCGTGATCATTAATTTTGGTACCTCTCGTCTTCACGTAACATTTTCCATTTTAATAACAAAGTTATTAACTTGAATCATTTTAGTTTTGTTCAAATATTTAACAATAAATATTTAATTTATAAAATAATAATCATATTGTGCCATTATTAAAATCATAATTCAATCTTTTACACAAATCAATCTTACCGCGAATGTCGATGAAGGTAGAAGAAATGGCGGATCCTTAAAATCGACTTGCGGCATTTTTGTTGGGAAAAAATACCCCAAATTTATTTAACTGTTTATAGTGCACACCCCCTCTTTGTTGGGCCAATTTTATGGCAAAAACCTGCGCATTATACACAGAAATATACTGTATGTAAATAGTAAGCCTGATTATGGTTTATGGGACCTATCTAAACTTAAATAGGAACTAAACTCTGAAGGAGGGAAGGTATCTGGTTGGAAAAAAGATTTAATCGAAAGTTACAATCTTTTTTGTGTTAGTTTCTTGTGTCCGTCGGTTAAGCTTCGATAAGTTTGTGGTAATCAAAAGTAGTCAAATGACGGGTTTTGACACATTACCATAGCAACTGTCATTTGTTGAAACTTGCTTTGTTCATTTATATTGATGAGATCCTGGACAAGATTGATTTTGGCGATTTTTCGATGAAGAGTTTTTGAGTTATTACACTTAATTTGGTAAAGACATTGGCTTGTGAACGCAATAGAGACTTGAGTTTTTATTGGATTAGAATGAAACTTGCTGTGATCATCTATATTGATGAGATCTCGAATTTGCTGGAAATCAGAAAATCCTGAAAAGTGATATGGATAGATGAAGCTCATATCAGTTGGTACATCAAATGAATATACACCTACATTCCTTTGATAATGAAACACTATAATGCTCATATTCACTTGTTGTTGTTGCTATTGTTAGCTAAGTATTAAAAAGGATATGTTATGATATACAGTGTTATTGTTATTATTGTAGAATGTAGAGTTACCTGATACTATGACACCTGAGATGAAAGGATTATTAGAAGGTTTGTTAAAGAGAGATGTAGAGGAGAGGTTAGGGTGTAAAGGTCGTGGGTAAGTTTTTTGGCATCTTCTTTACCTCTTACCTTAATAATTGAAACTAAGTAATAGTTTCTTCTTTGTTTTTACAAGTAATTTAACTAGTTAGATGATAAATTGTTAACTAAGCCTGTCTTTCTTCAAAATTAAGTGTCAAATATGTTATTTGAAAACAATGGATTTTAGAGAAGTGTGCGAATGGTATTTATGATTGGATAAGCTTTTATTCATCGACTAAAATACTACCCACTTTTGTATGGAATGCAGTATATCCTCAATTATCAATACACGACCTCACAATCTGATACCCGTATCGCGATACATCGATTCAGTGATATATCGTGCCAGCCTTATTGAAGGCACAATTCTGGACCAATTTAGGTGAAACCTGCTGAAGTTGTTTATTATCACCCAAGGATGAAGCCTATTGAAATTCAAAATTTCAAAATATATTTAATATGAAATATTGCCCCTGTTCTTTAAGACATGTTCTATTTTTTTACTTGTAAACACTCTAAATGCAAAATTCTTCACAGATTTTGACGAAACTTGTGGAAATGGTAAATTATTACCAGGATGGACCCTTTTGAGAATCAAATATATTGAGAAATATTTAGCATGATTTATTGACCTTGTTTTTTTAAACTGGTTTGAATTTAACTTTTATACACTCTACAATAAAGGTTTTTGACAAAAGCTTGCTGAAAATAAAAAATAACCCCAAAAATATTTATTGAAGTATTGCCATGTTAGAAGGTTCACTTCTCGACAGATATTAATGGTTTATATAAAGAAAAGATAACACAACAAAATTTTAATCTATTAAAATTTTTGTTAAAATTTTTTGGCGAGATATGGCACCGTTATTTTCAACCAATGATTATATCAATACAAATTATGTCTATATCCATGATGTGACAACCACCACAAGTTATAATGGTTGCTCACGTTTTCATGTTCAATCCATATTTATAATTCCATATTAAGTTATTGCACTTGACCTGGAAATCCGAGATCCAAGTGCTTTAACTTTAGACTTTATCTAGTAGCCCGAGATCCAAGTCCTATAATAGTACAACTGCCATTTTCAAAATGTTTTGGTAAGCGCTATCGCCACATTGTTCATCTCTATGTAGATGACAATAACCGTGCGGAAGTTGTTGGTTTCCAGTGTAAAATTCATAAACCATATATCTTTAAATTTGAACAATAACTTCGAACTTCAAGGTGATTCTGAAATTATTAACAACAAAGAACCAGCAGAAAACATATCTACACTTATTTAACATTCAGATTAGATGCGGAGGGTGGGTTGTAAAAGAAATAATTTTATCAAATTCAATCAAATAAAAATCTTCAGGAAAATTTCTTTGGTGAACAAATTAAAATGATATCTTTTTTTTCAGGGCTGCGGAAGTAAAAGAACATCCATTTTTTAAAGGTATTGATTGGACCCAAGTTTATTTACAGAAATATCCTCCACCCCTCATACCACCTAAAGGGGAGGTGAATGCAGCTGATGCTTTTGATATTGGTTCTTTTGATGAAGAGGATACCAAAGGCATAAAGGTAAGATATGATAAACAAAAGATTGTATAACTACTCTTCTCTAAAAATGCTGATATTTATTGCCAAGTTCACATGAAATGATTGGTCAATTTAAGTAGATTGAAGCTACAATTCATTAGCAGTTAGAAATTTACTTGGCATTTGTATTATATGACAATCCTCATAAATTATTTTTATAATTTTATGGAGGCATACATCAAGATAATAACTTTTAACCTGAATTCTACGGTGGCCCACATACGACATAAATAATTATTTTAATTGAATTCAAAACTTTTATTTTCCATTTATTTTCACCTATTTAAAAAGTGGGTGATAAGTCCAGAACTTTTTAATTTAAAAACTTAAAACAAGGTGAAAAATATTTTCACCCTGGTGGAAAATAAAGAGTTTTAATAAAAAATCATCCACTTTTCACCTAGGTGAAACATAAAGTTTTTAATGCAAAATGAAAACAATAATTATGTTGTATGTGAGCCACCATAGGTTTCTGTATGTAAAAAAATAATTGTTGTCCGATTATTTACTACAAGATCCCTAAAAGTTGAAGATTGAAATGTTATTGAATGAATATTACAGCTAACAGAAGCTGACCAAGAATTATATAAAAATTTTCCATTGGTTGTGTCTGAAAGATGGCAACAAGAAGTTGCAGAAACAGTTTTTGATGCCATCAATAGTGATACTGATAAATTAGAACAGAAACGAAAACAGAAACCAAAAATTGATGATGCTGATGCAGGTATGGAGACAGTTTTAGTTGCAAACTTTGCCAAATTTTTAAGATGTTAAATAAGCAAAATTGTAGCAAGATACAAATTGTATTTTTGGGCTGAAGATGGACCTTAAGTGTCTTTTTATGTTATATTATTTGTTATCACCCAAGAATGAACCTTATTGAAAATCAGATAAATCGAAAAATATTTAGTATCAGTTATTGCCTTTGTTTTTGAGAACGTGAACAAGTTTTAGCTCATTTAGAACGCACAATCGAAACCAGCTGACATTGTTTATTATCACACAAGGATGAATCCTATTGAAATTCAAAAATATTGAAATATATTTAATATGAATTATTGCCCTTGTTTTTAACTGGTGTTCGATTTTTGACTCGTAAACACTCTACAATGCAAAATTCTTCACAGATTTTGACGAAACTTGTGGAAATGGTATATTATTACCAGGATGGACCCTTTTGAGAATCAAATATATTGAGAAATATTTAGCATGATTTATTGACCTTGTTTTTTTTAAACTGGTTTGAATTTAACTTTTATACACTCTACAATTAAGGTTTTTGACAAAAGCTTGCTGAAAATAAAAAATACCCCAAAAATATTTATTGAAGTATTGCCTTGTTAGAAGGATCACTTCTCGACAGATATTAATGGAATATTGTACATTTAGCAACCCAGAAAAGAAGTGTATGTAGGTTGAATATTTCATTCCTGTGATTATTACTGGACTGTCAGTTTTTATACGCCCACATGAATATGTGTAAATTCAAAATAAGAATGAGAGTTGAACAAAGCCAATTATGAAGATGATTAATGGTGATCTCAGTTGTAAAAACACTATGATGCTTTGACAGGATGAGGATATGAGGCTTTAAATAATTAAACTTCTGTCAAATTAAAGATAGTTGTTGGAGTAACCAAGACCTCATAAAAAAGTATGACGTCATTATTGTAACAGTCATTTAGTTTTTTGATTTGTGTTGGGTTTGGACTCCCTGAGGAAGTGTGTTTTTAGACACACGAAACGTTGGAGAAATAAATGGTTTAATTTGACAGAAGTTTCATTAATTAAAGCCACATGAATATGTGGACGTATATTGTCGTCGCCACGGTCTGTCGGTCCATCAACATTTGTTTTAGACACGATAGAAGCTACAATTTTAAACTTGGTTTAAGCATTGGAATTGATAAGACGGCGATCAAATTCGATTTTGACAATTTTTTGATAAACGGTTTTTGAGTTATTGCCCCTGCCTCTATATTTGTTGTAGACACAATAGAAGCTACAATTTTCAATGGATTTTGCTGAAACTTGGTTTGAGCATTTAGTTTATGAGTTATTGCCCTTGACTAAGAAAAATTGTCTACAAATGTTATTGTGGTTGTAATAGAAGATACAATTTTCAATGGATTTTGATGAAACTTGGTATGAGTATTGAAATTGATAAGAGGGTGGTCAAGTTTGAATTTGACCATTTTCCATGAACAGTTTATGGGTTTTTGCCCTTGACTTTTGAAAATTGCATCATAATGGTATTATGGGTCGATAGAAGCTGCAGGTTTCAAAGCATTTTGATGAAATTTGGTGCGAGCAATGGCATTGAAAAAATATTCAATGAATGTTTTTTGAGTTATTACTCAATTTATTATTCAAATTCAATGCTGCCAGTGTTACCTTGCCTGGCATGCTATCTTTATTCAAATTCGTTGCTGCCAGTGGGCATATATTACTTTGCCTGGCAAGTTATCTTCTCATTTCGATTTTGCATTATGGCATGTCAGCTTGTAAGTAGGAATTCTTGCTTCACTTTGATTAGCTCAATTCTATTATTTCATTTATTTATTTTTCAAGGTCCAACAGATTGCATAGTGGAAGGAGAAGTTCTGAAACTAGGTGGCCCATTCTTACAAACATGGCAGAAAAAGCACCTTAAACTTTATCCAAATAGATTGGAATTTTATCATAAAAATAGAGACGGACAAATTGTTAGGAGCAAGGGTGTTGAGGTTTGTCTTGTTCTTTCTTTTCTCAACGAGTTCTGTGTATAATCAGATTTGAGATTTTTATTGAGATACTTATTGACACAGACAAATGAAATTTAAAAAAATAACTTCATTGGATAAAGTTGCTAATAAACCTCAACTTTTGTTATTTCTTCCACTTTTCAGATTAATTTCTGGTATCAAGCATGTCTTCAGTGAAACAGAAATTGAAATATTAAGGCTGTTATCAAAATTCTTTTACTTTTGTTCTGTAATAAATGCAATAATTGTTAATATGATAAATTATTTACACTAACCTCCTTAAAATCAGATTTTTTCCTTTGGTGTTTTTCAGTTAGTGTCAATGTTAGATCTAAAGGAGGTTTATAATGATTTCCAAAAGCAGAACAAAACAGAAAATTGTATAGTTCTAGTTCTTAAAACAGATGCTAAACTAGCAATTACCTCACCTGTAAGTCTTAGTTATTTGTTCATACTTGAGCTACCTTAACATGAGGTGTTTCGACCCTATTAACAGATATTTTTATCAGTGATATAAAAAATCATCTAGGGTGTCATGTTTGTTGTATTTCTAAGCGTGAAGTTCATAAACCAGTACATATTTTAATGTGAGATTTTATAAGATCAAAAAAATATTTTGCTTCTGAGTATTAAAATTTAGATTAAAATATAGATTATTTTATCTTGAATAATTAATTTGAACAATTTTAATCACTATTTTATCGAGATAAATTTAAAATAGTTAGAATATCATTGATATCAGATTATCTGATTCAGATTATCTGATTCAGATGTAAAAATATATTTCAAGAATTTGATGAATAGCAAATATTATTTGAAAACTTGTTATTGTAGTCTACACATGTTTACATCATATTTCTATTTTTCTACAGGATCGTGTGTTGATAACACAATGGAAGGATGAAATAATCAACGCATATAAAATGACTGCTCAAATAATGGCCAATATGAACAAGAAAGCTAGCAAACTCTATGGTTCCGATCTTACAAATAGTCCGAGTAATGAAAACTTAAAGACTCCTTTGGAGCATCGTAATAGTAACGGAGGGAGTTAATATGCTCAGTGATTAAACATACTTTTTGTTTCAATTTCAAATGAGGTTTTTGGGATTCCAGTTGGTGATAGCATAATTTCAATTCAAAGTCAAGTTGAGTTCAAACTCTATTATGGATGATATTCAAGGACCTCAATAGATTCTACATGTAACATTGTTATTTTTAATCCATGTATGTACCAGACATTCAACTTAAATGTCTATTGGTAGGATACATACATACATATATACATCAATGTAATGACTTGAAGACCAGATCTTAATGTATGGAGGTAGATTTGATCATTTACTCTTTTTAGCAACACAGACTTAACAGTGACATCTCACTAATGCTCAAGAGGGATAACTCTGTTAGTGTTGTGATTTCAGAGTATATTTAGAGATATATTAATTTAAAAATCAGACTCATTTCTTAACAATTTTTATTTTAGATCTCTCTAATATTTATTATGTGAGCTCCGTGTACGTAAAGTGTGATAGTGAAGTAAATGTGATTTTGTTTTAAATAATGTGTGTAATGACATCTTGTCGACAGGTGCATGTCATGCTGTAGTCATGGCGTCATATAATATTATGGGATGCATTTTAAACAGTCTTTCATCTGTTCTTGTAACTTTACACCAAGTCTAAGAACAATGAACTAAATCATCAACTGAAATCAAGATTTTAAAATCACCATGACCGAAATATTTACCATGTTCTGTTTCCATGACAACAACAAATTGAAAAAAGCAAAACTAATGAAGAACATTTTATACAGAAGATCAAGTATTGTCTCTTCAAAGACCAATGATACATATGTACTGAAAGGCTGCCAACTGTTGCTAAAGCTGTGAAATAGTGTATATTTTTAGTGAATATCTATCGTTGGTCAAAACATTGCACAAGCAACAAAAAGCTTTTTCATTTTCCAATTTCTTAAATTTTCTATATTCATTTGGCATGAAAGGTATTTTACTTTGGGTAATTTTATTTCTCAAATAGAATTTATTCAGAGAAAAGTGTTCATAAATCTCAACCCTGGAACTTGTCATAAAAAAATTTCAGATAATTTGTATTAGGATTGATTTTATATATATTTTTTTTCACACTACAATATATTTTGCTAGTGCAAAAAGGCCTCAAGAAAGTAAAAATATAGTGGGTTGATATTAAACTGCAAATGTTTAACTGTTTTAAAAAGTTATACACTTTACAATAAACCTTATATTAGTCATAAAGCAAGTATAGTTATTGTATTTTATTTAAGTGTTCCATCTTACAACTCGATTTTTGTTGATTGTTTGAAATTATTAGGAGTTTTGATGGAAGGAAACATGCTTTAGATGGGAATTGTATTCCTAAGAGAATATTAGATGACAAAGAGGTCAAAGAAAGAAATGGTACCTCTAGAAATAGTGAGATATGAAATTTAAAAATTAGAAATAAAAAAGAAAAAAAAGGACAAGCACCTATATTGTTGATTGAAATGATTTTACAGTGATAGCAAGTTATTATCAACTTTGATTCTTGAGGATACTGTCTACTTAATGGTTCTTTGTAAACCTTTAGACATTGATCTTTCTGTACCGATTTACTCTTGGTTTGTTCAGGGTGAAGCTTCAAATACTTGATTATTTTTCATAAGTGGGGAACATGAGGATAACATTCTGTTTGAATAAGAATTGTTTAACTTGCTAATTGTGTTTTACAACTATTAATACAAATATCGTCACTATCAACAATCTTATTGACATAGAACTACAGGTAAAGTGAATGCTATTTTATGTTCGTTGAAATTCCTAATAATATGGTAGTTTTTAAAGGCTGGCCCTGTGAAACTGTTATAGTGTTCAGTAAATATATTTGTGCTGATCTGGGTGAAAGTCTTAAGACTATCTATTTGAAATAGGTAAATGAGACACTACAATTTAAGTATTTATGTAGTATGTTCATTACTTCTCATACTACCTCTTTATTGAGTGGACAGTTTGTGTTTATGTTTTGAATTAACCCCAGACTGCACAATTATTTGTGCTAGACTATACTTGTATGTAACACTATTATTTCTCTTGTAATTTAGCCATTTTCTTTAACTTCATATGATTTCATTTTATATGTGAATAATTCTCTTTCAAAGAGTAGGAGATAACAACCATACATTACTATTATTCCAAATCTTAAGTAGTAACCATTTCTACAAGCTGGTTCAGTAGAAATTATTCAAGTAATAATTTTTTTACCTGAAAAATTACTTAAAACTTAGTCAATTTAAGTATACTTCTTGAAACCTCAGCCTCCCCCATTGCAAGAATTAATTGATTTGTATTTCTGATATGATTAAACTTTTGTTCTCAATTTCATTGCTAAGTTCATTTTGGGAGGGATGTGCATTTCCAAAACTTTCTAAATGTGATTTAATAAACCTCTCAATGCCCAATTCATCGTCCTTGAAAGTAATTTGCACATTTAACAAATAGTATATGCTTTAATAGGTCCATTTAAAGAAGAATTATTTCAATTTGTATATCACTGCCTGTTCATATACTATTTATATATACCATATAACAGAAACCACTGCTGGTGGATGAATTTTTTTTTCATTGTTTAACATTCATAAAGATATACTATTAAAACTTAACTGACTATACTATCAGTATACAGCATTTATTCTTAATGTCTGTCTGCAAGGGTTATTTATTTAGAAGACTATTTAGTTGACTATAAAACTGAATTTCAGTTATGTTGACAACTCAATCTAGATATGTTTTAGTTCAAAAACATTTCTTCACAATACAGACTAATGTCACTTCAAGTGCTTTTAAAAACGACGATATCGGTTAAACAACTCATTAGCTCTCAACAGAAAAAGTACCTCGACAATTTAGATCTGGGCTAATATTAGGGCATTTTCCACACTCTGACTCAGAAATAAGTTATCAACAGTTTTTGTGTATATTAAGTTTGTTAAAGAATATTTATTTGTTTGTTTATTGTTGTTGTTAAACTAAACTTACATAAGGTATTATAAACCTCTTCTTATTCCTTGACCACATAAGCCACTTTTCTAGTATCATGGAATGCAGCAATAGATTGGATTGTACATTAGCAAATGAGAGCAGGAAAGTACACTTCAACGCTTTAATCTTTATGCCTTTGAAGTGTGCATTCTGACTTGTGTTGTGGGAACTAAGATGGTTTTAGAAGATATCAATGTTTTTTAGATTCATTACATATAATAATCAGGGTTTGCTTGTGCGATTTTTTAAAATGTTTAGTTTATTTGAAATTCTTGAGCTCTTGGTGTCAACACATGTTTCACATATAAAAGAAAATATAAGTAAATTAAGAGGCTTGATTTAAACTTATAAGAGTATTCAATAATATTCTTTCATTCACATCATGGAATTTAAGTATAGCTTTTTGTTTGAAATCAAAATGATAGCGCCATGTATTATTCTAGTCAAGATAAACCACATATTTTAGTCTTGTGCGGGACACAAAGTCTACTCTTACTCTTAATACATTACAGGTAGATGGACTATTTTGTCCAATATTTCCTTATTTCTTTGTTAATTTTCGTAAATATTATTGTGTAGTTGTGGCCTAATTTTCGTAAATATTATTGTGTAGTTGTGGCCTCTATCAATCATTTGATTCAGCAACTGTGGTCTGTATTGATTTGAATAATTGTAGTTTATATCTAAAAGTGAATTGAATAACTGTTGTCTGTAGCCTATCTGAAATAAGTAATGAAAATATTAAATTGAATCTGAATCTTACTGATGAGTAGGCCTATTTAAGTGAAACACATCGGCTATTGATTTTCTATTGTCTCAAAGGAAGTAAAGTCGTTATGAGGTGTGTACAAAAGTTCTTAAGCCTTTTGTATTTGCTTCATGGACACTTTTGCTATGTTTTGTAATGCAGTTTCTATGTAAACAAATGGATTTACAGTGGATTTCAAATAGTTGATGCATCTGCTATGTGGAATTACATGATGTATAAGATTTAATCTACATTTAGAACATTAAATTCCCTCGTGTTTTTCTGTGTTTTATGTAGATGCTTTTATTGGAGATGTGGAAAATGCAATTGTATCTTGCATTATGAACTTCTGCAAATCATTTGTCTGTCTAATTAAATAAGTAACCTGTAAAGTTTGAATGTGTAATGAGATATGAATGGAACAGTAGTATATTAATTTTCATCTGTAATTATTTGTTGAAATCTGATGTAAATGTATTTTTTCATATAATGGGCAGATAATTTTATTATATTTATAATAGATGAAGAGTTGCCTGAATTGATTGTAAGTAGTTGCCAGATTTTTAAATTGTTGCATAGAATCTAGACATATTTATTTTGGTTCATTGCCTTAGAATATTTGCTATTTATTTCTACTATAATTTGAAATCTGGTCAAACATATTTTTCTTAAGCAAAGTTAAAATTTCATGTGTACTGTGCAATATTTGAAATATTAGCCTCGTTTAAATAATGGTTTTTAATTTCAAAGAATCAAAAACTTACAGATATAGTTTTGAATGATAATTATCAGCAGGTTTTGGGCCGTGGCTATTGCTATGGATGTTTCATCTAAATGCATAGACCAAATGTTCATAGATCAAAGGCATATTTGTTGAATGTCTTTGAATGCTAGGCTGAATAGTTGATTCAGATGGCCAATTGCTTTGGCTGTGTAAATTGATTTTTAAGTCCTGCAGATTAAAAATGCTTTTTCATTTTTGAATTCCTTAAAGGCAAAAAAACTCCTTACATTTTTTAAGGACTTTGAACTAAATGGTTTTATATTGTACCAGATGTGTAAAATGACAATCTATAAGATTATATTATATTGTATGATATTGAAGACTTACCAGTACCATAGAGTCAAGATGTGCTTGATAAGCATTTGTTATATCATTTTTGTTATGTATATTTAAATAATCTTCAAATAATTTTTAACTTGAAATTTTTGAAATGGTGGTATGCCTGATGGTAATTTATGTCATTTTAATTATAAAGTGCTTGATAAAAATCATAAGTATTACCATAAAAGATGATATTATAATGATACAGATGGTAGCCATAGACTTGGACTGATGTTGCCCTCACACCATAGTGATTACCAGTTGTGCATGTTTGAGTATAGTGGTCATGAGTTCATGAAAATTATGTCCAATTATGCTTTTTCGCAATCATTTGCATCTGGTGATGGCTATGGTGTCAGGATATCTGTATCACTTTTTAATGGTATGTGTGGTTTGTCTGTGAGAAGCCTATTAGCTGATGTGACAGTCAAGACTTTAAGACAACTTAAACCAGTACCACTATCCGTTATTTGATGGAGATAAAAATTCTTTTTAATGAATATCCGCAAATCCTGTCTTGGAAATAAATTCTTGTTGTTGAAAGTTATATTTGAAGGAAAAATACATTATTATAAGATTTGTTGAGAAACTAAGAATTACAATCATAAAATGGAAGCTTAAGAAAACAATGCTTCTCACCCTCATTATCACTCCCAAAATGACTTACAATTGCCCTCAGAAATGTGACTATTTTGAAAATGAGTTTACTGTGAATTTAAACAATTTTTTTTCTACTGATTATTTAGACCTATCTGTGCTATGTATTAAAAATTCATTGTATTTTACTATCACTCTGTAAGTTAGGTTTTTTCTTAGATTTGCCCTAAAACATCCATAGCTATTTTCTGAATAGGAGTCTGATCTAAATTTAGAAACTATTCAGTTATATCTCCCATTTATGAATTATTGTGAACTTAAGTTGTTCCTCTCAGATTATTCAGTGAATTATACACAGTTCAGTCATAATATTTTTGTCTGGAGGTAAACAATGGTCAAAATATTGAGTAATCATCAATATCAGATATAATAAAGAGTTTTGAAGAATTTGATATGATCTAAGAAAAAACCTGATGAATGTATATAAAGCATTTGTCTTTATAGATTACCATTGCTTTTGTTACAAATACCATTGGTCTTTGTAGCAATTACTATAAGTCTTTGTAAAAGGTACTTTTGGACTTTATAATACATGTAATTCCTGTTGGTTGTATACATATACCATTGTTCTTGTAACAATTACCATGGGTCTTAGTGATAATCACCATTCAAACTCGTACTTGTCACAATAACTTTGGGACTTGTAACAAGTACCATTGGTTTTTGTAACAATTACCATTGAATCTCTCCTTCCTTCTCCTATTATTGTCTTTCTCAAACTTTTTAATCCACCATTTCCACAGGGTTAATAAAGGACAATATAATATTATCTGGAAGTGTTTTATTTTACAAATTATTATGTTACATGTATTTGCATAGTATGTTATGTAATGTATGTTACTTCGGTTGTACCTAAAAATTGGCTATGCTGTTTTGGGTATAAAATATTTCCCTAGTTTAGGCACAGAAAGTCAGGTGGGCACAAGATATCCCTAGCTTGCAGTGCAGAAGGTCATGCAAGTATAATTATAAACATATACATGTATACAATAGCATGTATATCAGGTATTTTCCTGATCAAGGGAACTGGTCTCTCATATTAGGAATCATGAAGGTTTTAGAACTAGGTTTCTAAATAACTTTCCCCTTCTTTAAACTGTTTTGTTAAGTAACATTCTGATCCAATCCTTTCCGAAATTCAGGTGTTAGCTTTAAAAAAATATATATATAGAGGTTTCCTATTGTCAGGAATCCGATTATATAGATATTAAAGTACATGCAGATAAACTACGGGAAATCAAATCTTCAATATTGCCAAATCGTTAGTCAAAATCGTAAATGAATTTGTTTTCACATCGCTACACTAACCTCTCCTGACAGAGTCCATAAGTGCACGACGGTTCATTATCACTTGACACTGTAAAGATCAAACCTTAGGCTCTGGACATACATAATGCGTAAGCCTAAAAGAACCGTGGATGAGGAAATGACCTGGCTCTTACATAAACTGCTGGTGAATGGTCGGTAAGCAGTCATTTAGGCACACTTTTTTAAGCACACCTCATTTAGACACAGTTCTAGGCACACTTCATTTAGGCACACAGTCTGATAAGCAATTGTCATTAAGGCACAGTATTATTTAGACACAGCAATTTAGGCACACTTTCAATTAGGCACATACTAAATTAGGCACAGTGATTTAGGCACACCTTCAATTAGGTACATACTAAATTAGGCACAGTGATTTAGGCACACTTTCAATTAGAAACATATTCAATTGGGCACACATATACAAGAGTTGGGGGTGGGGGCATGGCCCCCAAACCTCAATAGAAAAGGAAGATCACTTCATAGTGGAAAAAAGCAATCACTGTTTAGGAAATCAATATTTTTAACCTTAAAATACATTGCAATAAATTGATATTGAAGGGGTACTAAGGTCTTAGCATGAAATTTTAGTTCTCATGAATGGTCAATACGTATTTATATATATGTATCAATATATTTATCAGTTAACTTACCTTACCTAATTGAAGTTGTGCCTAATTGAAGGTGTGTGTTAATGACTGTGTGCCAAATTTTTGTGTGCCTAATTGCGTATGTGCCTAATTGAAAGTATGCCTAAAACGCTGTGCATAAATGACATGTTCTTATCTGACCGTGCACCTAAATGATGAGTGCCTAAAGTACTGTGTCTAAATAACTTATAAGGTTTGCTTAAACAAATGTGTGCCTAAATGACAGTGAACCGAATGGGCAAAGGCTTTAGATTGTAGACGGTAAATTTATAACATTTTCTTTTTCACCTTGTAGTTTTGTTTGTGCAACATCTCTAGTATTGGACTGCATTTTAATAACGTTAAGATGTCTTATATTGAGCTCACTTTTAAAGAAAGTATGCCAAGAAGAAAATAACTTTTATATAAAGTTTAAGAACTATACTAAAAATTTGTCTCTTGATAACTAAATATGTAATCTTCAGTTTTCAAAATACTAGTAGTCAAAACAGCCTGCTGTAGAAAAATAAACATTACCTTCACATACTTCAAAAGAATTAATTAGCCCACCGAGTTGTATGCCGCGCATTGATTTCTGGGATTAAAGGAAGTATAGCACGCGACGGTAACCTGCGTCCTTAGTGACTGAAGTAAACTCTGAGACCGATTAATTATAAGCTACCTGTTACAGGGTGAATAACATGTTCTAAGGATCATTGGTGGAATATCATCGAAATTCTAAACTGAGGTAAACTAAGTATTTACAGTATTTAACGGAAAGAAAACAGTATATATCGCAAGTTTATGTCTATCATGCGTTACCCTGTAGGGATATCATGTTTAACCCAGGGCAATATCGCTGATTGAAGCAATTGTTTGCTTTGTGTATGAATTGTAAGCTACACTATTGTTACAATATACACAAAGACCTGAATGGGAAAATAACCCTACTTTTGTGTTTAGCTTTTACCACATTTTAAACCTTACTAACATATTAGATGTACTCTCTTTGACAAGTTTTTTATTTTTTTTAAATAATACTATAATAAATAAGTTTTCTTTTGGAAAAGACCATAATAATACCAGAATTAAATAAATCATAATTTTTTTTTTTTATTTGGAATTCAAATTCAATTTTGATCATATAAATGTAGTGATTAATGGACTCCTCGATTAAGCAATATTGACATAAACAATTACAATCTGAGGCAAGCAAAACGTGTCGTGTTCTGCAATATACATGTAGTGCCCGAATGAGTTTCAAGATTTAGAATCTTGCGATTTCAACATCATTGTGGATACTTACTTCTAGGCTTTATATGAAATTTAAAAAAAAACAACCTATTACTATACATTTCGCCGAAAACTTTAATCGAACTTGGTTTTATATTCAGTATAGTTTAATTAGGTTAGGGTTCACTAAAAACAAAATTTGTCCATAGTGTCGGGACAGTGAAGTCAGGCTGTCGGGATGGGATTAATTATTGTAACTTTAAGCGGCTTACAGTCAACTTATTTTTAGTATTTAGTCAATATTCTTATCGATTATACCCTTAACATTGTTTGTATAAGAACGAACCAAATTCAAGTTCACAAGAAACAAAACCCTCTAACAATGTCCAACGAAGTAGGAGATATAATAATGGCAATTTATTTGAAGAAAAAATAAGAAACTCCTGATTAAAAAAATAATGTGCATAAGCAAGATTTGTGAAAAAAGTAGAAAGTAAAGTGCTTTTTACTAGACCGGATAAAAGGTGTAATGTAAAAATTTGTATCGTGTACTAAAATTTGTGTAGAGTTTCTCTTTTAGAAACACTAGCATAGTTCAAACGGTTTTATAACTTGCGAATTCACAGCTATGAATGGGGGTATCTTTGCAATTTATATGTTACAATTTTGGAAGAAAAAAAGATTTTTTGAGTGTTAAAAATTATATAATCAGACTATAAAAAATATATAAATACATAGTGAACTAGATTCTCATTCGAAAACTAAAGCCAAAATTTAAAAAAATTATGATTATGAATTATTGTCGTATACTGTGAAAAGATAACAAAATGGGCGTTGATAATTTGTTAAATCCCTGTGTATGTTCGAGAATGTGATAAAGTCGTAAAGTTGTCATTAATATCAATTCCAAAATGTCGATGAAACCGAAAGTTAAAGTATGCCAACCCATATACCAATTGATAGCGGAGGGCAAGGACATTCTGCATTGAAAATTTCAAGGTCATTGAAAGTCAAGGTCGCTCAATATAGACTTTTGAATTTTCAAAAAAAAAAAAAAAAAAAAAATTAAATTTGAAAATCATAATTCTGTGTCCAAAATATTTTAGATCAAGTAACCAGGTTTTAAGGGTGGGTTTCAAAAGCCTACCGCCAACCGCTGCCAACCGGCCTACCGGAAGGAAAAAAATGCGCCAAAATAGATATTGTTAAATTTAAGGATCGTAGATTTTCATACAATAAAACGAAACTATTCAATTTGACGGAACTTTTGTTGACGTCAAAATTATGGAATAAAAATTATTTTAAAAATGAAACGAAAAAAATAAATATTTTCTTTTCGTGTTCAGCGATGTTTTTCTTCACATTAACTGATACAATCCATGCCAAAAAGCAATAATCTAATTTGTATTCAAATGGAACACACAATTAACCGTAAAAGTACCCTTAAATCTGTTTTAAATGATCACGACAGGAAGGTCGTTTGTTTCAGAGTTACTTCCCTTAATTTATTTATTTAACGTCGTCGGCATCATGGATTATCAACAAGACCAAGGGATCTTTCTTCCACCTTTTAGAATTTTTTCAAAGTTAATCCTTGGCGTAGACTATAATAATTCTACGAATGCTCCTCCTGTTAATCCAACCAAATCAGCAGTATATTTAGTTGATAAAACGCTTCACCAAGACTGGAAGCACACTTCCAGCACTTGGAAAAATCAGGTTTCCAGACACAGAACATTTAGGCCTAAAGAAAAAGATGGAACTTATGCCGATGGGATAAGATCGCATCATGATGATGATACGTAAACTCAAAATAAATTTTCAATCTTTCTAACATCAGAATACTTAGGATTACCATGTTTGTAATAAGTTTGCCTCATGACATCATAATCACCAATATCTTCACAATGTTTGGTCAAATCTTTAGCCGCAACTTTTTCAATCAACCAGTCATCATCACGATGCGATCTTATCCCATCGGCATCAGTTCCATCTTTTACTTTAGGCCTAAATGTTCTGTATCTGGAAACCTGATTTTTCCAAGTGCTGGAAGTGTAAGTGTGCCTCCAGTCTTTGCGAAGCGTTTTATAAACTAAATATACTGCTGATTTGGTTGGATTAACAGGAGGAGCATTCGCAGAATTATTATAGTCTACGTCAAGGACTAACTTTTAAAACTTCTAAAATGTGGAAGAAAGATCCCTTGGCCTTGTTGATCAGCCATGATGCCGACGACGTTAAATAAATAAATTAAGGGAAGTAACTCTGAAACAAACGACCTTCCTGTCATGATCATTTAAAAAAGATTTAAGGGTACTTTTACGGTTAATTGTGTGTCCCATTTGAATACAAATTAGATTATTGCTTTTTTGGCATGGATTGTATAAGTTAATGTGAAGAAAAACAACGCTGAACACGAAAAGAAAATATTTATTTTTTTCGTTTCATTTTTAAAATAATTTTTATTCCATAATTTTGACGTCAACAAAAGTTTCGTCAAATTGAATAGTTTCGTTTTATTGTATGAAAATCTACGATCCTTGAATTTAACAATATCTATTTTGGCGCATTTTTTCCTTCCGGTAGGCCGGTTGGCAGCGGTTGGCGGTAGGCTTTTAAAACCCACCCAGGTTTTAAGGACCCTTAATCATACGGCGCATGATGTAGCGGCGCATGCGTGACTTTTCATTTATTTTGTTTCTTCTCCGGTGATTCAAATTATTTATTTGAGATAATCTGTACTGTTTTTGTCTATATTTGTAAATAACAACGGAACCAGGGTGGTCTAAGGTGATTTTGATAAACCGGAAGTGTCCACGCACAAACCAGAATTGATTCAAAATTTCGGATGAAGTATGTTTATTTATTGTGGCCTTTTCTCTATATCCTCTAAATTTGCGCCCGAGTTGAAAATTTTGCATTTTTTTTTGTCTATAAAGTTTCATATTTCATCCATTTCTTTTCACAAAGAAAATTAATGAAAGAAATTCGAGGTAAATCGGTTCATAATTGATTTTACAGCTTCCAAAGAAATTTTGTCGACACTATGGAATACGTCACTTCCGGGTGACCAAAATTTCATGTTAGATATACATTTTTAATTTCAGCCCATTATAAATTCTATGGTCAGAACAGATATATAAATTATAAATTCTATCATGTTAAATTTAAGTTATAGCGAGCTAAGGACAGATTAAAATCGATGCCAAGCATAACAAGCAGATAGCTTGCAATAGCTTGCCAGGCAAGGTAATACTAATATACGCCCACTGGCACCATTGAATTTGAATAATAAATTGGGCAATAACTCAAATAACATTTATTGAAAATTTGTATCAATGTCATTGCTCCCATCAAGTTTCATTAAAATCCTTTCAAACCTGCAGCTTTTGTGTATCCACAATACAATTTTGATGCATTTTTTCCAAAATCAAGGGCAATAACTAAAAAAATGTTTGAAGGAAAATCGTCAAAATCGAACTTGACCGCCGTCTTATCAATTTCAATACTCATACCAAGTTTCATCACAATCCATTGAAAATTGTAGCTTCTTTTGCATCGACAATTTTAGTAAATCAAGGGCAATAATTCAAAAAAAGAATTATGCACAAATTTATTTCTTCTTTTCTTGTATAGAAATCATAATGCATAATTTGGACTAAAATGTGCTTCTTTAAACTTGATATTTGATATCTTTGTCAACATTTAAATTCATTTCTGTCATCTAAGACATTTCGGTTATCTAATATAAAATACAAAACAAAACATGACTACTAGCTTATTTTTTAATTAGATATCTTTTTAGGTCATAGATAATAAGGTTTTTGACAATAACATATCGATTTAAGACATCTAAAGATCTTTGTACCAAGCGATTCCGTTTAAGACAACAGAGAAACTTTAGAAAGCAAAACCGAAAGAAAAATCTTCACTTTTTCATAATTTAAGCGTTAAAAAATTCCTTCACCAGCTGATAGTGCTAGTGCTTTGTTGAGCAAAAAAATTTTGATAGTTAATTGAGAAGACAATTTTGGTTTTTCTAAGTAATATAGAAGAATTAAAAAGTTAAAAGCTTTGCCATAAGGTAAAGAAAATATTAATTATTTAGTTTACAAGTAAACATATCTTATTTTACTGTTCTTTGCTCTTAATATATATAATGATATAAAAAAAGAAAAAAGAAAAAACAATAACAGAATAATAATTTCTATTTACGTCGTCACCACAATCTGATGATGTTACAGAGTGTCTTGTATTAAGATTTTCTCTAATATATTCTAAATGGCGACTTGTTAGTAATTTATGGAATGGCATATCAATAAATTCTAATCAAATTCTAATAGAAGCCTGTCATTTATATGCCTTAATAAATCACTATAATAGATAAAATAATAAATCCTTAATAGCTCATTACCAGTATCTGTTACTGTTATATTCCTGATTACGCTGTTAGGGTGAGATGAGAATACTAGTAGTATTCTCAAGAAAGCACTGGACTAGGTCATGATGTAAGAAACAACTTATAGGATGAGATCGTTAGTGTAAACAATAGTTAAAAATCGTTAAGGTTATAATTTAGAAAATTATGGAAGTGTTGTTCTTTCACCGGTTCTGAAAACCAAATCTAAAAAACAAAAAAACTTTTTTATGTTGGTCCTTATTATCCTGTTAAAATACTGGAGCCCATTGACCTATAATAAACTAAAGTGTATACTGAAAGATGAGATTTGACTAAAAATTATTTAAGGTAATATGTGATATATGAAATAATATAACACAGTTATGGATTTGACAAAAACGTTTTGCATTGGTTCAAGCCTGCCATTTAGGAAATGGTTACTAAGATTTTTATTCCTCTTGAACGCGGTAACAATTCTGTTAGTATAAACCTGTGGGTATTTCTCTTGTAGACGGTGTGAAAACCAAATTGAAAGGTTGAAAGCAAATAAATATTAGAGATGTATTCTACCATAAAATTGTTTAATTTAATAACCAGTATTGTATACTAGGCATGGTAAAATACACGCATTTTCAGCTTGTCAGAAATGAAAGTCTTCAATGACATAATCAGAAAAATATTTAAAGGCAATACCTCAAAAACAGCAAATTCAAATATGCACACGGTCTAATCAAAATATACATGTATTTTAAATTTCATAACAATTGGATAAATACTCATATTCATAAATTTTCATACTTATTGGCAGTCAAGGGCTATTTTGCCTACCGTGTCAACAAAAAATGTAGCAATAATAACTATAGCTGAGTACAGCACTATGCTCTGCAATTGACATTTTTTAATCGATACTTTTCGCCCGGCGTTCTCTAAGCCGCTTTAAGTAAAAAAGGCAAAACTTAAATTTTTCAATCTTTTGTTTTTTTGCTAGAACAGATACACCATCTAGTTTGATTTCATTGTAATGCGCTTGCAATAAACTTTCTGAGATATGCATAATTGAAAATTTTAGTTTAAGATATTGATGCGGACTATTGTGCGACTTTTATTCACCTTACAAAAAAATCAAACAGAACTAAACCTGTTCGTAACAGTTCTGCAGCTTCCGAGCTATTCCTAATTTGTAACATCTACTCGCTGTCATTTAAGGATAAAATGTAGATTTTTTGCATCTATTTGATGAGATACGTTATTCATGATTTAACACATGACAATTCAACTTGTTAATTGACTGGCAATAATCAAGGTTTGTGATGTAAAAATATTTGGGCTTAACACACCCACTAAGTCTAATGACTTGTTTTGATTGGTTCTAGAAACTAGAAATGTCAAAATTTGCGTCTTGACCAAAAGACGAGAAAATAACATTAAGCTACAAATCAACACAATTTGACTTTATGTCCTGTCACATAATCTTCTTAACTCTTCTAGTAATATTTACATCTGTTTAATTAGAGTGTAATTTTATTGTAAATATTTCGCAAATTTTATTTATACATATTGATTTAAATATTGTTTGAAAGCTGTGAATTTAATAATAAATCTGTATTACACTTTCGGGAATTCTTGCACATTATAAATCTGTTCGAATTTTGTTTTTAAATTAAATAAAACTTAAAATAAAAAAATATGAATTTAAAATCGCTTAGTTTGCACAAGGCGTATTTTCAACAGTTTTCGGTCTATAGCTAAAATAAAGGCATTGTTTAGAAAGCGGATGAAAAGCACATTACAATAATGTCAATTAGAATGGTGCCAAGAGTTTTGTTCATGCGACATGATTATCTGAAGATACGAGAAATAAGCAAAAAAAAAAAATATATATATATATATATATATATATTTATATGAAATATGAAAAAATCCAGGATAATCTTCCAGAGTGCTCTACGTGCACATCCACGGAGCTTTATAGATGATTAGAAAACGAACAATTTCACATAAACATTAAGTTTTCTCAACAGTCTGTTTCGTAGTAGATTTGCTACCACTCGTCAGGAGAACAAGACGGTTTGGTTTGAAATATTGCTATGCATGCACGTGGGCACAGTAACTACACAAGGTGAATTAGACGTCATTTTGTAGGAGAAATTTGCGTGAATGGCGACACGTGCTGATTAGCTCCGAACGTTTGTTTAAGGTTGATTTTTCAGGGTGACAAATGATGAAAAACTTTTCCAGGGTACAAAGGTTACATCTTTTTGATATATTTGAGTATGATGATGAGCGTCCTAGAATTTTCCACTTTATCTTATAGTCTTCGTTGTTTTTTTTCAAAGTCCAAATGAATTTACTGAGTTCGGTGCTGTTTTTTAATCTCTCATCTCGAAAAGATTGGCGATGGTTAGCGTATCTCGATTTAAATTCAGTATCTGTTAGTCCGACGTAGGTTTCTTGTTTATTATTTGCACTGACTGTGGCCTGGTAAACAATGCTGCGGGCCCGACATTCACCATTTAGTGGACAGTCTTGCTTCTGACGGCAGTTGCATGGTTTATTATCATTTACTTTACGTATCGTTCTGGTCGCAGCATTATGTGAATCTATCAGGTTTTTCATTGATGGCATACAGCTGTATGATACTTTTATAGTATTTCTGTTAATGATTGGTCGTAGTATATGATCGGATGGGAAACAGCTATCAATTAACTTTAAGAATTGTCTTCCGATATTGGTTCTCACGTTATTATCATACGGAGGATTAAACCACGTTATTCTGCGTGACCGTTTCCGTTTACTACGTTCCTTAGATTTAGCTGATTCGTCGTATTTCAGTCTGTAATCATAGCCACTTTCTGTGAGCGCGTTTTGATAAACATTTACAGCTTTGTTAAATTCCTGTTGGTCTGACGAAATAGATGATAATCGATGATTTACGCCAGATGGTATGGCCTTCAGTACAGATGGAGGATGGTTACTTTTGGCATTAACATAACGAGGAATATTGCCAGGTTTTAAATACGGGCAATGTTTACCGGTTCTTAAATTTAAGGTTACGTCCAAATAGTCTACTACTTTTTTGTTCGCGTCAATTGTGATGCTTAAACCCTGTTTTGCAAATAATTTACATAATCTTTGTTTATTTTTTTCAGTTACTTTTGGGTTGCTTTTAGTTTCGCAAAGACCGTCATCTCTGTATAGGCCAACGTTCAACTGGCTACCAAACTCGGAATCAATAAGCGATAGAAGATATAAGCCTACAAGTTCACAACACTCTGCCCCATCGTAAGAACCCATGGTAATATCAAATAAGTTGGCTTGGGCATCTTTTTTAGTCCATGGCTGGTTGTTACGTATGAGTATGGACTTCTTGGTGTGCATAATGATCTCTAAGTCACTGCTTGAAATATCGTGAAATTGTGAAGCGTATTGAAGGGCGTTCTGCAGTAGTGACTCAGAAATAGATGGGTAAAAATTGACAATGTCAAAGCAAATGAAAGATGCTGAATTTTTGTCGGTGATCTTATCGAACCATTGTGTGACTGATGCTGTTTTGCGCCATAAATTGTAGCCAGTGGCTTCTGAAACTGATTTGACTATTTGATCAAGGGTTAACTTACTGATTTTTCCGAGTTCAGATTTTGTAGGGTTGATCAAACGGCATTTCGGGTTATTTGCAAAGTCTTCTTTATGGTCTTTTAGAGTGATGAAGCATTCTCTCTCAGCTATTTTTTCGACTCTATCAGCGATTTTTAACTTCCTTGTTATATTATGGCCCTCGGTGTTAACTTCTTTTACAGTTTTTTCAGTTGATTTTTTGTAAGTTTTGTGTACATTCTTGTCCAGGAGTGAAGAATATTCATCATTCGTTAGTTGGTAGAAATTTGAGGTCTTATCTGCTTTAATAATTAGCTTTGGGTTTGCTCTTATCTTCTTTTTGTCACTATTTAATTTGCGCTGGAACTCACATGTCTTCTTTTCAAATTCGATGTTTTGAATAATTTTTGTTAGTTTGCCCTCGAAGGGTTTAAGTTCGTTTATCACGGGTGGAGATTTCCGGGTCTTGAAGCCGTAAGTTTCGGTATCGGAGTTTCTCAATTCAGGCTTGAGGTAGAACAATGATCGCCATCTCAGATTTTTGATGAAAATTTCTGTTTTTTCAATGAGTCTCTTTTGGTATGTAGTTTTATCTGCATGCGGAATATTCTTCGTCGAGTAATTATATGTAATCTTATCCATCACGATGATTTTCCTAGGTTAGAGTGCTCAACTGGAAGGCAGGAGCGTTATATTTATATGAAATATGAAAAAATCCAGGATAATCTTCCAGAGTGCTCTACGTGCACATCCACGGAGCTTTATAGGTTTAATCCTCCGTATGATAATAACGTGAGAACCAATATCGGAAGACAATTCTTAAAGTTAATTGATAGCTGTTTCCCATCCGATCATATACTACGACCAATCATTAACAGAAATACTATAAAAGTATCATACAGCTGTATGCCATCAATGAAAAACCTGATAGATTCACATAATGCTGCGACCAGAACGATACGTAAAGTAAATGATAATAAACCATGCAACTGCCGTCAGAAGCAAGACTGTCCACTAAATGGTGAATGTCGGGCCCGCAGCATTGTTTACCAGGCCACAGTCAGTGCAAATAATAAACAAGAAACCTACGTCGGACTAACAGATACTGAATTTAAATCGAGATACGCTAACCATCGCCAATCTTTTCGAGATGAGAGATTAAAAAACAGCACCGAACTCAGTAAATTCATTTGGACTTTGAAAAAAAACAACGAAGACTATAAGATAAAGTGGAAAATTCTAGGACGCTCATCATCATACTCAAAATATATCAAAAAGATGTAACCTTTGTACCCTGGAAAAGTTTTTCATCATTTGTCACCCTGAAAAATCAACCTTAAACAAACGTTCGGAGCTAATCAGCACGTGTCGCCATTCACGCAAATTTCTCCTACAAAATGACGTCTAATTCACCTTGTGTAGTTACTGTGCCCACGTGCATGCATAGCAATATTTCAAACCAAACCGTCTTGTTCTCCTGACGAGTGGTAGCAAATCTACTACGAAACAGACTGTTGAGAAAACTTAATGTTTATGTGAAATTGTTCGTTTTCTAATCATCTATATATATATATATATATATATATATATATACTTTCAAACGGGACCCTATATTTAAAAAAAACCTTTGACATAACCTAGTTCAATGTGAAATTTGGAATTGGAAAAAATGCCATTAGAGGACCTAGATAATAATCCAAATTATATTTTTAAAACAAGTTTGAAAAAAATTAAAAATGGCCGACGAATAGTATATTTCCGATGATTTGCATATTTCAAGATGGCGGCAAAAAGGTAAAGGAATTTGCATATACGGCAAACATACAAGATAGCTTGCCAGGCAAGGTAATATACGCCCACTGGCAGCATTTATTTCAAATAAAAACTTTCCAGTAAGGTTACAATAAGTGGAATGAATTATTCAACCTACCAACCTATTTTTTTCTAGGGTCTCCAGTTTCATTAAAAACTGTCAAGAATTGTACCTAATAACAACTCATTAAATATTTTTCGGTATTTTTATGATTTGCAATAGGGTTCACCCTTAATAATATTTTGATATTTTTAATTCTTAATAAGGCTCATCCTTGGTTGATATTAAACAATTTCAGCGAGTTTGTCAAAAAGGAATGTTTAGAGTGTTCACAAGCCAAAAGTTGAAAGCGTTTTTGAAAACAGGCGCAATAACTGACACTAAATATTTTTCGATTTATCTGATTTTCAATAGGGTTTATCCTTGTGAGAAAACAAATACTAAAGCCAAGTTTCATCAAAATCCATTCAAAATTGTTCTTTCTAGAGTGTTTACGAGTTAAATTGAACGCGTTTTCAAAAACAAGGTCAATAACTTGTACTAAATATTTTTCGATTTTCAATAGGGTTCATTCTGGGAGACAACAAATACTCCAGCCAAGTTACATCAAAATCCATTAAAAATTGTTCTTTCTAGAGTGTTTACAAGCTAAAATTGAACGCGTTTTCAAGAACAAGGGCTATAACTGACACTAAATATATTTCTATTTATTTGATTTATAATAGGGTTCATCCATGGGTAAAAACAAATACTCAAGCCAAAGTTAATCAAAATCCATTAAGAATAGTTCTTTCTAGAGTGTTTACAAGCTAAAATTGAATGCGTTTTCAAGAACAAGGGCAGTAACTCATGCTAAATTTTTTTCCGATTTTGCTGATTTTCAATAGGGTTCATCCTTGAGTTATAACACACTCTCACACCAAGTTTCATCGAAATCCATCAAGAATTGTGCCATGTAGAGTGTTTACGAGACAAAAATCGAACGCGTTTAAAAGAACAAGGGCAATAATTCATATTAGATATATTTTGATATTTCTAATTTTCAATTAGGCTCATCCCTTGCAATATCCAACAATTTCAGTGAGTTTTGTCAACATTGGTCATGAATTGTACCTTCTAGAGTGTTTATTAGCCAAAAAGTTAAACCCGTTTTCAAACACAAGGGCAATAACTGACACTAAATATATTTCGATTTATTTGATTTTCAATAAGGTTCATCCTTGGGTAAAGATAGCTTGCCAGGCAAGGTAATATACGCCCACTGGCAGCATTTATTTAAAATAAAAACTTTTCAGTAAGGTTACAATAAGTGGAATGAAATATTCAACCTTCCAACCTATTTTTTTCTAGGGTCTCTAGTTTCATTAAAAACTGTCAAGAATTGTACCTAATAACAACTCATTAAATATTTTTGGGTATTTTTATGATTTGCAATAGGGTTCACCCTTAATAATATTTTGATATTTTTAATTCTTAATAAGGCTCATCCTTGGTTGATATTAAACAATTTCAGCGAGTTTTGTCAAAAAGGAATGTTTAGAGTGTTCACAAGCCAAAAGTTGAAAGCGTTTTTGAAAACAGGCGCAATAACTGACACTAAATATTTTTCGATTTATCTGATTTTCAATAGGGTTTATCCTTGTGAGAAAACAAATACTAAAGCCAAGTTTCATCAAAATCCATTCAAAATTGTTCTTTCTAGATTGTTTACGAGTTAAATTGAACGCGTTTTCAAAAACAAGGTCAATAACTTGTACTAAATATTTTTCGATTTTCAATAGGGTTCATCCTTGGGAGACAACAAATACTCCAGCCAAGTTACATCAAAATCCATTAAAAATTGTTCTTTCTAGAGTGTTTACAAGCTAAAATTGAACGCGTTTTCAAGAACAAGGGCTATAACTGACACTAAATATATTTCTATTTATTTGATTTATAATAGGGTTCATCCTTGGGTAAAAACAAATACTCAAGCCAAAGTTAATCAAAATCCATTCAGAATAGTTCTTTCTAGAGTGTTTACAAGCTAAAATTGAATGCGTTTTCAAAAACAAGGGCAGTAACTCATACTAAAAAATTTTTCGATTTCGCTGATTTTCAATAGGGTTCATCCTTGAGTTATAACACACTCTCACACCAAGTTTTATAGAAATCCATCAAGAATTGTGCCATGTAGAGTGTTTACGAGACAAAAATTGAACGCGTTTAAAAGAACAAGGGCAATAATTCATATTAGATATATTTTGAT
Source organism: Nipponacmea schrenckii (assembly GCA_030562195.1). Taxonomy (NCBI): domain Eukaryota; kingdom Metazoa; phylum Mollusca; class Gastropoda; family Lottiidae; genus Nipponacmea; species Nipponacmea schrenckii. The sequence goes on from CM060201.1 coordinate 18,475,180, forward strand.
ATTTTTAATTTTCAATTAGGCTCATCCCTTGCGATATCCAACAATTTCAGTGAGTTTTGTCAACATTGGTCATGAATTGTACCTTCTAGAGTGTTTATTAGCCAAAAAGTTAAACCCGTTTTCAAACACAAGGGCAATAACTGACACTAAATATATTTCGATTTATTTGATTTTCAATAAGGTTCATCGTTGGGTAAAAACAAATACTCAAGCCAAGTTTTATCAAAATCCATTAAGAATTATTCTTTCTAGAGTGCTTACAAGCTAAAATTGAACGCGTTTTCAAACACAAGGGCAATAACTGATACTAAATATTTTTCGATTTAACTGAATTTCAATAGGGTTCATCCTTAGGTGATTACAAATACTCATGCCAAATTATGTCAAAATCGCTCAAGAATTGTGACTTGTAGAGTGTTTACAAGGCAAAAATCCAACACATTTTATAGAACAAGGGCAATAATTCCTATTAAATATAGTTCGATATGTGCTATTTTCAAAAGGGTTCATTCTTGGGTGATATTAAACAATTTCAGCAAGTTTCGTCAAAATCGGTCAATAACTGTGCTTTGTAGAGTGTTTACAAGCTAAAAATTGAACGCGTTTTCAAAAACAAGGGCAATAACTGATATTAAATTTTTTTCGATTTTACTGGTTTTCAATAGGTTTCATCCTTGGGTGATAACAAATACTCAAGCCAAGTTTCATCAAAATCCATTAAGAATTGTTCTCTCAAGAGTGTTTACAAGCTAAAATTGAACGCGTTTTCAAGAACAAGGGCAATTACTCATACTAAATGTTTTTCGATTTCGCTGATTTTCGATAGGGTTTATCCTTGAGTTATAACATACTCTCACACCAAGTTTCATCAAAATCGGTCAAGAATTGCACTTTGTAGAGTGTTTACGAGCCATTCAAGAACAAGGGCACAAACTCATACTAATTTTTTTCCGATTTCGCTGATTTTCAATAGGGTTCATCCTTGCGTGATCATAAACACTCATATTAAGTTTCATCTAAATCTGTCAAGAATTACACCGTGTAGAGTGTTTACGAGCAATTGTGGACGGACGGACGGACGGACGGACGGATGTGGGTGACGACAATATACGCCCCCTATTTCATGTGGGCGTATAAAAATGAAGATATCGATGGTGCTCATTCTGTGAAATAACAAATTTGCTAATTTTTTCAAAAAATAATCCGAAAAATTCCGATTTTTGTAATTTTAGACATTTTTTGGTCATTTCCGTCGTTTCCGGCTTTATTTGGAGTCTGGCGTCTCGAAATACATTAAAAAGTCTAAGCACTAGGTCTGGCATGTCTGGCGCAATAATCTTCTAAGTATTACAGTTTTGGCTAGGAACTCTGACCACAATTACAAAAAAAAAATATCTAAAAAGCTCAAGTCGAAAGCTGTTATTATAAATCTATAGATTAATATATAAAAAATTATGCATAAACAAAATTTGTTAAAGATAGCTTGCCAGGCAAGGTAACATTAGCCCACTGGCAGCATTGAATTTGAATAATAAATTGAGCAATAACTCAAAAAACATTCATTGGATATTTGTTCAACGCCATTGCTTGCACAAAATTTTATCTACATGCTTTGAGACCTGTAGCTTCTATGCACCCACAATACCATTCAAATCTATTCTTCTTTTGTACCCACAAAATATTAATGACGTAATTTTGCTAAGCCAAGGGCAATAACTCAAAATCGTTTATTGAAAAATTGTCAAATTCAAACTTGACTGAGGTCTAATCAATTCCAATGCTCACACCAAATTTCATCAAAATCCTTTGAAAATTGTAGGTTTTATTGTATCAACAATACAATTTTGAAAAGATTTTACTATGTAAAGCGCAATAACTCAACAAGTGGTTGCCTAGCCAGATACGCCCACTTTAAAATATATTTTCTGTTTAACACAGGATAAACTCTAAGATTATTTAGGTCTAATCCAAGTTCTCGTCGATATAAATGTTCACAACAAATTTCATTAATATCAGATGAAAACTGTATTGTCTATCGCAATCACAAGCCGCGTTTTGACTAAGTCAAGTGCATAACTCAACATCAATTTCAAAATTGACCAAACTGACATCAACTTCAATGATCACACCAAATTTCATTAAAATCAGATGAAAACTGTTGTCTCTATTGTGTTCACAAGTCTATTTCGACGCAATTTGATTTAGTCAAGGCTAATAACTCAAAAATCTTCACTAACAAACTTGTCCAAGATTTCATCAATATAAATGATAACACCAAATTTCATTCAAATCAAATGGAAATTGTGATCTCTATCGCGTTCACAAGCCAATTTTGACGAGTTTTGACTAAGTCAAGTGCAATAACTCAAAAACCATTCATCGAAAAATCGCCAATTTCGAACTTGTCCAAGATCTCATCAATAAAAATGATCACAGCAAGTTTCATTCAAATCTGATGAAAACCGTAGTCTCTATCGCGTTCACAAGCCAATTTTGACGCGTTTTGGCTAAGTCAAGTGCAATAACTCAAAAACCATTCATCGAAAAATCGCCAATTTCGAACTTGTCCAAGATCTCATCAATAAAAATGATCACAGCAAGTTTCATTTAAATCTGATGAAAACCGTAGTCTCTATCGCGTTCACAAGCCAATTTTGACGCGTTTTGGCTAAGTCAAGTGCAATAACTCAAAAACCATTCATCGAAAAATCGCCAATTTCGAACTTGTCCAAGATCTCATCACAGCAAGTTTCATTCAAATCCGACAAAAACTCAAGTCTCTATCGCGTTCACAAGCAATTGTGGAAGGACGGACGGACCGACAGACCGATGGACTGACGGACAGGGGTGACGACAATATACGACCACATTATAATGTGGGCGTATAAAGACTGTTCATCAAAAACAAATTTCAAATTCGAACTATATTCATGTGGACGTATAAAAAGTATTATGTAACTAATTCGTATCGTCTGCTAACATTTGTATAGAGTTACTCTTTAAGAAATACTAGCATAGTTCTATTTCAGTTAAGAGAAAAATTCAAACGGTTTTATAACTTGCGAAATCACAGCTATAAGTGGAGGCATGTTTGAAATTTATATGTATTACGATTTTGAAAAAAGAATATTAATTTTTGGAGGGTTAAAAATTACATAATCAGATTAATTTGTAATGTATGGCTTACTGACCTCGGTGGGTGCAGTTGAAATCATCAATTGTATTATCATCGTTTAGCCTTTTAACACCTGTTAATCATCTTAACCCTTTAAAGTTAGTTTCCCTCATTAATTAGAGCCAAATTAAGCTTATTAATTGATTAATTGGGGTTTCTAATAAATAATCCATGTGTTTATATTCTGTGATTTTCAGATCAATTTGATAATTAGCGACTGAGTTAAAAATCTTGACATTTTTTAAATTTTTGTTTAAATTTTCTTTGACAAAATAATTTGAAAATTTTAATTTTTTCAGCAATTTCAGATAAATCTTCTTACAATTAACATATTAAAGATTATCCGGGGAATATCGATTCATAAATAAGCTCTACAGACTCGATACAAAATTAGTGCACATTATGCAATAGCTCACTCCCAGTCTAGCTCTAAAGATGCCAAGCAATAAAATAATAACGAAAACAATGTTTGGTATCGATTTAAAATCGGTGCCAAGGAATTAGATAAAAAGAAGAAAAACGAATCTTACCCGGACATTGAAAACCGTAAATTTCATGTATGTTACAAGGTGGGAGGGACATGAGGAACCCAGGCTTCCCATAATATATTAGTTCCCATATTAGGTTCAAACTAGACGTTTACAAAATTCCTTCGCATGGACAATATTAAAGGGGCACAATCTTTATTTTTAGGGGTCGTTTTGGGCCTTTGTTACATTTAAACAGTCCTCAGAAATACTCAAGCTCTAAGAAAATCGCAAAATACTTTGAAATATACCTCAAAAATGTCACTTTTTATTTTTTTACGTGTTGTACGCGGCTGGTCTTCAGTCAGTCTGAAAATTGTCTGTCCTGTTGACAAAATCTACAATTGTTATTACATGTACTTTCTTTTTGTTTTATCAGTGTGGGCCTGCGCAGTAGTCTATTTATAACTCTTTGATTTTCCAATATGGCGGGACGTTCATAATATCTTAAGACATTATGATTTTCAAACACGGATAAATATGTATACCCATGGATTTGAAGGCTCAAATTTCAAAGGTAAGCTCTGTAGACTATGTCTGATTAGCTAAACAAAAGATTTCATGTGTTTGAGGCTGTCGGATGATTGTCCGAAACAAACCAAGCCTGTGCCCCTTTAAAATATTATACGCAATATATCCCATGATGACAATGATGATAAGGATGAAGAGGATATTATTTTTCAGGCTTGGTGGGTTGATTGATTGCTTAATTGATTGACTATATTCATAGCTCTTCAGAATGAAGGAGAAAGTCTACGGATGGTACCCCTCTATCAAAAATGTTTACAATGACAGGATCGGAGTTCCATCGGATTATCGTGAGTATTTGCCTTTCAATAAATAATGAAAGAGATAGAAAATAGGTTTGATTGCATTCAAGGCCATTTTAGACAGGATTATTGTTGACGATGTTTGACCCTATCTTTTCGAGTAGAATTAATTTTTAAAAGGAGGCCCTTTCAGGGCCCACTTTACAACCACTTTTGTTAATAATCATTGAAAGCAACGTCAATGTTTTATATCGATTAATTAGTCGAGATGATTATCTTAACTTACAGCATTACAATGGCTTATTTATACTATTTAATCATTTATGTCTTTTGAACAGGAGCGGACCAGCTTTATAATTTCAAAGGTACGATGTACCACACTAAACCAATGGTACCAGGCCCGGATAATTTAGTCATATTAGGTCACAACCGTGAACTATCTCGCCAACGTCCGTCTACAACAACAAGGTCCACCACCAATCGTCAACCAAAAGTTCCACAAAGACCCAAAACTGCTCCAGCACCAAAATTTAGACCTATTACAAAATTACAAGTTCCTACTCCGCAGGAATGCTGGTCACGATGTAGAAAGGAAACCGAATTAGACTATATAAACGAAGTTGCTTATGAACAAACGTTAAACCCGGGATATTCTGTTGAGATGTATAGCCCTCCACCGTCATCTTCATCTACCGAAATGAACTGGGCTCTTCCCAGAGATAAAGAAATCAATAGCCGAAATGTCAGAATTCAAAGTGCAAAGATTCACAGAAATAGACAAGATTTGTCTAAACGTCCAGTTAAATCTGCTGGACAAGTCAGATCCAAACTTACTCCTGATGCCACAATTACTATTTCCCAAACGATTATTGATTCGCCCAAACTACCACCATGTCAACAAACTGAAGAAACGAACTGCACCGCTGAGATACCGCTTATAGATGACAATGGAGACATTGTGCCAAATTATGAAAGGGAGAAAGAACGATACGGTTGGGGTGTCGAGGTTCATGGAAATCCTTATAAATTCAAGTAAGTGAGTGTAGGAGTGGTTTTTGGCTTACAGATGCAATGCTCATCGGAAGACCATGAATTCTTAAATTTTTCTTTCAAAATTATTATGTTATTTGGCTGGGTTAAAGACAACCACGCTTTTTATACGCCCACATTATAATGTGGTCGTATATTGTCGTCACCCCTGTCCGTACGTCCGTCTGTCCGTCGGTCCGTCCACAATTGCTTGTGAACGCAATAGAGGCTACAGTTTTTGTCGGATTTGAAAGAAACTTGCTGTGATCATTTATGTTAATGAGATCTCGGACAAGTTCGAAATTGGCAAGTTTTCGATGAACGGTTTTTGAGTTATTGCACTTGACTTAGTAAAAACGCGTCAAAATTGGCTTGTGAACGCGATAGAGACTACAGTTTTCATCGGATTTAAATGAAACTTTCTGTGATCATTTATATTGGTGAGATCTTGGACAAGTTCGAAATTGGTGATATTTCGATGAATGGTTTTTTAGTTATTGCACCGAAATAAACTTGTGAACACGATAGAGACAACAGTTTTCATCTGATTGGAATGAAATTTGGTGTGATCATTGAAGTTGATGTCATCTTGGTCAAGTTCGAAATTCACATATACTGTTTTTGAGTTATTGTACTTGACTTAGTCAAAACACGGCTTGTGATTGCGATAGACAATACAGTTTTCATCTATTTTTAATGAAATTTGGTGTGAACATTTATATTGACGAGAACTTGGATTAGACCTAAATAATCTTAGATTTTTTGCCTGTGTTAAACAGAAAATACATTTTAAAGTGGGCGTATCTGGCTAGGCAACCACTTGTTGAGTTATTGCGCTTTACATAGTAAAATCTTTTCAAAATTGTATTGTTGATACAATAAAACCTACAATTTTCAAAGGATTTTGATGAAATTTGGTGTGAGCATTGGAATTGATTAGACCTCAGTCAAGTTTGAATTTGACAATTTTTCAATAAACGATTTTGAGTTATTGCCCTTGGCTTAGCAAAATTACGTCATTAATATTTTGTGGGTACAAAAGAAGAATAGATTTGAATGGTATTGTGGGTGCATAGAAGCTACAGGTCTCAAAGCATGTAGATAAAATTTTGTGCAAGCAATGGCGTTGAACAAATATATATCAAAAAATCTCACATTCCACGAATAAAGAGTACCAAGAGTTTGATTAAAAACTTCGCTTTTTATCATAGAATTGGAATTCATGACAAGATTCTTTACTTTGTACACAGCCACTGGCCGGCCATAAAAATTAGCCAGACAAATAGGGACGAGGCCCTAGCTCAAATTGAGCAGCGCCACTTGTCGTCATAATGATATAGTTCTCATGAAATGCGAGAAATGTTTTTCAACATTTGTTCGGTAAACTTCATTCGGCGTTATGAAGTGGGCATTATTAGTTCGGCTTGATCGTTAATTTGTTCAGTAATATTCTTCATTCGAATGATAAATTTTTAACAACAAATTATTGATTTAGCGAACAAATGTCAAATTAAGTGTACAAATGTTGATTTTACTGTACTAATGATTGGCACCGAATTATTCATTAAGAATGATTAATTTTGGCAGGGATTGTCTTCCATATATCTTAAACAAGTTTTGTGCTAGACCGAAGTGGGCTATTGTCTAATTTTATATATGGATCAATTTTCATCGGATTTTCTTTTATATTTTAATTGTAAGAAAATTTATCCGAAATAGCTGAAAAATTTAAAATGTTGAAATTGAAATTATTTTGTCAAATAAATAATAATAAAAAAAGAAATAAATAAATAAATAAAAAATTTTAACTCATTTTTTAAGTATACGTCACTTTTTTCTGTAACTTCCGGCTCTGGTTTTGACCACACTTCTGGTGTAAATTAAAAATGTGGACAAAAACTATATATATTGACTACAATGCATGAAAGGAATCTCCCTAGGAGAAAATATCCAAACCGGAAGTGATGCTCGAGCCGTTATCTCAGATTGACTCTTTTAGCAAAACTTTAATAAGTTCGCTAAAGTTTATCCAATTTGTATGGTTTGGGGTGTATTAAAATATTTTGTTATTTTATCTAAAACTTGTTAGGAACAGAATTTTGATTTTCGAATTTCAGTTTGCTTATGCCCGTCTATAATGAGTGACCTTGAACTTCAATGACCTTGAAATTTTCAATGCAGAATGTCCTTGACATCAGCTTTCCATAGGCATGCTAATATTGGTTGATGAATTTTAATTTCCGGTTTCAAAGAAATTAAGATTTTTGATAACTGTGGACGACTATATCTCATTCACACAAAGAGTTGAATTTTAGAAATCATCAATGCCCTTTTGATTATATTGAAACAAATTATAGTTTTATGTTTCAAATGAAGTTCTAGCTCACTAAATATTTATTTCATAATCAAAATATACTTGATTTGTTCTATTTAACAAGGATGATCAAACGTTAATTTGGACTGTTCACATCGAGGTGTGATATCAGTGAGCCATACATTACAAAACAATTACTATTATTTCTGATTAATTTTTAATCATTAAAGTTAATTAGAAGTCGCACAATAGTCCGCATCAATAGCTAAAATCGTCTATTTTTAATTATGCACACCTCGAAAAGTTTATGTGTACTACTTATAAATACATAGTTAGAAATTTGATTACAAGCACATTTCACTACATCAACTAGATGATTTGATATTTAAACTTCCACCTAAAAACAGTGGATTAAAAAATTCCACAGTTTGCCTTTTTGCTAAAAGCGGTTGAGAGAACACCGGGCTATAGGTATTAAAAGAAAACCTAAGGGGCAACATGTCGAATGCCAAGCATAGTGCTATACTCAGCTCAACTTTATATTACTGCCATTTCAGGAAAATTCCAAGAAGACTTCCATACACTATCAAGTTAGATACACCCGAAGTTGCTCCAGAGCCTCCGAGAATACACATGGAAACGAACGAAACGTTTTTCCTGAACACTATTCCTCGTCGGCCAGAGAATTACACCATCCATAAAGATTGGGTATCAGAAGTACTTCATGCAAAACGAATGGAATTACAAAAGCGAGAAGGAATCAAATATAGATGGAAGAATTTCGCTTTTGTATATTAATTGTTGTTCAATTATATATATTAAAGTTTTTGAAGTAGTGTTTTATAGGGTTAAATTTGTACATGATAATAATATGATGCTTTTGTCGTTCCACCTGTGTGGGCTAATACAATGTATTGTGTTGGTTTTTGTATCGTGGAGGCCGGTGGGTGGCACTGGTGAAGCAATGCATGTTTAGTTGCTGGAAAACCTCTATGCAAGGATTTTAATATATGATTTTTTTTTATTTGGTGTAAATAGTAACAAAAATGTCGATATGTGTATAAAGTAATAAATTGGGTTATATCTAATCAAATTTTTTAGCATTTAATATTGAGATCTTAAAGGAATAATAGATCTTAGAATGAACATAAAATCTGAAAATTTTGAACTCTATTCATAAGTTAATATACCTGCTGCCATAAATAACATACATAAATAAATATCAAAAAATTAAGTAATTATCCATAAAGATAAAGATTATTGAAAAACGCTTAATAAATTGATGAAGCGTTTTTCAAAAATGACTTAGTTTTGTGAATTTTCAAGATTTTAAGGGATTCTGTTACTTTATGTCACCAGGTAAGTTCTCTGATGAATATATACTCATATTGACCATTCTTCAGAACTAAGATTTTATGTTCATGCTAAGACCCAGTATCCCTTTTAAGAAGCAGGTACCGGTAGTTATAGTTATAAGGAAATAAGTAAAAAATTACTATTCAACAAAAACATTGGCATATGAATAAAATTATGTTTGCAACTATTGAGGTGTTACTTTAAGTAAAAGCAAAAGAAAGTAATTTGGTTATATTACATTTTAACAAACCTTTTAATTCATATTTAAACATTATCTCATATAAAAAAAATTGCGTTTATAAATCTTTTTGCATACCGGTACTGGAAATTTAGGTAGATAGCCAAGTTATTAATGAACAAAATACTTTTTATGTTCTTCTATTTCGAGTTTTCGCACAGAACATTTTAATATTTACATCTGTAATACTTTTGAAATGGATTTCGATATTGTTGTAAAATATGTTGTGACGATTAATCATTTAACATGTCTCATCGATATCACTAAGGAAGAGTGGAGTGATCGGGACAGAAGTAAATGTTGTTCAAGCGAGCATACTTTTAAATATGTATTTTCTGAAAAAATATCTTTTTATATTGAAATTGGAGAATACACATTGAACATTAGAGTCCCATTTCGCCCCATCCCCTTTACCATTTACTATCGATTGTCTCTATTGCTGTTTTTTATCTAGTCTCATGACATGATTGTAAACAATTTGTAGGAAATAAACTATAATGAACTAAAAGCTTGTATTTTAATGAATCGCCAACCAGTATAATGATATATGTAAAGTTGCAAAACTTTCAAATTACATCTGAAAATATTTCCAAAACATACCATTTACATTCATATAGCTACTTGATCAAGCTGAATTTGTTTTAAAAGGTTGAGTGATAAATGGATATTCAGCACATTGACTTTGTTCTAATATTTGGTATTATAATGTACCAATTATTACATGCAGTTGCAAGCTTCACAACATAATTGATAATGATGCATTATTTTTGTCCCCTTTCCCCCCATCCTCCCCCCAGAAAGTTAACAAAAATCTAGAAACCCGGAAAACGTATTTTTGTGACTTATTCTCTAATAACTGAAGAAGGTTTTGAGAGAGGACAATTGGTGGGGCTAAATCTTACTACTTGCGGACCAGCCCTCATAGACCCCAGGCTGACGACGTGGCTGCTTTAGAATAAGTAGGAGACATATTTATCTACAACTTGTTTTTATTTTTCCGTATGTAAAACGTTAACCCAACATTTTTGGCGTTTAAAAATTTGAATTTTCATACGCCCACGAATTTATTTGGGACGTTTATTGTAATCGCCCCGGCACTCCGTCGGTCGGTCCGTTCATATTTGTTCGTGCTCACTTAACAGGCTACAAATCTTTACGTATTCTTTTGATTTTGACTTTTTCGTCAGTGGCATTTTGAAGATGATCCCTTTCGATTTTCGTGATGATCCGATAATTTTTTTCACAGAAATATTGTGTCTGACTTAGCGTTTTTCGCCCCATTACCCATTGCAACTCGCTACAACATAACAGGCTACAAATTTTGATGGATTCTTTTTATTTTTTATTTTGTGGAACAGTATCATTATGAGACGATCCCTATCGATTTTCATGATGATCCAAGGATTTTTCTCCGATTTATGGTGTCTGACTTAACAATTTTTCTATTAGCTGTATGGTGCAGCTTTAAGAGATAATGGTAAAAGTAAATATAAATATACCCTGTAGATCGGGAAAGAAAACTTTGCTTACATAATATAATAGTTTTTAATGAAGGTAAGGTAAGATAAGACTATTCTAATGGTCAGAAAAACAAAGGGGTTGATTTTTGCAATTTGCAACGGTCTATAAAGAGTTTTATAAACTGAAAGTACTTACATGTTTGTTACATTAAATCCAAACGTGAAAGATACAAGCACTTTTGATAAAACAAAATCTAAAAAAAAAGTCAGATGTGAAAAGGAAAAGCGCCACTACTTTACCGCGCTTTTTAAATAAATTGGTTGTTGTGTAACACAAAGTTGTACAATGGTATAAATTTATTAAAGTGAAATGAATTTTTGGAAATTTGTAAGGCATTATCAAATGTCCTGTTATCGTACAGATATTACGATATCCTGTCGTTACATCAACGAAATAGCGTCTGATAGTGTTCATTGTGTCATAATGTGTTGCATTTAATTACATCTAGGTCAAACTGCTGCGTTGGGACTAGTATGTCGATTCCATTATTTTAAAAAGGGGTAAACCTGATTTTTTTATCGAGACTACGAGACTACCATCATCAATTACAACAAGAAAAAGACTGGATCGACCTACAATTCGAACTTAAAAAAAAAAAAAAAAAAAAAAAAAAAAATGAAAAAACGTTCTTTTTACAATAATCTACTTTGGTTAAATGAAATTATTCTCCTGAGGAATACTATAGGAAATGAGCGTAGTGTAGTATGAGGTATTGCCCTTTTTCAATTTCAACTCGTAAACACTATAGAAAGGATGAACCCTATTAAAAATCAAAATATATATTTAATATGAATTATTTCCCTTACAAGGCACAATTCTTGAGGGATCTTGAAATTGTTTATATGACCCCAGGATATACATTGTAATCGCGCAACGGCTTAGCATTTTCTACACCATTAACAGTTAATTCGGTGGTCGATGGGTACCTAGGTACACACGCAAAGCATGACCCCTCCCCCAGTTTCCCTTAAACAGCTTCTATAATTCCATCAAACTTAATATTTTTCAAATCATTTACCTTCACTCTCACCGTACTCTCCTTCGTGTATCTCCAATTCTCCATTGTAAATCCAAAATAAAACTCCGCTAATCAGGTGAGAGCGCGAAATCCTAACCACTAGACCACTTGGGACATGTACAAAGCGTGAACGACTGCATAAAAATTCAGCAGAACATGAAATATTATGTTCCATGACATGAAATAATGTTAATAACGTAGTGTGGCATGTCAGCAGAGTGGCGCAGTGGAAGCGTGCTGGGCCCATAACCCAGAGGTCCGTGGATCGAAACCACGCTCTGCTATATCTTTTCTTTTTCCAAATTTACAAAATTTTTCTATTTTGTGTATTTGCACGAGGGCTATGACGTCTATAGTACTTAACCATAGTGAAGATATTGTGACGTCTTTTTACTTGTTGAACACAGATACAGCCAAAACATTGGATTTAGCAGCCTTTTGTGTCTCCTGTTTAATAAATAGGAACGGACATGTTGAAAGGAGGAAACCAATGAAGGTAAGAATACATGAAAAGTATTATGTCAGAAGTGGGATTCGAACCCACGCCTGGAGAACCAGACTGCGACCTGAACGCAGCGCCTTGGACCGCTCGGCCATCCTGACAACGTCATTGAATAGATGAGAAAAGACATCGACGGATAAATAGGCTACTGCACACGGAAAAAATGAATCGTCCCTGGGTGGGCTTGAACCACCAACCTTTCGGTTAACAGCCGAACGCGCTAACCGATTGCGCCACAGAGACAAGCTGGCGATGTACTTAAACAATTCAAACTGGCGCATGGCCGAGCATGTATTAAGGTCCCTTTTAATACATTCATTACCACATACGAAAAAAAAATTACCGTCCCTGGGTGGGCTTGAACCACCAACCTTTCGGTTAACAG
>CM060201.1:18488514-18611953 GCA_030562195.1 Nipponacmea schrenckii
AATCCATTGGGGTCTCCCCGCATAGGTTCGAATCCTATCGGCGACGGTTATCATTTTTACGGTTTGATATCAATGCTAAGCAGTTAAAAGAAGCCACAAAATACTCTTCTAAAAAAAGTAAGGTTCTACCGAGACTCGAACTCGGATCGCTGGATTCAGAGTCCAGAGTGCTGACCATTACACCATAGAACCGTCAAGTTGGACGATAAATGTTCATCCTAAATCGACTTTATCGACATGATTTGGCTTCCATATGTTTCTTAGACTATGTATAACTCTGAAAAGATTCCTCCGATAATCGACAATGGCCCCTTAGCTCAGTTGGTTAGAGCGCCGTGCTAATAACGCGGATGTCATGGGTTCGAGCCCCATAGGAGCCAAAGATCTGTTTTGTTTTACCTAACTCGAAAATTTTAGGCTATCAAAATAATTATGTGCACAAAAGTGTGAAGTGAAATTATACTAAAAACATTGCAGAGATTTACTCTGAATTTCATCTCCGGCGGGATTCGAACCCGCGACCTCTGGATTAGAAGTCCAGCGCGCTATCCGCTGCGCTACGGAGACAGCCGAAAGACACATGAGCTGAGGAAATTCCCCCCTAAGTAGACGAAATGCAGTTGAATTAGTGAAACTGCTGGCAATATACTCTATGAGCTAGACTGACCAGACCTTTAAAAATAAAATAGTAAGGTTCTACCGAGACTCGAACTCGGATCGCTGGATTCAAAGTCCAGAGTGCTAACCATTACACCATAGAACCGCTCTGGCCGTTGTATCGGATATGCCGTGTCTTGCAAATTTGAGGGTTAGGGTTAGGGTAAGGGTTAATGGTTGAGGACAGGTAACAAATTGGTCAGTCTGGCCATATTCCGTGTCGCATTTCTTCACCTATGGGTACCTTTTCTTACTTATTTGCTTATCCCCTTTCTTAATTCTTCAACAGGTGTTTGTTAAAGGGGCACAGACTTGATTTGTTTCGGACAATCATCCGACAGCCTCAAACACATGAAATCTTTTGTTTAGCTAATCAGACATAGTCTACAAAGCTTACCTTTGAAATTTGAGCCTTCAAATCCATGGGTATACATATTTATCCGTGTTTGAAAATCATAATGTCTTAAGATATTATGAACGTCCCGCCATATTGGAAAATCAAAGAGTTATAAATAGACTACTGCACAGGCCCATACTGATACAACAAAAAGAAAGTACATGTAATAACAATTGTAGATTTTGTCAACAGGACACACATTTTTCAGACTGACTGAAGACCAGCCGCGTACAGCACGGAAAAAAAATAAAAAGTGAAATTTTTGAGGTATATTTCAAGGTATTTTGCGATTTTCTTAGAGCTTGAGTATTTCTGAGGACTGTTTAAATGTAACAAAGGTCCAAAACGACCACTATAAATAAATCAAGATTGTGCCCCTTTAATTATATCATTATAGAAAGGGAAGGGGAGAGGGGGGGGGTATCTTCCCCTTAGAACTAGTTGTATACTCGTTCAGGGCAAAGTAGATCCTATTGATGATTAATGATTCAAAGCGTCTTGAACTAATGATCGCTTCATTATTTTTTCTTAAAAATGTAGTCACTATTCCCTCTCGTTTAGTGGTAACCTTTACCCGAAATAAAAATCTAAATGATATTTTAGTCCGTGGTAGATTAATACGTAGACTCATAAAACTTATTTTCTCATTTTACCAAACCTTATACATGTATCCTTCTTTCATTTAGTCCCTCAGTGAACTTTATTCACAATACTCCCTCACAAGAGGTTATGCAAAACTCTCTCACAAGGGGTTATGCAATACTCTCTCACAAGAGGTTATGCAAAACTCTTTCACAAGAGGTTATGCAATACTCTCTCACAAGAGGCTATGCATACAAACCTGCGCCTGTGCTTTCGAAACATCACTCAACCGTAATTGTTTTTTTTTTAAGTCCAAACTAGGACGGAACATGTATAGTTTTCTATTCACTTAACATGGAGATACGTCACAGGGCCCCATCAGCTGTTAAAATTTTACATTAGTTTGTATTGCGGCCCTGAAAATGGATTATTAATTTAGTATTGAATTGACCTCATTGCGTCACACAGTTCATTGATCTGATCTAACTCAATATTGGTCGAAACTTCACTGTCATTCAAGTCTTAAATTTCGTTAATATTCTACAACCGTCATAAATAAACATTTCCTCGTAGTCCCTCTTAAAAGGAAACAGCGTCTTAGCATGAACATAAAATTTTAGCTCTCAAGAATGGTCAATATGAGTATATATTCATCAGCGAACTTACATGATGTCATAAAGTAACAGAATCCCTCAAAATTTGAAAAACATATTTTTAAAAAATGTTTAATCAGTTTATTTAGCGTTATATTATGCTATAATGCATCTTTAATTTCAGCGAGTTTGTCATAAATTAACGTGTGCCAAAACTGATATTAATTTTTTTTCGATTTGACTGGTTTTCAATAGGCTTCATCCTTGGGTGATAACAAATACAAGTTTCATTAAAATCCATTAAAACTTGTTCTCTCAAGAGTGTTCACAAGCTAAAATTGAACGCGTTTTCAAGAACAAGTGCAATAACTCATACTAAATGTTTTTCGATTTCGCTGATTTTCAATGGGGTTTATCCTTGAGTTATAACATACTCTCACACCAAGTCAAGAATTGCACATTGTAGAGTTTTTACGAGCCATTCAAGAACAAGGGCACGAACTCATACTAAATTTTTTCCGATTTCGCTGATTTTCAATAGGGTTCATCCTTGCGTGATCATTAACACTCATATTAAGTTTCATCTAAATCCGTCAAGAATTACACCTTGTAGAGTGTTTACGAGCAATTGTGGACAGACGGACGGACGGATGTTGGTAACGACAATATACGCCCCCCATTTCATTTGGGCGTATAAAAATTGTTTTTCTATCGGTACTTTTATGCAGTATTTCGATTGATTATTATGTCTTCTGACTTATAAAGATAATATCATAAGGTCATTGAGCATGACACGTGCTGAGACACGGTAACTTGAGATGATTCTTTCAATTTCAGTGTGATTGCAATCAAGTGGGATTGACAATTGAGATTGAATATTGTTCAATTCGAACGTGGGGGCAAATTAACTGAAATTCTTATGAAGTCAAAATAAATGTACAAATTTACAGCTATCAATAAATATATGAAATACTAATACGAAAACAAAGATTTTTTTTTTTAGATTTACCTTTTGTTGAGGCAAAATATTAAATAAGAAAAAGAGTAGATCTAGAGAAGATTCATGTAACAAGGTTATTGGGCTAATTTCACACCTTTTGAGTTGAATGACAGGAGCTGTGTTAACAACATTGTTGCCACCATTCTTACTATAATAACTAGGCCTACAGTATATTATAGCCACTGTATCAGGAATATCCATAAAAGCTTAAGATTCGTGAGGAATACTGATTGTAAAACATATAAGCTTTAAATAAAGATTTTCTTTGTATTTATTACTTCATGGGCATGAATTGTCACATGTACAATCTTGCATTGATGGTCTCACCAAATAGATGCAAAAAGATCTTCATTAAAACAGTAAAATCCCCACAAGTTCGGATTAACAAACTGCACAATAAATCAGAAATGAAACTGAATAATAATAGACCTCTTAAGGGGGTAGCATAATGTATTCTAGAAAGAGTGAACATACTCTACTCAGCTATAACAACTGCAATTTTCACAAAGAGTTTGCAATATCTCTCTATTAGGCACAGTGGCATTTAGATCTGAGGTCTGAGTCTGAGGTCAATTCAAATATTTCTATACATAATATTTTGAAATGTTGACAATAGTCCTAAACATCAATTGTAGAGACATACATGCATATAATACATATTTCTGTATCATAATATAGAAGAATTTTTCAGTGACAAATAAGAAAAAAAAATATATATATATTTTTTTTATATATAATTGAAATCTATCACATTCTAGGAGCCAAGCATGGTAACTAAACATACAATAACAACAACAAAAAAAATCATCGAACGGATAATCATTGTTTCTTTATTTTCCAATCTCGCTTCTTCTCTTGTTTTTTCGTTTTTTGGAATACTTTCCTTCACCCTTAATTGTCGATGTAGTAGACTTGAATAATGTTGACGATAATGTTCATCAAAATTGTAAATTTTTGTATGTCCAGTATAAACTTTCTTTCTTTTAATTCCCTTGTTTATCGGGCTTTGAAATCCAGATTTAGGACTGTCTTCCTCAGTTTCATGGTCATGTTTGTAGTCACGTACATCATGATGCACATTGGGTCGGAAGACACCTCTGTCATATAACTTTCGTTTTTTGAGGTTACCAAGAACTTCATAAGCTTCAGCTACTTCTAAAAATATAACATTTTCTTTATCACCTGTTTTAGTGTCTGGATGATGTCGTTTTGAGAGAGTATAATACGCTGTTTTTATTTGACTCTGAGTTGCATTTGGACCAACACCTAATACATCATAATAACTTCTGTTTGACTTAGTGCCAGTGCTGTAATGTTTTAAATCAATGTCAATCTTTGCTGGATTATTAATTGTCAAAAACAAAAGAGGAACATATGTCATTTGAGAGTGAGCATACTTCATTTGAGAGGTATTCCTAAGACTTCCATAATTTCTGTACATTGAACAAGCAAATGGTAGAAAGGCTGGCTTTTTATCACATAGTTTCAGTAAACTTCTTCTAACCACTTGGGTCACAACTGACGAAAATAATGCCATTTCAGAAATCTTCAAACACTGTGGGAATTCGAAAGATGATACTTCAATTCAATGTTTTCATTATTTAGCATTTTACATAAGCTTGCACTCAGCACAACATCTATAAAAAAAAGTATTGACAGCTTAATGGTCAGTCTAGAATGACATTGTTCTGATAAAACAACCTGTTCTTGTAAAAAGATGTACATGTACATGTATGTTTACATTTCTCCTAAAAATGGTCACATAATGTCAGCTAATATTTATGTATTATTATCACTGCAAAGACATTCTAAGAATAAAAGTCAGTAGGTTCACTATCCTATTCCTATTCTTATAAAATTCATGGGAAAATAGGCCTAGTATATAAAAAAAAATATTTAACTTTGCTCAGGCAAAAGGTGACATACAATTTATAGTCCAAACAGACTTTTTATTCAAGTAGACTAGCCTATAATTTACATATTATATTACAACATCCGCATGTGTGTTGATGAACCAACTGATCTCAAAAGGAATTGTTGAAATATAGACTTACAGAACACAAACGATAAAATGTTGAACTTGAAATTTTAACCTTCGTCGTACCATTTTATTTCCATTATGGCCTTTCTGGTGATTTGATAAGAGTTGCGTACAATTTTATTGTATGTAACGAAACTATTATCTTATCAAATATAAAATATGAATTGTTGAAATATAGATCTAGACTTACAGAAGACAAAGTTTAACTTGAAATTTCAACCTTTATCGTATTATTTCCAGTATGGCCACCTTTGCCTATTTGGGAATTAGATGACAAATTTGTGTACAATTTTATTGTATGTAACGAAACTATTATCTTATAAGAGAATATCAACCTTCAATGAACCGAAAAAAATATATATTTGTGGTTTACATGAACAACAACGTTTCTTTCATATTTTTTCTATTAAAGTTTCGTTTCATTATAGATACCATTCATTATATAAACAAAATGGCTTCCTCGGGCAGACCAGAGCACAGAGCACCACCAGAAATTGTAATAACTGATGCGTTTATTACATTTGATATTCAAAAAAAGTTATTATTTCATAGATTGTTTATCAAAATGTATTTTGAAAGCATATTCGTTTTTGAGATAATAGCCTAATGAAACTTCGTCTGAAAATTATGATTGCAAACATATAGAATGCCTGTCTGTGACTAGTAATTGAGTTTGGTTGTAGCCTAGTCTGACTGTGTTCGCTATACATTGTACCACAAAAAACAAAATTCTGAGTTCTGATTGGTCGAAATACATGGGGTTTAATAGCAATTTTACATCATGTCTTTGCAATTTGGCGTATTAATTTCAGCGAACTAGTTACAAATCTTGTTAATGTTAATGATAAAAAGGATGTCTTCTTTTTCATTCGATAGCGCACGTGCAGTTTGTTGTTATGTGCGTCATACTGCACCTAACGTCATAAAAACCGAATAGCCCATGTCTAAATTATCCATAAAAAAAGAGTCCGGGACCAAAATCATCACAATTTGTGGTACAATTCCGATAAACGACTTTCTGTTTTAGATTTAGAGGGGGTTTATTCGATATTTAACCATGCTTGAATCATTAGATCCCGAGACTGCTTGCGGTCGAGGGTCTCTAATGGTATATTCAAGCATGGTTAAATATCGAATAAACCCCCTCTAAATCTAAAACAGAAAGTGTTTATCTTCTAAGTAGATCTACTAGGTCTAAACTCGGAGACAAAATTTCGACTTAGTGACAATATTTGCAAAATTGTATTGATTAACTCAGTACAATACAAAAATCCAATGCATCCCCTACTATGTCAAATTAATTACTTTTCCTGTAGGCTATAGGATTATAATATAGGCCTAATCCAAAAGGTATTATTACGGCAAATATGTGTGAACATGATAGAATAGGGTAGAATAGAATAGGGTTCTGTGTGATATACTGAAGACTAGCTGAAGTCAACAATTTTTAAAAAAATGAGACCATCCTGTACACATTTTCGAGGTAGAATAGTATGGATATGGTTTGCTTCTTGATAAATCTTGACACCACAAAAAAATATTTGACCAGAATTTCAAAGATTTACAGCATCATAATGAAAATATATATTCATTTATCATGAGAAGACAGTATTTTTGTTTATATAAATAACTATTAAACACAAATATTGGTTAATTTTGCCTTCTCTTAATAGAAAACCTGAAAATTTCAGAATCAGGGTGAAAAATATAAATATGGACCCTTCTGACCGACAATTGATAAAGATATTAACACTTGTATTTAATGGGATCCTAATGAAATAATGTTTCAAATTGGTTAAAATCATTATGAAATCTTTTTGTAATAAGTAAAACAAGACAGTAAAGTAAGCTTATAGTCCATTAATTGATTTGTATGTTATATTCTTGAGCGTCGTAATATGAATAGTCTTGTGAGTGATTAGATATCTGAGTAATTAAAACATCAAATTGAACCTTGATCTAGTACTGTAGTAGACTCTCAGCAAGCAGAACTGAATTTAAAACCACATTTATGTTATATTTTTCAGTTTTACAATGAAGAAGAAGCAAGAAAATATACCTCTAAGTAAGTCAGTCATATATGTTGTCATCATAATCCATATAAGGCATTCATCTTTATGTTTGAATTACTGTACCATAGCAAGAAAGTTTTGACTTTCAATTTACTTTCTGTAAAGGTAACTAGAAACATGAATTTTAAATATCATAGAGGAAATTTATGGTCGACTTCTTGACAAGTATTACAAATTTGTTTCTTGCATCCTGTTTGATAAATTGATCTGGTTGTATCTCATGATGTTGACCTATTTAGAAATGGCGCCTGAAGCAGATCATGCTTTTTTTTTTTCGAAACACCTGATAGGCCTAAAACTTCTATTTGGATTACCGGTACTCTTGATTTTGACAGTATGGATAAGATTTGATGAACAGAATTGTCTTGCCTGAGTACAGAATTTAATTTAAAACCTCTGAAATCAACAATGGATATATTGGAAAAATTTGATGACAATGTTTTGTTTTATTTCGGATGTAGGTTAGTGTCAAATTCTGTGAAATAAAGACCAAATAACATCAAAAGTAACTAATTAATAAGCTGTAAGGTGTTAGAAAAAGTTGAAACAAAAGGCATAAACTAATATTCATCACATATAGATCACACATTGTGTGGATATTTTTGTTTAACCAGAATTGTATAACAAGTAGGGTCAAAACACGAATGGAAACAGGTTTGAATTGAATTCAAAATCAGACATTAAAGATTAGATTAGTTGGAGGTAATGGTAAGATTGTCAAAATATTTTCAAAGCATGATTTATTTCTCTTTAGTTCAAATTTTTTTTCTTTTTTTTTTAAGTTCCCGAATGGTAGAGATACAACAACAGCTTTCTGAACGCGCAGTAGAATTATTAGCTCTTCCAACAGATACACCTTGTTTTCTATTAGATGTTGGGTAATTATTATTTTCATACACCCACATGGAATGTGGAGCATATATTGTCGTCACCCATCTCCATCCATCCTTCTACAATTGCCCTCAAACACTCTAGAAGGTGAGAGAGTGTGTTATTACCCTATTGAAAATCAGCAAAATCAAAAAAAGGTTATTGTTCTTAAAAACATGTTCGATTTTAGCTCGTAGCTTGATGGATTTTGATGAAACTTAGCATGATTTTTTTGTTATCACCTAAGGATAAACACATTCAATTTTTGACTCGTAAACACTCTTGAAGGCACAATTCTTTATCGAGAATATCAAAATATATTTAGTTTGAATTATTTCCCCTTGCTATTTAAAACGCATTCGATTTTTGGCTTGTAAACTTTCTACAACTTGCTGAAACCCAAGGTTGAACTGTATTGAAAATCAAAAATGTAAAAAAATATTTAATGAGTTGTTTCCTTGGTAGATTTTAATGTAACATAGTAATATTGTTCATTGAGGTGTATGACTGAAGGCTGAATATCTCATTCCGGTGATTTTACTGTCAAGTTTTATAGAGTATTTTGTTTGTAAACACCAAAGAATGATTGCCATAGCACGCTTGCGCATGGATGGGATGTTGTTTTTCCTGTTTTAGCGTTGTTTACCCAGACGAATTTTTGATTCATCTCTTGTTCACTTTTTTTTTAAAATTCCGAATATATTTTTATTGCTGCTGTTTGAAAATTGATAAAGTGTGGGTTGCATACTTATTGAACCAACAGTCCATATTAAACATAAATGTTAGACCAATTATCCCTTTAAGTTTGATTAAGTTAAAGTTTATGTTTTCTTATGGTCAAGACAGTTATATCTGTCTCTAAGTGGTTAAAGGGAGAAGTATGTATATGCATTATTTCCAACTAGGTAATTAGCAAGTTATGCAATACATATTTTAAATTAAATCATCCCTTGAATTTAAAATCTTTTTGAGGATTTGATATTTTTGTTAATATAGTATATTATGTTTTTATTATATTTATTTATTATACGCCCACATTATAATGTGGTCGTATATTGTCGTCACCCCTGTCGGTCCGTCGGTCCACAATTGCTTGTGAACGCAATAGAGGCTACAGTTTTTGTCGGATTTGAATGAAACTTGCTGTGATCATTTATATTGATGAGATCTTGGACAAGTTTGATCGTGACGATTTTTGGGTGAACGTTTTTTGAGTTATTGGCCTTGACTAAGTCAAATTGTGTCGAAATAGACTTGTGAACACGATAGAGAAAACAGTTTTCATCTGATTGGAATGAAATTTGGTGTGATCATTGAAGTTGATGTCATGTTGGTCAAGTTCGAAATAGACATTTCGATATACTGTTTTTGAGTTATTGCACTTCACTTAGTCAAAACGCGGCTTTTGATTCTGATAGACAATACAGTTTTCATCTGATTTTAATGAAATTTGGTGTGAACATTTATATTGACAAGAACTTGGATTAGACCTAAATAATCTTAGAGCTTTTGCGTGTGTTAAAACAGAAAATATATTTTAAAGTGGGCGTATCTTGCTAGGCAACCACTTGTTTATTTAGTTGTGGTTCTGGTTTAAGTGGAGAATGGTTATCTGAAGAGGGTCACATGTGGATTGGTGTAGATATTAGCCCTAGTATGTTGGGTAAGCATTTCTGTAGCTCGACAACCCCCATGATTTTCCTGTCAATGCACTTAAAGCAACACTCCCCAAAGTTTTTTCTGACATGCCTCTTCAATCGAAACCTCGAATTAGTTGAAATTTCTTCTAATGTCGACCATGTTGTAACTTTACTAAGGAGATAGTTCCTGAGATCAATTTGGAGGAAAGTGAACCAGTAATGATGATAGAGGGCGAGGACATTCCTGAAATGGAGATTGACCCTGAAGAGCAAAGAAGGGCAGAATCATTGTTTAAAGAACATTAATAGTTATTTAACTATGTTAAAAATATGCCTTATATGAAAGTAATTCATGTACAAGTATTTTTGCCATATACATTCAGTGCATGGTAACATGATAAAAAGGAAAATATACAGGATCAAGATAACTTACTCACAGTAATATAGGCATCATTTATTATGGTCACACTTATATGAGCACAAGATATTTTAGTCACAGTAATATGGGCATACAGTATTTGGTTGCAGTAATACAGAAACAAGTTATTTTAGTCACATTAATACATGCACAAAGTATTTTGTAGTTACATGTATCCCCTTAATCAATATTCACTCATAGTAATTACATGATAATCAGTTACAACATATTTTGATCAATTACTCCCCTACCTCACTAAAACAACCGCTTGCCAAAAACAAGGCTAAACCCTTCCAAAAACAACTTAATTGAGTTTATATTATGAAATTACCACATATCAGAAAAGGTAATCTCTACAACGTAACAAGTACATTTTGGATCATGAATCAATAGTGATAGCGAATTGTCATTGTTCTGGGTGGTAAATTTCCTAAAGGTACTTGGTTGTACCGGTATTGACCAATATACTTTGTGCCCGTTTTACTGTGAAAAAAATACAGTGTGCCTGTATTACTGTGATCGAAATACCTTATATTTGTATTACCGTGACTGCATCTCTGTGATCATCTTGCCTATATCAATTGCCTGTTTAAATTCTAAAAATTTGATTCCGATTCTTGACATTTTTTTTTCAGAAATAGCAAAAGAAAGAGAGGTAGATGGGGATGTTATTTTATGTGATATGGGGTATGGAATGCCTTTTAAGCCTGGAACATTTGATGGTGTTATTAGGTAAGTTCTTAATTTAGTGATATAGTGTACCTCTTGATTATGGCTGTTCGGTTTACTTGCAATTCAATTAATCTTTTTTGCCATTTTGATTTAGAATTGAAAAAAGTTCTGTGAATTAAGCACCATGAAGGTTGAAAATTTTTGGCATATGTCAAAAAAGACCAAGGCTTCACTAGTTTTTCAAAACCATTTTAGTAAATATTTAAATTTTCACACAATTTGTTCATGTATTAAAATAGGGAAGGTGAAATCTGCATTTAGTTTAATTTTGAACTAACGTGCCTAATCAATATATTTCAAATTCTTTATTCTAAATATCTAGCCTTCTGTGGTCTAATTTTAACTGTGAGATATTATAATCTAAATTCTTCATTTATAATTTTAACTTATTTCTAATCTTGTATTTCCAAATTACATATTTTATGTTCCTTTTTGTCTATTTTGATTGTTGAATTAAAATTTTTATTTTTTACATTCTAGATTCGTAATGTTCAATTGTTTATTTCAATGATTTATTACATTTTACACATACTGTCTTTTTCTTGTAAATGACCAAAGAATTAGTATTACGAACTTTTAATTTTGACAATTCAAATCATCAATTGTAGTTTTGAAAAGTTAGATTGAAAATTGTCTTATAACTTGAGCTTTATATATTCAGCATTTCAGCACTACAGTGGTTATGTAATGCAGACAAAAGATATCATCACCCTCCTAAAAGATTATTTAAATTTTTCTCCACACTATATGCATCCATGGTATGTTATCCTATTTATTATTATTATATCTATCTTTTGAAAGAGATTCATTGTTCATCCTTTTGTTCTTATATTTTGAACTACTTCGGCTTAAAAAGTAATTTGGTGGATGTTGCCATAAAGACAGATAATGTGCATTATTTTAGGTCATTGCATTTCATGTGTGACTTGTTTTGTTCATTAAGCATCTGTTATAGAAGGGTGGTACATACAAGGTACTGTTACTATTCAAGACACACAGACATCTGTTTGAAAATTCAGTCCTACACACAAGTCGGCTGGGTCTAGCTTGGTCTAATATTGTCATTGAGTTTGATTGTTTTATAATAAGATGATAATTAGTTTACTGTCATCATTTAAATTGAAAAGTACACATTCCATACTGGGGAGAAATGAAACTTAATACTTTTATTGTCATGGAAAGAAATGCCCTACTCTAAGAATTTGGTCAATGTGATCAGAACTGAGTTTAAGACAATACTGTGAACTTGAAGACAAAATTCAGTTGTGTAGAAAATACTTGACTAAAATATAAAGATCAAGCTAAAGTTAAATGTTATCTGAATCCCTTTTTGTCGGTCCAAGTCCTTTGGGAATTATACATTTATTCTTAATACCAATACAATTAAAAGCACTTAAGGATATTATTCGAACTTAAAGTATTTTTTGGTTCAAATTAGGTTATGAACTGATTGTTATAAACTGAATCTTTTGCTTGATATATTGTTGATGATTTATTGTTCATGAATATGTTTGGTGGTTTGATAATCAAAAATGATTTGTTAGTCAATATGAATATGTTTTGTGGTTCGATATAAAGAATTGTTTTGTTAGTCAATCTGAATATGTTTGCGATTCGATATATAGAATTGGTGCTTTGTGGTTCGATATAGAAATGATTTGTTAGTCAATCTGAATATGTTTTGTGGTTCGATATAGAAATGATTTGTTAGTCAATCAGAATGTGTTTTGTGGTTCGATATAGAAATGATTTGTTATTCAATCTGAATATGTTTTGTGGTGCGATATAGAAATGATTTGTTAGTCAATCTGAATATATTTTGTGGTTCGATATAGAAATGATTTATTAGTCAAACTGAATATGTTTTGTAGTTCGATATAGAAATGATTTGTTAGTCAATCTGAATATGTTTTGTAGTTCGATATAGAAATGATTTGTTAGTCAATCTGAATATGTTTTGTAGTTCGATATAGAAATGATTTGTTAGTCAATCTGAATATGTTTTGTAGTTCGATATAGAAATGATTTGTTAGTCAATCTGAATATGTTTTGTAGTTCGATATAGAAATGATTTGTTAGTCAATCTGAATATGTTTTGTGGTGCGATATAGAAATGATTTATTAGTCAAACTGAATATGTTTTGTAGTTCGATATAGAAATGATTTGTTAGTCAATCTGAATATGTTTTGTAGTTCGATATAGAAATGATTTGTTAGTCAATCTGAATATGTTTTGTAGTTCGATATAGAAATGATTTGTTAGTCAATCTGAATATGTTTTGTAGTTCGATATATGGAATTGATTTTTCTACTCTTTTTATTTTGAAACATTTAATAGCATTGAATAAAGATTGCAAAATTCAGAAGAATTTTTTTTAGATAAACATCAAATCTGATTATGATTATTTTAAGTTTTAGCAATGTTTTGACCTGGGTCTGTAATGTAAAAGTAATTAATTGTAACATGATTCTTGGTGTTTAAAACTGTGGACTGTCAGCATGAGATGGTCATAAACTTGTCCTTGATTACCGGTAATTGTTAATGACACTAAGAAAGATCAAACGTTACTCGTGGTGAGCAGATTCCCCGACTTGTTTGTTGGACTGAATTGGAATTCTTTCATGTTAATTTGGTATTTATAACATATAATTATGTATTTTCCTTTTCAGAGTCGTGGTGCCAAGGCAGTCTTTCAATTATACCCTGAGAATAGTTCACAGGTAACTTTAAAAAACATTTGATGATCTAGCATGTTATTTGATTTAGTATTAAGTGTTCAAACGCTACAGGCGCATATATGTGCCTGCTGGCTTGAATGCTACAGGTGCAGATATGGGACATGTGCTGTGTTCTTACTAAAACCATATTTTAAAACGCATTTCCATTAGAGAACTGATGGTATGAAAAAAGTCATGTGGTTGATTTGTGAAAATTTCATTTGAAAGTGACCAAAAATCGAATGTATTCTGCAGTTAACATTGTGTATATTCTTCAGTATAGTGATATAATGGCATGTAGGGTTTTGAGTGAAAATTGCAATTTAGAAATCAATTTTTGGAGGATCATTTATTGGTAAATTAGATACAACAAGAAATAATAATAGCCCTGGTTCAAGACCACTGTCGACAAGAATAGTTCCGCTTGTTTTAAACCTGGCCTGATCTCAAACTTCTAATTAAGGTATATGGGTACAATAGAAATTTTGATTAAACCTAATAAGTTTGTATTTGAATGACAAAACAGAAGATGCATGTACATTTGTTAAATGGCAATTAATAAATATGACAGGTTTGACCTTCCAAAGAAAACTGTAGTCTCTGTCGCGTTCACAAGCCACTTTTGACTTAAGGAAAATAACTAAACAACTGTTCATCGAAAAATCATCGATGTTAAATTTGTCTTAGATCTCATGTATATAAATGATCACAGCAAATTTCATCCAAATCCAATGAATACTGTAGTCTCTATCGTATTCACAAGCCAATTGTGGACAGACGGACAATATGACCACATTATAATCTGGAGTATAAAAACAACCAGGCCTGTAAGAAGGCGTAATTAAATGATATGGTGTTAGAAGAGTTAATTAATAGTTGAATTATCAAGTTTAAATACAGCATAGAAATCAGCCCTTTAGATTTTTTTTTTAATTGATATTTATGGTTATTTATAGTTAGAGTTAATCACATTTCAAGCCATGAAAGCTGGTTTTACTGGTGGATTAGTGGTAGATTATCCTAATAGTACTAAAGCTAAGAAGTAAGTAACCTCTGGGTAGATTTTATTTGTTGAATTTAGCCAGCTAGACTATATAATATCTTGTATAATAAGGATTTAATCAGGTAAATGAACGAGCAGGAAACTTATGAATAACATGAGTATATGCATCTTTTTCATATGATTTTAAAGGGAACTACAACCATATTAATTTTGATAAGGTGTGTGAAATGTGGTTTTAAAAAATTACATAAATATTTTACTGATTTTAATAGGGACAGTGTTTTGAATTATTCAATATTGTTTCAGAATATTTTTATGTTTGTTTACTGGAGGAGGGAATCAAACTTTACCTAAAGGTCATGGTACAGATGTTTCAGATGAACATGTAGCCTATAGTGATAAAAGGTAATCTATGAAGTATTACATATACCAAATAAATGTATATATATCTGAACTAATCAAGTTGACAAAACCAGTCGTTTTCTTTTTAGAAACTAATACTAATTGTCTTCCATATTTCAGACTTAATTTTGGTAATTTAAAAGGAAAGTCAGTAAAGAAAAGTCGAGACTGGGTAATGGAAAAAAAAGAAAGGCGAAGAAGACAGGGAAGGTAAATGATCTAGTTAACTTTAATTACTTTAGCCATACATAATACATGTTATTTTGACTTTTATTATTGAGATTCATAAGGCATCAAATAAATCTAAAATATTTAGTGTCAGTTATTGCCCTTGTGTTTGAAAACGGGTTTAACTTTTTGGCTAATAAACAAACTAGAAGGAAACAATTCATGACCAATGTTGACAAAACTCACTGAAATTGTTGGATATCGCAAGGGATGAGCCTAATTGAAAATTAAAAATATCAAAATATATCTAATATGAATTATTGCCCTTGTTCTACATTCTACATGGCACAATTCTCGATGAAACTTGGTGTGAGAGTGTGTTATAACTCAAGGATGAACCCTATTGAAAATCAGCGAAATCAAAAAATTTTTTAGTATGAGTTACTGCCCTTGTTCTTGAAAACGCATTCAAGTTTAGCTTGTAAACACTCTAGAAAGAACTATTCTTAATGGATTTTGGTTAACTTTGGCTTGAGTATTTGTTTTTACCCAAGGATGAACCCTATTATAAATTAAATAAATAGAATTATATTTAGTGTCAGTTATAGCCCTTGTTCTTGAAAACGCGTTCAAATTTAGCTTGCAAAAACTCTAGAAATAACCATTTTTAATGGATTTTGATGTAACTTGGCTGGAGTATTTGTTGTCTCCCAAGGATGAACCCTATTGAAAATCGAAAAATATTTAGTACAAGTAATTGACCTTGTTTTTGAAAACGCATTCAATTTAACTTGTAAACAATCTAGAAAGAACAATTTTGAATGGATTTTGATGAAACTTGGCTTTAGTATTTGTTTTCTCACAAGGATAAACCCTATTGAAAATCAGATAAATCGAAAAATATTTAGTGTCAGTTATTGCGCCTGTTTTCAAAAACGCTTTCAACTTTTAGCTTGTGAACACTCTAAACATTCCTTTTTGACAAAACTCGCTGAAACTGTTTAATATCAACCAAGGATGAGCCTTATTAAGAATTAAAAATATCAAAATATTATTAAGGGTGAACCCTATTGCAAATCATAAAAATACCGAAAAATATTTAATGAGTTGTTATTAGGTACAATTCTTGACAGTTTTTAATGAAACTAGAGACCCTAGAAAAAAATAGGTTGGAAGGTTGAATATTTCATTCCACTTATTGTAACCTTACTGAAAAGTTTTTATTTGAAATAAATGCTGCCAGTGGGCGTATATTACCTTGCCTGGCAAGCTATCTTTTAGGCCGTACAAAGTAAATTGTCTGTTTTACAGGCCCCGCGCGCTCCAGTAAAATACCCTGCGCTCCAAAACTATTTATTGACATTTTGGAATAATTAATAAATAATGCGCGCGCGTCTCCAAAATTGTGTGTAAAATAGAGTTATTTCCCCGTTCCCGAAAATATTTTTACCATAATTATCTCCCTTGACGTTTAACGAAAAACCGGAAGTGGCTTAGAATGCGTTTTTCATCACCGAAAAAAAGATTTTCTTCTACAACTTTAAACTGAAATTGATTCTGATACAATTTAACGTTCGAAAATACAATTATTTGCGGAAGGAAGCACAATTATGAAAATTATTCACTTTCGTGAGGACATTCCAGACATTAAATTAATCTTAATCTTGAAGATTTCGTTTCTGGATAATAATGGTGGAACAAATCGAGACCCGTTACAATTAGAAGTAAAAGAATGCACCGGGTTTTTTTCTGCTATTGATTTGAAAAAGTTAATATTTATGCAAAAATGGGAACGAATACAAGAAAATACGAATTTTATACGTTCCAATACGATCGATTTTCTCATTATTGGTATCACTCAACACATTCCGCTTTACTAAAGTAAAAACCGGAAGTACTCCGTTAGTACGAGTTATAGAAAAATCGGCATTTGTAACATAATAAGCCTAGATAAAAATTATTAAAATAGAAGTTCGATCTAATCAGATTGTTCTGTTCTTGTCATGTGATGTGATGTATGACAATTTGTTCCAAAATTTCCAATAATTATTACCATACAATGGCGTTTTAAAATACAGTTTACAGATGGATAGAAATGGATTAGTACTGTAGTAGAATAACATTGTCTTGACATAATATTATCAGCCCTGAAGCACCCTAAGTGCATCATTGTCAGAGGTAGTAAATATGTTGGAATGATTACGTTTATGTGAAGTTGAAAGGTAAAAAAGTTCTGTTATTTCTTTCAACTATTATCATTCAAACCCAAAAAACATCAGCTGATAGTTGCATCTCAATGGTGATTTAAATCTATTTTTTAAATTTGTGGAAATAAATAATAAATAGCTTCGCTCGCTCCAATTTCCTTTGGTGCCAAATTTAAAAAAGCGCTTATAAATAATAAATAATAAATTCGCCCTCTTGCCCCATTTTTAAAAAAAAAAGGCCTGTAAAACAGACAATTTACTTTGCACGGCCTTAGTTGTCATATAAGTTAATAAATGTCTATGAATTTTCTGCTTGTTCTCTGCAACATATCTAAAGATGCATCAATTACTGGGACTAGATCCAGATTGTTACATATGCTTCTGGTAATTCAGAGGAATACAAGTGTTTGTATCCTTACAGAATAACTTGATTCTTCTTCTGAAACAAAGCATTCATTGAATCCCCTTATTAAATGATTATTTAATTTTATTTTCAGAGAAACAAGACCAGATTCAAAATACACTGGCAGAAAAAGAAAACCAAGATTCTGATAATAAATTTGTCATAATGCTCATGAATTTTATTCCTTTTATATTTTCTCAAAAAAATGAGAGACCAACAGACAAAATGAACATCAGACAGAATTCTTCTGACTACTTTTGCTATAAAAATGGCATTCTATTTTTTTTTTTCGGTTGTAGGTCAGCTTGTGACACTCGCTAAAATTTTGATGAAAAACATATTGTAATTGTAAATTGAAGAATGAAAATGTGTGCTCTTGGTGAACACTTGAAACTGATTTCATCTTTCTGGCAAGAAAAATTTGAGACATACGTTGGAGCAATTCTTAAATCCCAACTTCCTTGCCACTGGACAAAGATCACAAGGGTACTACTCTGTGTGGTGCATGAAAGCCTTGAACCGAAATTAATGAAAGAAAGACCAACTGGTTTAGAAATTATTTAATCCACATCAAAATGCTAAATAATATAAATATTAGCTTTTTCATTTCCAATTATGAACTAGATATAGAACTGAATTATAAACATATTTTTTTTATAAATTAACACAGCTGTTCATTAAGTTAATCCTTTTCTGAAAACATAGTTTGAAATAAGCAAACCATTGGATAGGGCAAAAATGCAAGGTATCCTAAAACAATAGCAACTGGTAATAGCTTTGGCTTTCCTTCAGTTGAAGTAAGATTTGCCTGCTTCTTTAAAACTGGGTTTCGTAAAGCTCTTGTGGCATAGTTCCTGGCTGCTCTTGTAAAATTCTTGCTTAAAGTCAATCCTACAGGTTTATTGATCAACATATTAAGCTTCATCATATTCTGGCTGGCCATGTTGTTATTAATGACTGCAAAATACAAAAGAGGGTTGTTTTCAAGTAGAAGAAAAATAAATGAAAATGTAGATTAGAATGAAATTATCTGATATTATGTCTGCAATATCAACAGCAAGAAGGAAAAATATTTTGAAAGGATGTGTTATAACTATTTAAGGCTTTATTTAGGTCACTAAACCTTTGTATGCTGATTAGAAGCCTTGACCACTATTTCAATTTCTCAAGAAATAACATCATGATCCCACACTCAATCACTCAATCAATAAGTCATAGAAATATGAAGCATTTCAAAATAATTACAATACCTGTATAGTTTAATTACTTATTATATTAACTTAAGTTTTATGGATTTAACAAATTATGCATTAGATAGGGAACCATCCAGAATGTAGGGTAGGCCCTAGCACCAGTGGAAAATGTATTCACATTAAGGCTACCGTTTGCATGCTTGTTGAATGTAAAGCAGTTGTTAGGGTCTTTGTTTAAGTCTTTATTAGGAATTGTAGCTGTAACATTATGGTTAAGTGATGTTACGAAAGCACAGGTACAGGAATGTAGGCGTAACCTCTTGTGAGAAAAAGTATTGTTTGTGAAGTTAGTTTGAAAAATATAAAACATTTAAAATAAAGTTCAAAAGCTTCTAAATCTGAAATATATAAGAGGAATACTGGTTCCCATAGGAACATTATTATCCATGGTAATAATAATAACATTTTTATTTGTGGAACTGAGGGATTTTTCCTAAAAGAACAACTTAAATGAAAGAAGGATAAGGTTTAATAAAATGAGGGATTTTTTCCAATGGTAAGCTATAACAGAAATAACTAATAAGGCTTGAATTAAGTTTTATGAATCTACATAAGGAGGGGTAATCTACCACGGACTAAGATATTATTTATCTTTTTATTTCGGGTATAGGCTATCACTAATTCATTTGACGGATAATGTGGACGGATAATTATTCGGGGAACTTGACCAGCTGTATTGTTGTATTGTACAAAGGGTCATTCCTGAAGGATGCATAGTTTGAAATTTATTTATCCAATAATTTTCTCGAATAAGGCGAATTTTCTTAGAATCAGTACCAGGTTGTTCGTTCAATCGGAATAATTCTAAGGTTTGTTATGTGGTGGTCGGGTTGATTTAAAGTGTTTTGAAAGAAGTTTTATTAAATTTTTTTAAAATGATGTCAGACTTATGATGATTAAAATGGACCCTTAATGAATATTTTGTCTCTCCAACATATTGTTGGTCACATTTTGTGCAAGAAATAAGGTATTTATGATATTTGTGCTCTTACTTGTAATTGAGTTTGTCATTTATTTGAAATGTGGAATCTGTGCGTCTATTTTGAAAAGAAGTAGTTGACAAAATGAAGGGACAAGCTTGACAGCCGTTGTTGTTGCAAGGATGAACTATAGAATTTGGTATTGGTAAAGATTGGAATTGTTTTTAGCAGAGATTTCTGCAACTGTGGAGCTTTTGATATTTCTTAAGAACCTTCTCGATTACCGGTAACCACGTTCATGTAATTTTTGGAAAACAGTAGTCTTTATTAGGGTTAGTTTTAAGGTTTGGAACAGTTCTTCATTGTATAATTATGAAACAAAAATTGCTAAGTTAAATGTAGGCTCACTTTCATAGTGATAGCCTAATCTTTAACAGAATCTTAAACTGCTTGATCCCAAGCCAAGTAAGTTATTGTGAATATTTAATTTATAATATCATGAATAATTAAAAGCATTTAATCAATAACAACAAGAACTTGGTAAAAAAGGTAGAAAATCACATAATTACCTATCCTTTTCAAGGGCAATCGTTGATCAACTTCGCACGGGAAGTAGACTTATTTCCCAGTCTTATAAATCTTAAATCCATGAAACATGTCATGACAATCGCGGCAAAATCTAACGTTTCCGGTAAACGTCACGTCGTCGTTGTGTCAAAGCGTCCATGCTGTTATGCACCAAAACGCCATTAATTTTTATATAAAAATAAAAATATGTAATGTTAACATATCTTAAATTTCAATCATATTGATAGATTTCTCAAGATATTCTTATTTCTAAAATTGCAGCTAACATAGCACGAAAAAATAACTGAAATAAAATATGAATCATGTTACAGACCGATGAAATGAAAAAAATATTTCATTATTTAGGACATTGGCATATCATTTAAAAGATCTTGTTTTGGCCTTAATTAACTGTCCCATGATAAATGGATTCCTTTTCCATTTAAGCTATTATGGCTTGTACTATGTCAAAGACAATATGTTTGGTAGTGTATAATCCGAAGATCGAAGATCGCAGACCTGTATAATCCGAAGATCGCAGACCCCAACTATAATCCGCAGACCCCCTATACTATATTCCGCAGACCCCAACTATAATCCGCAGACTCCCTATACTAGAATCCGCAGACCCAACTATAATCCGCAGACCCCCTATACTAGAATCCGCAGACCCCATCTATAATCCGCAGACCCCTATACTAGAATCCGCAGACCCCAACTATAATCCACAGACCCCTATACTATATTCCGCAGACCCCAACTATAATCCGCAGACCCCCTATACTATATTCCGCAGACCCCAACTATAATCCACAGGACCCCAACTATATTCTGCAGACCCCTTCAAAAGCTGCAGATTTTCTGCGATCTTCGGATTATACACTACCAATATGTTTAGATAATACATTTTTTTGTACATGTCTGGGGCTAAGTAGGCCTACTAACAAGAATGTATGTGAGAGAATTCGCATAGTTCAAGATAGTTTGCCAGACGAGGTAATATATGCCCACTGCGGCAGCATTGAATTTGAACAAATTTCTGTCATACATTTCTTTTCTGGGTAATTGTACGACATTACTAAGTTTCATTAAAAATCTGTCCAAAATTGTACCTTCTAACAAAGGAATAACTCATTAAATATTTATCAGTACTTTTGATTTGCAATAAGGTTCATCCATGGGTGATAATAATCAATTTCAACAAGTTCCATCAAAATCTGTAATAAATTGTGCCTTGTATTATACCCTTTCACACTGCTAAAGTAATTCGGTTCCATCCAGTTCTATCTAAATATCTGCTGTTACACTGGCAAAAAAACTTATTTGGATATAACTGGAAGTTATCCAGATAGAAAAATCTACCTCCATAGGTGGTTTTCCTCTGGATACGATCCAGTTTTGCCAGTGCAAAACCAAACAAGTTTTCCAGATAAGTAGGCCTACATCATGTGATGTATCATGTGTATAAACACAAAATGGTGTCTCTTCTTGGTGGTAATAACTTTGCTTAGCAGTGCGAAAGCAGCTATCTAGATAGACTTGCAG
Organism: Nipponacmea schrenckii; assembly: GCA_030562195.1. Lineage (NCBI taxonomy): Eukaryota > Metazoa > Mollusca > Gastropoda > Lottiidae > Nipponacmea > Nipponacmea schrenckii. The sequence continues at coordinate 18,510,703 of CM060201.1, forward strand.
TTTCATCAAAATCCGACAAGAATTGTGCTTTCGAGCAGGATGAATTTGAGAGCATTTTCAAGAACAAGGCCAATAATTCATGCTTAATATTTTTCAATTTTGCTAATTTTCAATAGGGTTCATCCTTGTGTCATAACATATTTATATTAAGTTATGGTTATAACCCTCTCTCTCACCAAGTTTCATCAAAATCCATTAAGAATTGCACAATGTAGTTCGTTTACGAGCATTTCAAGAGCAAAGGCAATAACTCATACTTAATATTTTTCGCTTTTGTAATTTTTAATAGGGTTCATCCTTGAGTGATCATGAACACTCACACAAAGTTATTTCAAAAACCAGTAAAGAATTGTACCTTCTAGAGTGCTTTCGAGCAATAGGCATACCCTAAAACCTGATACGAGATATCAGATATTAAAAATAACAATTTTACCAAATTTTTTTTACGAACCGTCGAATCTAGCGAAAACTTTCTTGTCTAACTCCGGCATAATCGCCTGTCACCATGGTTAGTAATGGAACAGCTTATGTTTGAAAAGAAACGATCAGGAAAAGACCAATGAAACGTGAACCGACCTGGAACTGAGCTGCAAATCAACAGGGAACGACCTCAAACTATTTTGCAATGAATTCTTAGCATGCTTATTTGCCCGAAAACTCATCAGTCATATTTTTTTAAAATGTGCTTTTTAAAAATCACATAAAGATTAGTGACACTTTTTTTTTTAAATATAAATATCTAAATACCCTCATGTCAGTTATTATTCATAAGCTCGTTTTGAAGTTGTTTAGGGGAATATGATTTTGCGTTCATGATTGCATGCTACCAGTAAAATGTCGTTTTTTAAAGGGATAATAGGCGTTAGAACGAACATAAAAAATTAAGTTCAGTCAAATTTGGACAATAACAGTATATATCCATCAGTGGACTTACCTATACATCAAAATCCCTCTAAAATCCGATAAATCCCCAAAATAAAGTAGTTAATCATAAAACGCTTGAGCCATCCATCAAGCGATTTTCAAATCGTGTAAATATAAAGGGAAGTAACTCTAACATGCGGGTTTTCACGCGTCCTTGACCCCTATTGTTGAATTCCACAATGATGTTTTAGCGTTGATTTACCAGACGCTTTTATTCTCAAACTGAATGGAATCGTCGCTGGCTCACTTTTTTTTTAAAATTCCGAATATATTTTTATTGTGGCTTTTTAAAATTTGGTAAAGTGTGGGATGCATACTTATTTAACTAATAGTCAATATGAAACACAAATATAAGCCGTAGGACGAGTGTATTCTAACGCCTATTATCCCTTTAAGACGAAATTTTAGTATGTTGACCGTTTACAAATTTGACGTAAACAATGTAACAATTTTGTTTAATTTGTTATACGATGTTATACATCAGATTTCATATGTGCGTTATATCACATTTAAATTGCTCTCAGTTGGGAAATATTGTTAACTTCTTCGTAAAAAAAAAAACATTGATGAAATTGTTATTTTTAATATCTGATATCAGGTTTTAGGGTATGCCCGAGCAATAGTGGAGAGGGCATGGGTGACAACAACAGACGCGCCACAATTCACGTGGGTGTAGAAAATCAGAGCTCCAATAGTCCTATGTTTATCGGCCGTTTGATTCTTTTCCCCATAGCTGCAAGACTAGAACTTCTAGCTTTCTAAAGCCCTGTACTCCCTCAACTATTTTTAGTCTTAAAATAAAAACTCAAGCAGTTAAAATTTGGTTTCAGATATTCATTAAAGGGATAATAGGCGTTAGAATACACTCGTCCTACGGTTTATATTTGTGTTTCATATTGACTATTAGTTAAATAAGTATGCATCCCACACTTTACCAAATTTTAAAAAGCCACAATAAAAATATATTCGGAATTTTAAAAAAAGTGAGCCAGCGACGATTCCATTCAGTTTGAGAATAAAAGCGTCTGGTAAATCAACGCTAAAACATCATTGTGGAATTCAACAGTAGGGGTCAAGGACGCGTGAAAACTCACATGTTAGAGTTACTTCCCCTTATATTTACACGATTTGAAAATCGCTTGATGGATGGCTCAAGCGTTTTATGATTAACTACTTTATTTTGGGGATTTATCGGATTTTAGAGTGATTTTGATGTATAGGTAAGTCCACTGATGGATATATACTGTTATTGTCCAAATTTGAGTGAACTTAAAATTTTATGTTCGTTCTAAGGCCTATTATCCCTTTAAGTTGCTATGTCAGATTTTGATGGGCTATAATTCTGGAAGTTTTTTTTACCAAATATCAACAAATCTATAGATAGCATTGGTCAAGGTCATTGTACACTGAAAATTCCAAGGTCATTAAAGGTCAAGGTCACAAGATAGAGACTTTAAAACTTGCAACAAAGTATATTAAAGACACTTTGAGGCAAATCAAGCCAGAAAGTTGCCATACAAACTAGATGAAAAATTCTTCCTTATTATGTAGTATCTCATTCTGGTTTAGCAAATATTTTGTTTTAGATATTCACTTGGTGGTTTAATAAGACTAGATATACTAGACCATTTTCTGTTCTTGCTGGAGGCATTACAGCAAAATATATTCTAGCCAAATATGAAGCTGCTCGCGCTGAAACGGGAACTGATCCAAACATTTTGATGACTTTTAATTGTGTGAACAATGTCTATAGCTTGTGAAATTCAGATTGATCTGATAATTGGCAACAAAGTTCAACATTTATTTTATCAAGTATATTTCAAAACCTATAATTTATCAACTTTATAAGATAAATCTTATAACAAGAAACAAAATAAAGAAAATTTGAACTAAATTGGCCGATAAATAAGCTCTACAGACCCGATTATTATGCAAGAGCTCACTGCCCTCTAGCAAAAATTTGGTTTCAGATATTCATTTTTGATTCCAGCCCAGTTAAAAATGTTTAGTCCAAACAAAAATGTTCTATCTATTTCATTTTTTCAAGTGACCTTCCCATAAAAAATTTAATACGAAAACAAAGCAAATTTCCAAGCATTGAACATGTTATGTACGGTTATAGTTAGCAACCCAAAAAACATTCAGAAGAAACAAATAATTCAGTGTAAAATTTCTCTACATAGTTTATTGAAATAATAATATATTGTCATACTTATTATTATTATTTTCATTAAAGTTGTCAAAAACAAAACAGTTTTTCTAGTGATAATAGTTAACAAACACATAAAGAAATTAATGAAGAAAGATATGAATGAATGATTTATGAATTGTATATTTCATATTCTTTTGTATTTTAAATTTAAATATTTGACTGAATATACAATAATAGTCTTATCATAATTCAAAATCCTGAATAAAAAGATAGCTTGCCAGGCAAGGTAATATACGCCCACTGGCAGGATTGAATTTGAACAAAAACTTGACAGTACCAAAAGAATTAAATATTAAATACTCAGTCATATACTTCTTTTCTGGGGTGATAAATGTACAATATATCTAAGTTTCGTTAAAAATTTATCAATATTTGCACCTTAAATATTTTGGGTATTTTGATTTTCATTAGGGGTTCATCCTTGAGTGATAAACAATTTCAACAAGTTTCGTCAAAAAAGTAAAGAATTGTGTCCTGTTGAGTGTTTACAAGCTAAAACCGCTTTGAACGAAAAAAGGTAATATTCATATGAAATAAATTTCAATATTTTTGATTTTCAATAAGATTCATCCTTGAGTGATACAAATTTTTAGCAAGTTTTTTGTGCCTTCATAAATGCGTTTGCACTGAAAATTGAACGCGTTTTCAAAAACAAGTGTTTACAAGCTAAAACCGCTTTTAACAAAAAAAGGTAATTTTCATTTGAAATAAATTTCAACATTTTTGATTTTCAATAAGATTCATCCTTGAGTGATACAAATTTTCAGCAAGTTTTTTGTGCCTTCAAAAATGCGTGAGCACTGAAAATTGAACGCGTTTTCAAAAAACAAGCGCAATAAAAGTTATATCAAAATCAGTCCAGAATTGTGCTGACTAGAGTGTTTATGAGCAATTGTGAACGGACATGGGTAACAGCAATATACACTCCACATTTAATGTGGGCATTTAAAAAGATTTTATTGAAAATGTTCCCTTCACCCCACTTGGTGGATGAGCAATCCCTACTATTTATAATAAGAAGTTACAAATACATGAAAGAGCTCTCAAATTTGTTTGCTGACTTTCTAAAATGCTGAAAGCTCATAATGGGCCTTATTTGCCAGAAAAATTCAGCTTTACATTCCTGTAATTCAAATGATGTGCTTATAATGAAAATATTTAGTATAGAAACAATGAAGAGTATCAAATGTTACAAGCATCCAATTAAACTCAACATAAATATGTGAAAAAATGCCAATATCAATATAATACACAACAATAACTCAAAACAGATTCCAAACTTATAATTGTTTCTGTCCAGAACACAGTTGCAGATCAGTGTCATGGAAGTGCTTTTGTTATTATTATTACAATCTAATGTTTGTTACCTAATATTATTTCTATGGGTTACCATCATAATGTGTAATAACCCACATAAAAAATATTGCAACCAGAATCTTCATTTGCAGTTTATTCAGATTGCATTACGAAGTGGCACATAACATGAGCAAAGCAAACTACAGAAAAAGAGTGAAATGTAATTCATAAAGAACTGTTTATCTTAAAAGATACATGTAGCTTACCAGGCATGGTAATATGCGGCCACAGGCAGCTTTGATTTTGAATATAAATATTAGTAACAATCACCAGTCTGAAATATTCAGCCTTCACTCACACTTCTTTGGGACTAAGGACTAATATAGTTTTGTAAAAATCCTGGTTTTAACTAGCTAAATTTTGATTGCAATTATTAAGTAACTCATATTAATTGTTTTTCAATATTTCTGATTCTCCATGAGGTTCATCCTTAAGCAAAATTCGTCAAAATCCGTAAAGAAATTGAACACGATTTCAAAAACAACAGCAATAACTGATAGTAAATATTTTTTGATTTATCTGATTCTCAATAGGGTTCATCCTTGGGCGATTGCTAATTTTAGTTTCAAGTATTATCAAAATCCATCTTTCAAGCTGGGGAATCCTCTTACTAAATATGATACATTTTTCGCTAATGTTCAATAGGGTTCATCCTTGAGTTATAACACACTCTTCATCAAATTCCAAGAAATGCTCATTGTACAGTTTTTAAAAGCATTTCAGGAACGGAGCAATAACTCATACTGAATCTTTTTGGATTTTTTAAATTTTCATTAGTGTTCATCCTTGGGTGGTTGTGAACACTCACATAAAATCCCTTCAAAATCAGTCAAGAATCATGCCTTCTAAAGTATTTACTAGGAAATGTGAACAGACGGACTGACAGACAGATGGACGTAAGTCACAGCAATATTCGATCCACATTTCGTGTGGGCATGTAAAAAAGACTGAGAAGAAAATGATAGCAAAATAAATTTGTGTAATTACAGTATTCTAGTAATTATAAGACTAATTCTACAATCCTAGCCAACTTACAAATTTTACTAGTCTTACTAACAAATTGGACATGAGACAAATTAATTAAAGGGATATAAGCATCTAAATCTTTGATTTTCTGTTTGAGTACAATTAACATTCTATTATGTAGTTATTATCAATGATGCTACTTGACTATAAACGAGAATGTTCGTAACAGTTTTGAAATGAGAGTTTTAACTGCTGCAAAATTGTAGAAGGTTGAGGTCCAGTGTTAATTCTGAATATGATCATTATAACTTGACTTGATCTCTATCAGCTGGTACAGAATATAATTATCTAGACAACAAGTTTCAGTAAAAACTCTAACAGAACTTCTGTTGAAAACATGAATCAATTTGATGACAAAACTAACAAGATTGCAACAAAATTAATATTAGTATCATACAGTTGGGAGTATGATGGCCAGTGTTGTTGAAATTGCATACTGCAATGGGAACACTATGACAAAAATGACACTAAATAACAATGATTATGAAACAGTAATTCTATATCCATCAGACAGAAGATTAACATTACCAAATACCAATTCTACTGCTTTAGGATTCCTGGGTCTTTTTAAGGGATAGTATACTGCATTTAAGATTGAACATATAGTTTTAAACTTCGCCAATAAGAGCATATATTCATCAGTAAATATACCTGTTGACATAAATAACACAAAAAAATCAATAAAAAACTTAGTAATTATCCATAAAGATGCTTTTGATTAATGGGAAACAATAAATACAAAAGTAAATTAGTTTTGTGAGTTTTCCAGATTTTAACAGACTCTGTTACTTTATGACACCAGGTAAGTTCACTGATTAAAATAAACTCATATTGAACATTCTTGAGAACAGAATTTTATGTTCATGCTAAGATGCATTCTTAAGCATTCAAATGAAGATGTGTGAAATAAGCAAAAAAATTCTTGGTCACTTGGCTGTGTGTCAAGAATAGTAAAGTCAGCCAACTTAGCATCTCTGCCAATTGCTTTTCATTTCAGACTGTCTGATAAGAGCAAAGCCAAATGGTATTTGAAAATGCTAAACTTTCTTAAGTGAATCAACACTAGACTAAGTATTGACATAATGTGATTATACAGGCATAGTTAATGGCACCATTTATATACTTAAATAATGTCTTTTAATTCCAACAAAATAGTATAAATCAATATCAAATAGGACAGACATAAATAACATATTATCATAGTTGAACATTCTTTCTTTTTATCAAATATTGAATCAATTCTATGCAAACTATTTACCTCTGTACATAAGATAGAATTCCTCTTGAATGATTTTGCAAATTAAGATTATAGTAAGAATTATATTTTCAAGCCTTTATTATAACATTATGTAGATCTCTTCAGAGGCCTTAATCTTGAAGAGAAAAACATAACTTAAGGTGATCTTAGTGTTCTTGTCATATGGTTGGTTAAAATTGATATTAACTTATGTTATTTTGTGATTATACAATCACATTACTGAAATCGTGATTAAGGCCCAGGTATATTTCTGAAAATATTATCCAAATCAATCTGATTAATAATAAATTTTAGATACACCCTCTAATGTATAGTCAGACAGTAGAAATAGTTTTAATATAACAAAATGAAACAAATTTGTGCACAGAAGATTCTTTCCAATCATATGTGACCTTAAATTTCAAAAACAAATTTATTCAATAGTTTCATTCTATCTACATGAATATTGGAACTATAATTAAGTTAGCGTGAATTTTACATAACAAAAATTTCTCCAAATCTTTAGTCTCTTTCTGTACCTATGTTATAAGTGAAATATTTGAGCAAATAATAGTTTTATATATAGGATGATTTAATAATAAAAATTATATATAAGATTTGAAAGTTTGGATACACAAAAAGCTAGGGTTATATCGGAATGCTGGGAAAACAACAGTGGTAAATACTTGAACAAGTCTTGCTCTACTTTCACCAATATTTCTACCTTTGCATCACAAAGAAAGATTTCCAATTTTATATTTGCAGCAAGATATTGTATCACTCTTGTTTTTATGAAAATAATGGAACATATCCATTGCAAGCACTGATATTTGTTATAATAAAAGATAAAGATAGCTTGCCAGGCAAGGTAATATATGCCCACTGGCAGCATTGAATTTGAATAATAAATTGGGCAATATCTCATAACAATTTATAGAAAATTTTTCCAATGCCATTGCTAGCACCAAGTTTCATAAATCCTTTGAAACCTGCAGCCTTTGATTTTTCTAAGTCAAGGGCAATAACTCAAAAACAGCTCATGGAAAATCGTCAAATTCAAACTTGACTACCGTATTATCTATTCCAATACTCATACGAAGTTTCATCAAAATCTATTAAAAATTGAAGCTTTTATTGCACCCACAATAAAATTTTGACGCAATTTTACTAAGTCAAGGGTAATAACTCAAAAACTGTTTATGGAAAATTATCAAATTCAAACTTGACTACCGTCTTAACAATTCCTATGCTCATACCAAGTTTCATTAAAATCCATAAAAATTGTAGCTTCTATAATGTCTACAACAAATGCTAACAGACCTACGGACCGACTAACAGGGGCGACGACAATCTACGTCCATATATTCAAGTGGGCGTATAATAATATAAAGCTACATCAATTGGAAATATATAATATATATATCAATAATATATAATTATGAACGTATAAAATTATGGAATGACTATAGAATAATATCTAAATTTCAAAATGTAACAAATTTCTCATTTTGTCATTGTCATATTCAATACCACGTCATGTCCCCAATAATAGTCTGTTTTAATCAATTAGTATACCCCTTGCCAACCAATAAATTCACTGATGGAATTTCTATCCGCAAAAAAATCATCCTGGTGATGCTTCGATTTAGCTTATTACAATGTGTAATAGTGCTCCAGTACTATGTAACTGTAACAGTTAGATATGTTAAAGGTACAAACAGACAGTCAATTAGCAAACCCTAGTATCCTTAATCATGAAAGGATGACATTCTGGCAAGGTTAAGACTATGCCAATGACAAAATGGTAATTTTTCTTTTGAACAGAAAAAATAAATCAATAGATAATTGTCTACATTGCATGAGCTAACTATTTGAGTGAATGAAAACAAATTCTCCCAACCCTTACGGTCTTCTTATTGGTTGGTGCAGCAGTGCAAACTTTTATGATTGGTTAAATCAAATAAATTCAACCTTCATCAACCAAACAGGCCTCCAAATGTAGCACAAATAACTACAACTAATATAGCTAAACATATAATAATGGCAATCTTCTTCTGCAAATACAAAACATTGCATGATTAGTACATATATATCATAATTATAATGTTGGTCAAACCATGACTGATTATTACCATTAGATAATTTCTCAATAATCTTGCAAAGACTACTGGTATAAATCTCAATAATTTCGCAATGACTACTGGTTAATTCTTTCAATTTATGGTCTACATACATTTCATATTAGGCCGTCTGGTCTGGCATGGACAAACAAAACATACTGATAACTCATAATTTTAAAGAAAAATATACATAGATCTACTATATTTTTACTTTTTTCAGACTTATGTGCACATATATGTATATATATAAAATCAATAAATAATGGACTTCTTGCACTAATTCCACTACAAATTTGTTTCATGTTCTAACCTCTGATCAGGTGAAAATTATATCGTGTTTTTTTTGTTTTTTTTACTTGCTTTTTATATATATATATATAAACTTATAAAATATATATATATAAACAATAACAAATTCCTTTTCATCTGTGAAAATAAAAAATAAATGTTACCTTCCGCAGATAATTGTTTTTTGTGTTTTGATCAAGTAATCTGGTGCACACATGCAAAGGCATCCCTTATATAATTATTAGGAATTCTAGAGTAGATGTCCTACCAAATACTGACTGCAGAAATATCATGCTCTACTAATAATGCAGAGTAATGTTACAACATAACATCCTAAACTTGTTATCATATGGAATTTTTGGTTCTTTTTCGGTGGTTGATATAAGTCTTGAATATATGTAAATAGTATTCAGAACAATTGGAACTGCATGAAATCACATAATCCTTTATTAAATTCAATTTGACTTTCTTTTTCTACATAATTATATCTTCTGTATATAGGGCATTGCATCAAGAAAAGACCAGTCATCATTTTAACTTTTTAACACAGATAATTCTGTTCACATATACATTTCAAGGCTCCGATATGGAAGGTGAGCTGTGAACACTATTTTTACATCTTAGCTTAACGAAAATATTCATAAAGGAAAGACTGAAGTATGATTGAACAATGGATGGCGAATTGTCCCATTAAAGTTTCAAAGATTTTGCTCTTTTCCAATTCTGAGCAAAGTGATCCCTTTGGCAAATTCAGTAGGTCATATAACATAATTAAAGTAAGTTTTTCAAAACAGAGTAGTACTAAATTTTTCAAAACTCATCAATGCTTTGAGTGACATAAATACTAGTTTGCAACAAAGAAAAGTCTGAAATATTTGCATTTTTATTATCATTTAGTAATCAGAATTTAGGCTATAGAACAATATATACAGAGTTTTACACTGGGTCAACAGGTCTCACTGTTAAAATAGAGTTACCCTTCCTTTTCTCACTATTCAGTATTTTAATTTTAATTTTCATTGTACAATTCTTAAACCTATTTGTCCATTTCAACTTTAATTAAATTGAAAAATATTCCTGATAAGAGTCTTTAGTTCTTTAAATGGACTAATATTGTCTTTATCTAGTCTTCAAAATATTAGTTTTTAACTTAAATTATATTTTAAAAACTAAATTACAACCATAAAAAAGCCCTACTGTGTAATTGTTCAAAACAATAAACAAGTTGCTAAAAGAAAACACATTAAAAAGAAATTGGAAATGTGGTGAAAGTCTACACAACAGTGAGGCCTATGACCTGATTGCACAGGCAGGTGAGACAACAGATATACAGAAGGTGAATATTCAAACTAAATATAATGATACTACAGTAAAACCTCTCTTTAAGGCTTTATCATATGTCATGTCATAAATAGCTTTATTTTACAAAGTGTAAGCATTGTGTAAATAATAGATGAAGCTTCTATCCGTCTTTGGAAAGAACAACCTATGTTACACTTAACATGAGACTGCCATCATCATACTGCCTTTAAAGGACAGGTTTTACTGTGGCAAATCAAAAGGAAATAATAACAAAATGAAAATATACTGTGAATTGTTAATTATTAAATAAATTTAAAATAGCTCCTTCTATAAGTACCATGAAAAGAGAAAAATTACTCATAGGTAAAACACATGGTGGATGATTTTTATCTGCCATAAGCATATTTTGAATAATGTACCACATTAGGATTTGCAACATTTAAATTTTATTCTTCTTCATCATTCAGAAAGTCATTAAATTTTCTACTGGTATTTCAATTGGTACTTTGAAAGAGCTAATACAAATGAATATTTTCACAGTTTTTAACACATCAGCAAAAAAAAAGAAAAAAAAAAAGCGTTGGCCATTGTAATGTGCCCACATTTGTAATGGCAGCCAATTTATCCAGGAGTTATACTAAATAAAAAAAAATTTCTGATTTTCATTAGGCTTTATCCTTGGGTGATTACCAACAACACCAATACCAAGTTTAATCAAAATCCACCAAGAAACAAGCTCTTTCTCTTGTCACAAAAGAATTCAAGATCAAGGTCGATTGGACTGATTTTCAATAGTTTTCATCCTTGGGTGATTACAAAGACTCACAACATGTTTTGTCAAAATTGTCAAGAAACCAGCTCTCTGTTGTCTTCACAACTATGTGGACGGACAGACGAACAGACGGCTATATATGTACACATTAATGTGTGGGTGTAAAGAAATGGTTAAAATTCTGAAATAAATATATTTAGAATCACTATTCATAATCTCTACATAAAATAAATCAACAACAATAAGTGGCTTGTGATTTGTGAGATAGGGACCATATTTCATTAACATTAATGTAATGGCTGCTTCATTAGCTGCTCTGTTACTTTACAGCAGGTGTTGCAGAAATTCTTGGTCAGTCTTAGCCTACTACAAATCACAAACCTTGGATAATGGATTATCAATTGTATGTACATGCTAAGTTTAAACCATTTTCACTGCGTCAAGGCATCACCAACATAGTAATAGATGGAATGTATAATGCCTTGACATTGTGAAGATGAGATCGAGCAAACTACTAACAAAAGGTAGTTTAAACACAAATAGGTAGTTCCACTTAAATCCTTAACCTAATGTTCTCCTTTTTGATTCTTCCTTTTATGTAAGCCTTATATTCTCATGTTTTACTTTGAAGGGATAATTTATATGCATTTATATTAGCTACCTTCTCATCAAACACAGTTTGAGGGCCAATTAAAATAGCCTATACGAGAAGCATATTGAGTCTTAAATATATTTCTATTTAGGATTATAATATGAAAGTTTAATACTGTTTCATGAACCTGAAGATGCATGTACCTATACGAATGCTAATGTGACCCTATATATATATATATATATTATTATAATTAATTATTTTGTCTAAATTTTGTATATCCATAATGCCCTTTTTTTATTTACAATTAGTCAACTACAAAAGGTCTTAAAGGTAAGATTTTATTCAGAACTTTTAAACAAATTCTAATAATATTATTTTGAAAATCAAATATGTTTTAAGTTTGTGGGACTTTTAAAGGGATATATCAATGTGATTCCAATGTTTTATTTACCTTTTATTTGGCTGAGTAAATTGTGACTTCATACTCTTATGGGGCAATGGCTTCATATGCAATGGGAGGAAGTCTAATTAATTCCTTATATCAATCTTGTTTCCAGCCTTCCAAGGAACAATATTTTTTATATTTTATAAAACCAAAAAATAAACAAGATAACAGAAAGGTTCGGTTTTAAAAAATATTTATTATATATGCCATGCTGGCTATCCAAACGGATTGCTGAGTTTCAAAGTGACATTATGTGTTGATATAGTAAGCAGTCTTTTGCAGACTTTAGTTAGCATCGCAACTTTATTATTTAAATGGGAGTTGTGTTATTAATGACTATTATAACAAAATATATGTTGATCTTGGAAGAATGGAAACTGGACAATGGAATCAGACATGAATACTTTAAATTTGGGAAAATAACAATAAATATAAAATTTGTAATGCACCATAACTTTAAAACTTTATATATACATTTTAAAAGAATAAAATATACTACTATACAAAATATACATATGCAATGAAATGGTTGCTTGCTTAGGAACTAAGAAAATATGACTGGCATAGTTATTAGCTACAAAAGCGTCCAATATAAACCTGCTTCCTCAAATTGATTTTAAATCTTTTGCAAAATGTGTGAGACTACATATTATTAAGAATAAATCTATGAAAATGTCATAAAACCTTGTCTGGAATCAAAGTCTATCAATTTTCACATGATTTTGAGCCTTTGCATTGACAGAAAGTTTAATTTCCATTATCCTATCCCAGAAACCTTTGTCCCAAATGTATGGTCAGAGTTCTATATGCACACACTCAAGTGCATCCAAACATTTCTTAGTTTACTTTATTATGAGGGTATAAAGTGATTATGCACACAAGTACCACTTTAAATACCCTTTAACAAAGTGGACTGCTCTTGTTTATGTCGTGGTGCCTAACTATCTCTGACCCATTTCAATTCCTTACAGCAGCACTATGCTTTCCTTTATATACATAACAAAAAAAAATATAACTTAACAAGAGGTCAGAGAACATGTATGCTATACATATATGAATTCTTACACCATTGTCCTAGATTGTTAAACTTATGAGATTTTGCTTCAGAAACAACTATATTGTAAGCAGACTTTCTCAGTTTATAAGCAAAGATGTTATTTATGTAAGGTAGTTAACAAATAAGTTCAGGGACCCTTTTCTCTAAACTTGTTGCTGTAAGAAAGTGCCTGATAAAGTTCCTTAAATGAACTCAGATTATTTAAATACATTTTTGATATATTAAAGTTTCTAGTTTGGATGTTGGTTATGGGAATTATGGTCACTGGATATATTGACACAAGGTATTATTATGACCACAGTAATATGACAACAAAGTATTGTGGTCACAGTAACATGGGGATGCAGTATTTTGGTCACGACAATAAGGGCATATGCAACATTTTGGTCTTAGTTACATTAAAACATTTGAGGCTCTGTGAGATGACAACAAATTTCACAACCCAATTGTCACGAAGAAGAGATGACTGACCCCTAATTGGTGTTAATTTTATAATATAAAATACAATGTAATATACAGTCATTCTAGTCATAAGGTTGGCCAATAATAGCATGAAATGCCTAACAGACGTTTTAGGAAGGGTTGATCCTATAACTCCATTCAACAAGAGGCTATGCCAATAGCAAGCAGTGATTGTAGTGTAGGGTGTAATTGCTATGAGAAAATTACAATGTGCCCTTATTACTTTGACCAAAATACCTTGTGCCCAGAATACTATGAACATTACCATGTGTCCTTAATACTGTGACCATATTACCTTGTTCCTGTTTTTTTCTGCAACCATAATACCTTGTTCCTGTATATTTGTGACGATATTACCTTCTACCTGTATTACTGTGACCATAATACCATGTGGGGAAAGTCCTGTGACCAAGTTCCAAGTGCACCACTTGTTCAGAGGGATATCAAAGTACAGAAAATTACAATATATACCAGCGTTCAAAAGAAACGAAAAGCTGTTTAACAACATAAAAGAAAAACTAAAAAATGCATAAAATTTAGGATTGGTGTTTTGCTTTTGAAAAATCCTTTTACAACATTTCATACAAAAATTCATTTCAATAAAATCTGAACAAGCCTTTAAAGATGGATGGGGTTTGTCAGCCATTTTATACTGTTTATATGCATGTACAGGCAAAGAGGGAAATGTCACTTGCAGAAAATTTGTTTTTGTTCCCAGAATTTATTGAATCTTCTCAGTGTTTTTGATCGACTATGATGTGTTTCGGGTGTGCAATACATATTGGCATGTTTTTATACTAAAAAATTCACTTAGAAAAAAAATAATATTGATAATACATGGGTATCGTTACTTTTGGACACTAGTTTTGTTCCATTTCATAAACTGATTTAAGTCGATTAATATATTATAGCTTGTGAAACAATTGATCTCTTCCAAATATCTTAACATTATTTTTAACTTGCATTATATGAAATCTAAGGAAATTAATCAGATTTAAGCATTAAGAAAATTGGCCCCTTTGTTTTTTTGGAATGTATGAACAGTAATAGAGGTATTAAGATATTTAATGCTGATTTCAGCTTTAATATGTACATGCTATTACTAAAGATATTTATTTGAAAAGTTCATTATCATTACGCTATGTATCTTTTTAGAGAAATTTTAACTTCAACTCATTCTTATCATGTTTGAAGAACATTCTGTTATAAAACTAAAAATTATCTTATTATTAATTTCAATACATAAGGAGATATAAAAAAGTCCTCATTATTAAATAACAAATATATTGTCTTGTAAAGTTAGTTTGAAATCTTTGAAATTTTAATTTCATTTATAATGAACTATCATTATTTTTATTCCATTAATCAAAGTACTCAATGATACTCTTTAATCTTTTAACACTTTAATTAGCAGCTGGTAATGAAAGACCAATTATCAGCGCAATTACTCCAAGACCAATAACAATACAAATGATAATCAATATTTTTTTCTGAAATGATGAAAAAAAACATGCACACATAGTATAAAGTGGATGAGAATACATAAAATAAGCAAAAGGTGATTGGTGGAAGCATTATGTATGGTAGTTTTCTCAGTAAAATAATGATAAGTCTAGGAAATTGAGAGAAAAAGCAAGTCTCAAACATTTTTGTATCACAATATAAAATGGAAACTGTTAAAAGTTAACATTTTCTTCTGATGTCATAATGATATCATAATTGCTGATATAAAGAGTAACATCAAATTGTCAATTTTCCTCTTTACTGAATATCAAATTCGGCATTTGTTATGTTGGCCTCGTTATTTTCATTTTTTACTGAGAAAACAGTGACACATTGCCTTAATATATAAAAACTTACAAAACAACTTAAATTTTAAATAAAATCAAAGAACTATATAAAATAAAAGAAAAAATTGTGGATTGCTAACATTTCAACATTATCAATTTCTGAATTTATGTAAATTCAAATAACAGAAATTCTCAGAATACTATAAGTTTTTTATCCAATAACCTATTTTAATCTAATTGAGTTCAATTGCTGAAAACTATTCTGTGAAAAGACACATGTGAAGTATGAGGCGCCATGTGGGAATCAAATTTTTTCCCTAAATTATTTGAAAGAATTAACTTATATCATGATTTATATCATATCTTGAAACGATTGTTAAATCAAAGTTTTTTTTTTTTTAAACAAGTTCATCACAAAGTTCATGTTTTCCAACCATGAAAGCTTTGAAAAACATAAATATTACGTATCTTCCTTGTTTTAATTTTTAATCCTTGTTGCAACTTCATTATTTCAAATAAAACTGCATTTTTCATGTTGACAAGTATTGACATGTTGACATGATATTTTTTTTTTTCAAACCAGATCTTTGTCAAAATAATAATTTCAAACCACTCATAATTTTAAACCATAAATTATTAACCAAAAGCACAAATCATTATTTAAAACAATAAGAATATGTCAAACTCATGGTTTCCAAAGCACTCTAATCTTAAATTTTAATTTTTTTAAATCATATCAAGGTTCATTTTTATTATTTCTAATCATAAAACAATGAAGATGAACATTGTTTCAAACCATAGAGCTCAATCTAATTAATTCTTTGGAACATCATGACAAGAGTTGCAAACCATGTCGTTAAATCATTTCAAATCATAATTGATATAAGAGTCTTGGTTGGTGCATAATGAAATGAATGTCCAATTAAGACAATTCTTTCAAAAAATTTAGGGACATAGTTTAATTCCAACATGGCACCTAATAGTTAAGTAGATATGCCAGAGTATGTGTCCAAACACATGTTATTGCAAGGAACCAATGTCCACTATGTATATAGAAGTAGGATAAACACATAAAACTATCATACTGGCATAAATCTTATCATTATCTTCAAAAAATGTGACAGAATTAATTCAATTTGACCCACATGATGAAAAACATGAAAAATAAACAAACTAAATTCAGAAACTGATATATTGATATAATAGTCTTCTTTCAATGGCATTTAGTAAGTGGGTAATAATTAACTCAACACAATTATATGGATAACAATTACTTTAATAAATAACTTGCGACGTTTCGACGAAGGTACTTCCGTCTTTATCAAGTACCTTCGTCGAAACGTCGCAAGTTATTTATTAAAGTAATTGTTATCCATATAATTGTGTTGAGTTAATGATATAATAGTCATATGGGATTTAATATATAATACAGAAATACTAAGGAAAGTAAAGGCTAAACAGATAAGCCAATAATTAAACCTAAGACTGCTAGTAACACAATAACACAGATAATAATCAGAATTTTTTTCTGCAAAATAAAAAAACAAAACAAAATTGAAATAAAATTTTAACACAACTCTTGAAAAAATAACCAACATAGAGCAAAATAAAAAGAAATTAGCATAACCAGCCATTGCCAAGACTTTTAATAGATAATTTTACTTTGAGAAGGAGCATCCAACACCAATGAATACAGCTTTCATGATCAAATCATCACTTATATGAGAAATATTCATAATAAGCAAATTATTTTTTCTCTGAACTTGAAAAAATCTTCCCAGAATAATGCATGGCATTAGAATACAAACATTTTTTAAAGAAATACAAAAAATAAAAAGAAATTTGTGTTAAAACCTTACCCGTCTGGCTTTACTCTGATATTTAACAGCTTTTTTAGTGTCCATTTTGGCAGTTTCTATATAATCTACGGCAGCTTCTACATTGTATTCTATACGATCTATCATTTCTCCCTGAATAACAACAATCCCGAATTGAAAATTAAATTATTTTTTTTAGTTTTTGTCACTGAATCTCATACTTTTGACACAACCAAGAAAAAGTATTGCTGAAAAGCTTGGATGAAGATCAGTTAAAGGGGCCCAGGCTTTATTTGTTTCGGACAATCATCCGACAGCCTCAAACACATGAAATCTCTTGGTTAGCTAATCAGAAATAGTCTACAGAGCTTACCTTAGAAATTTGAGCCTTCAAATCCATGTGTATCCATAATTATCCGTGTTTGAAAAATCATAATGACTTAAGAAATTACGAACGTCCCGCCATATTGGAAAACGGTTCGTCTTGATAATCAAAGAGTTATCCTTCCCGTCGTGCAATAGCGGCCATCTATATAAACAGCCTACAACGCATTTTTCAATTGTAGACTTTGTCAACAGGACACAAAATTTTCAGACTGACTGGAGACCAGCCGCGTAGAGCACGGAAAAAAAAGAAAAGTGAAATTTTTTGTTTGAGGCATATTTCAAGGTATTTTGCGATTTTCTCAGATCTTGAATATTTCTGAGGACTGTTGTAATAAAGGCCCAAAACGACCCCTAAAAATCAAGCCTGGGCCCCTTTAACAAGCTGCTCGCTAATCCAATGAGAATTATGATCAATAAACTGGAACACATTTACTGGAACGCATGTGTTCCAGTTTGTTAAGGAGTTTAATGTACCTGCACTTAATTGGTCTAATAAAGACAGGCAACACAATGCAGTGTACAATGGAAACAGTAGCATAAACCTAGTCTTCTTCACATGGGGATATTGTCTCATCCTAACAACTCTTTCCATGTTAGCCAGGCATTAAGTTTTAGAGAGCATTGATAGCCTCTGTCCCTCTGATTTTATCTGGGTATTCAAATTCTGAACACTTACCTGACTTTCGACTAACATTGCCATATCCATAAACATATCATGTAACTCACGTATACTATTTTCCAATTTGATAATATCATTATGCCTAGCTTCTATATCTGCTAATGTTTGTTTTGCTTGTTGAGTTTCCATAATGATCTGAAATATGACAAAAACATTTAAAATTTTAAAATAGCAATCTTCGTTAACCAATTCTGTTGAAATTTTCTGAAAATTCAATTATTCAGACCTGATGTCAGCAACGTTACAAAAGTTCAAAATAAAAGATATATTGTTGTGAACACCAAAAATTCAGTCAATTATACAAATAAAATTCAATTCAATACTACTTAGCTCAATGATTCAGATCAATTCCACAAATGACAAGTTTTTGACAAAGTTCTCATGCAGAGCCTCATTACACAAAAACATAGCTATTCCCCACAAATATAGTAACTGGATATCACATCCTTTATATTTGTGTCCAAGTCAATGCCTGTACCTCTTATATCTGATTCAATAGTTCCAGTGCAGCCATTTTAGTATAGAAACCTTTGAATCAATTCTACTGCACTTTCTTAAATATTAAAAGTAATAAGACAAAATAAAAGGAGTATTTACCCCTTGTGTGAAAATTGCAGGATTCCCAGATTCTAACATATCCTCTAATTCTTCATTTGTTGTAGTTTTACCAGCTGTGAATGGGAAAAATACATACTTTAGAATTGTTTTTCTATTATTTTGGCTACATAAACAGTTTTTAACAGATAAAGTCTGTTAACAGACATGCAATCTTTATAGTATACAAAAAGTAGTACTCATTTCCAGGCTATGCTATGGTTTGTTAATGTTTAAATTCAGAAACAGGACTTGTCTCCTTGCTTGGTATCTACTATAACAATTTCTAAGCTGTTATCTCAGAGCTTTCTGATGATTGATGAAGATCACAAAATGAAGTGAAAATTGTGCAAATTTTTAATTAGAAAAAAAAATGTCTTATGAAATTATTAATGATTAAATAAGAAAAATCATGAATTCTAGACACTGAATATTAAAAAATTCTACCTCTGCATATTCATGTTTTCAATAGTTTGTTTTTAATACTGTATTAGGAATTCAGAAATTTGTCAAAACTTTTAAGCTTAAATTTGTTAGGCAAAAGTCGATTTAACATTTCTTTGTATTGATTTACAAGAATTATTTCATTCAAATCTTTGCCAGGCTTTAAGTCAATCAGTTCAAGACTAATATTCATGGTTCTAACTTCAAAATTAAGCTTGTTTACATAATATATCACAGCACTTCCAAAAATTAAGCTGTGCAAAGAGATTTTGGTTGAATATGGTGGTTAGATTTTGAACATAACTTTAATTTATATACAGATATATTTCTATATAAAACAGATTGTGGTCAATTATTTCTATAAGCAACAAAATTTAAATTTCAAGCAGTAAAACAAAAAGGGAGATAAATCTTACTTATTTCTAACTGTCTCTGGATTCGGCCCTTACACCTATCTCTATAATCAATCTGACAAGCGTTGTAATCATTCATGACTTCGACAAATTTACGTGATAGCGTTGCATGCTAAAAAGGAATCGAAAAATCGTCTAATAGTATACTTCAAAGAAAACTTCATGGTCTGCAGATGTTTAAAATCTTAAGACTTGAAATAATCCTTGGCTAAAAACAAATAAGATTATGATAAATATTGTATCTAGACTGAAAAGAAAGTTGATAAAAAATAACAACAATTATTTACTCTACATTTATCACAACATGCAGAAAACTACAGAACATAAAAATAACTACAGGAATTCTCTCCCTTAGACAATTTACTCTTTTATAACTTGACAAGTGAAAGTTTAATTTCAAACTCTAGTTAAGCAACATTTGACAAAATGTTTAAAAGCACCAGTCCATTACAGAAATAGCCATTGGCTTAATTGCAGGTTTTTAAACATTTTCTGTTTACACAAATTGCTGATCATAAATAAACCTATAATAGAATTTTATCTTGAATTCATTTGTACTGATTTAGAACCAATCATGGTGTAAGGGAGGTAACTCATACAATAAATAACAAAGTGACAAGTGGTGCATCCTGAGACAACTACTAGATTGTCAGGCTTACTTATTTCCATTTGGCGTTGAATTCGAGCTTTACATCGTTCCCGATAATCAAGCTGTGCTGCATTGTACCCTGTCATAACTTCAACAAATTTACGAGAGATAGTTGAATACTACAAATAGACAAAAAAACAACCATAGGGGGCACACTATGTCACAGCATATCATTAGCCAGTTTAAATGCATGAATGGAAATGAAATGAAATTTTATGTCCTATTTATAACTTTCAGATTATTCAAAATGAAAGCAAATGAAAAGTGATAGCCTACTTCTTTAGATTTTTATAATTGAAATGAATTTTTTTGTCCTATAATTTAGTCTTAATTTTTTCAGAATGATAGAAAAATATCCTACTTTTTAGATTTTCAGATTATTTGAAATGAATTAAAGTCTTGTTTCCTAAAATTAAGACCTTCATTCAGATTATTCAATATGAAATGAAGTTTTATGTCTTACTATGTTCAGATGAAGTTATAATATGAGATTAGTACAATGAAATAAACTTCTGATTTTCATGTATAGTTCAAATCTTAAAAAAGGTTTACTTGATTTGAATATTCTTTCTTCTCGAATAATATTTCTTACAAAATTTAACTTCACATTTAATTCTAGATTTACTGATCTCAGTGCAAACTTGTTCATGAATTAAAGAAAATGTCATTTAATTCTTACTACTTTCATAAACTCTGGATATATTAATCTTGTATATAAAATATAAAACCAATTATTGTTTTTAGATTTTAGAATCAATATTTCTCTTGTTGTTTTGTTCCATATCTTATACAAAGACATATTTACATTTCAAAAACAAAATATGGAAATACTACTTTTTAATTAATCCATATTAGATCTTGTGATTTTAATAATAATCTTCCTACTTCTAAATTTCTTATAATTATCATGTATAATATACCATATTGATTATTTTCAATAAGTATAAAAAAATATAATAATCATACTTAAATACCAATTTCATGTCATATGTCATTTTTCTTTCATGCATGTTTTGCAATAAAAAAAATTTTCAATTCTGAAAATTCTGATTCTTATAAGCAAGTAGTCAAGAGACAATGGAGGTAAGAAAAGGGGAGAAAGTGTGCAGAGGAGAAAGAGGAAAAGTCCATGTTCAGTTTTTACAATATTCAACAATTCAGCACTGAAAATAATAGTAAAAATAATCACAATAGTTTGAAATGGTGCACAGTCAAGAAAGAGGGTCACAATATTCATGGTATATATCAATCCAGGCAAAATCTGTCATATTTGAGTATGTACTTAACCCTGTGACATACAAGATTCAGAAGAAAAATGGCCTAACACATTGCATAGACAGATGACCGACAGTAAAATGATTAGTGGAACACAAAGTTCAAAGACTTAGGCTTATCAATCGATCCAGTATCCAACATCATGCAATACTTGCATCCTTGAATTTAGCAAGGATATAACCTTACCATTCAGCATGCAGTTGCAAAAGATTGGAGCAAAGCATAATGAATTCAATGCATTCAAAGTTAATATCTTAAAAAACAAATTCTAACTAATAGCTTTGATTTTTTTTCTTCTGGAGCCTGTTATTCTATAAGTTGCTGAATAAACTGTTTAAAATAAAACATTTGAATGGTATTCAAAATCATTTTTTCAAGGAACAAAAACTGTAAAGTACTTTTATGAAAATATAAAATATCACTTTTACAAATAAATGGGCGATTTTAAAACATTGTTATGACATAACATATATATCTGACTTTTTCAAGGATTAATGAAAATATAATTTTTACTGTCCAATAACGCCATCAAAAAGGCTTAAAAGTCAATCCAGAAGAAGAAAAAAAAGCTCTTGTACGTGTAAATAATTAATAACAGAACTGCATTATCAAAACAATTCATTTTCCACTTCTTGCTGTAAGAAAGATATAACTTAACACATGGAATATGACATTATTTGGTGAAAACCGCTAATAAAGGAATATAGTCGTCCATTAAATCATCTCAAAGTATATATTCAAATCAGCTGCAGAGCCTTCTTCCGACTGAAACAATGTGAAAAAGCTACTGGAAGCTGAAATTCATATGTACTGGCTGACAAAACAAATAGATAAAGGACTATATTCCTTAAAAGGTAATGTACAGAGGTTTATGTATCGGGACACTAATAACACCATTTCAGTTTTCAGATGTTTCTTCAAGTCAAATCAAACTAGCTGTAATAATCAATAGCAGCTTCTGCCATACTGCTTTCATAAAATGCTTTGTTTAAGTGAAATTTAAAAGTGGTTTTGACCGAAAAATTTAAATAGTGCAAATGATTATTCAAATGTCTCCAATACACAAAGATAGCTTGCCAGGCAAGGTAACATACGCCCACTTCAGCAAACAGAATATTCCATGTTTTTTCATTTAATCCAGGGCAATAACTCATAAACCAACATCTGGAATCGCACCATTTTTGAACTTGTTCGAGATGTTATTAAGATGAATACACATACCAAGTTTCATTCAAATCGGATAAAAACTACAGCTTCTATTGTGTACACAAGTAAAAATTAACGTTTTTTCATTTAATCAAGGGCCATAACTCATAAACCGACATCTGGAATCGTGCCATTTTCGAACTTGTCCGAGATATAATCAAGATGAATACACATACCAACATTCATTCAAATCAGATGAAAACTATAGCTTCTATTGCGTACACAAGTAAATTTTAACGTTTTTCCATTTAATCAAGGGCCATAACTCATAAACCGACATCTGGAATCGTGCCATTTTCGAACTTGTCCGAGATATTATTAAGATGAATACACATACCAAGTTTCATTCAAATCGGATAAAAACTACAGCTTCTGTTGCGTACACAAGTAAATTTTAACGTTTTTTCATTTAATCAAGGCCTCAAACTCATTAACCGACATCTGGAATCATGCCATTTTCGAACTTGTTTCCGAGATATTATCAAGATGAATACACATACCAAGTTTCATTCAAATCGAATAAAAACTCTGGCCTGTATCGCATACACTAGTAATTGTTGACGGACGGACAGACGGACGGGCGGACGGGGGTGATGGCAATATACGTCCACATTTTCATGTGGGTGTATAAAAATTAAAAAAATTTAACACTTACAATCATATAGAAATATAAATTTCACAGTAAACAATTAAGATTCATAATAATATATATTAGACTTTACTAGAACCACAAAATATTAGATCTATGCATTTTTTAAAGAAAAAAACATAAATCTCCCATCATCCCATGAAGTATCATTTTCTTTGGATAAATGTTCACTGCAGAAATCATTACTATCTCTTGCTTTTTCTTTACCACATATATTTTGAAGCCAAAAAAACAGGTAAAGATAACAGCTTTTTATCTATCATTTCAAGATACACTAACAGAAACTCTAACATTATTTGGGCCTAATCCAAGATCTCATCAATGTAAATTTTCACACCGAATTTCATTCAGATCAGATCAAGGCTTGAACTAGGTGGTCAGACACGAACATTGTCCGGCACAATTTTGGCAAATGTCCATTACAATCTGGTTTATGTCTGACATGTTGTACGTTACACAATTTAGAGGAAAAATTGTTGAATGATCCTAAATTAGTACTCTTGTTCATCCAGGTAAATACTATCTTATGAGAAGATATTAAATGTCTGATAATCAAATACAATAAATCTATGAGCGGTGTTCGGGCAGTTTTTTTTATTGTTCGAATCTACTAGTACTGTGCAAAGATATCATTGTCAAGTCTCTCAGAACTTGTCGACAACCTTCAGACAATTCGTTGACACAAGCAGTCTTGTTTTATTTGCTTTGGTTTCAACTAATACAGAATATGAGTTGAAATACATGTTTTTTTATAATACATATAATATTTTCTAATTAATGAAATAAACAGTACTTGTCCGATGCCCGATTTATGAAATTTTGTTTGCCGGCACATTTTATGAATAGTGTTGTACTTGTATGAGTGTCTGTGTCTTGGAAGCGTTTAATGCTTTCTTCGTTTCTTAAAATCATATTGGAGGTGTGGCACCGTGAGCAAAAATCATATGCAAACATCTCACAGATTTTCATAAAAAATGCATAATTCATGTAATGTCCTTCAATATTTCAAGACAAAAACTGCTCCACAAAATTCTAATTTGCTTTACAATTTCGACCCATAGAGCAAAAAACTGCTCAGCAAATAAATGAATTATTTTGGACCCTGCAAGGTAGACCGTAATCGCTTGATAATCCATTAATTAACAATGATCAGCGATCATTCTTTTAACGGAAAGATCAGAGGCATTTGACTTTGACATCTCCAAACCGAAAGTAGAATGTAATGATTAGCTGGTATAATTAGTTATAGATCTTTTATTTTTCAATCAGATTACATTATGTTCACATGTATCGATGGTTCCTTCCTAGTTTTATTCTATATTTATTACAAGATGTGATTTATCTATTTTTTCACGGCTATATCCTTCCTCAAGAGACAACCCGGAATGTATATAATAATGAATAATCTCTATTTGAATGACCTAAAATATCCATAGAGACTTGCAAGTAGTTTAATGTTCGTATTTCATGTTAGTAAATTATTCAGAGAATTTCAGTCGTAATTGCTGATTTCTAATACCGGTAGCAACTTTTCAATTGAAAATATTGATATTGTCATTGGTACTATATTATAAGTCTGGCACAAAATATGAACTATCCAACCCAATTTCGGGAGTTATTTCACACCTTGAATCAGAAAAAACCTAACCTCTATTGCGTACACCAGCAAATTTTCATGTTGTTGTACTAAGTCAAGGGAAATAACTCAAATATAATTCATCAAAAATTCATCAGTGTTGAACTTGTCATGATCTCATAAATAAAAATAGCGATGGCCCATTGTAATACGCCCACCATTGGCAGCCTTAGTTATTCGGGCGGTGGACAAGAGGTATCAATAAATACAATATTTTAAATGTAAAAGGCTCAAATCATGCTTTGTCAAAATCTATCAAGACACCAGATCTCTATCAAGTCTACAAAGAATCAGAGGCTGGTAAAGTGAACACGTTTTAAAGAACAAGGGTAATAACTCAATAAATATTTTTTGATTAGTCTGATTTTCAATAGGGTCTATCCTCGAGTTATAACAAACACTCACACCAAGTCTCATCAAATTCCATCAAGAACCCGGCTTCCTATCGTGTTCACAAGGAATTTTAGGACAAGGGAAATATCTCATAGTAAATATTGTTCGATTGTTTTATTTTCGATAGGCTTTCATCCTTGGGTCATTACAAAGACTCACACGGAAATTTGTCAAAATCCATCCAGAAACCATCTCTCTATCATGTCCACAACACATTTTTGAACGCAAAATGAATGTGTTTTCAAGAACAAGGGCAATAACTCATCAATTCATTTTTCAATTTGTCTGATTTTCAATAGGCTTCATCCTTAAGTAATAACAAGCAATCACACCAAATTTCATCAAAATCCATCAAGAAACACACTCTTAATCGTGTTCACAACAAATTTTCAAAAACAAGGGCAATAACTCATTGAATATTTTTCGATTGGTCTGATTTTCAATAGGCTTCTTCCTTGGGTTATAACAAACACACTCACCAAATTTGGTCAAAATCCATCAAGAAATGTGGTCTCTATCGTGTTCACAACAATTGTGGACAGGCAGATGAATGTGTTTTCAAGAACAAGGGCAATAACTCATCAATTTATTTTTCGATTTGTCTGATTTTCAATAGGCTTCATCCTTAAGTAATAACAAGCAATCACACCAAATTTCATCAAAATCCATCAAGAAACACACTCTTAATCATGTTCACAACAAATTTTCAAAAACAAGGGCAATAACTCATTGAATATTTTTCGATTGGTCTGATTTTCAATAGGCTTCTTCCTTGGGTTATAACAAACACACTCACCAAATTTGGTCAAAATCCATCAAGAAATGTGGTCTCTATCGTGTTCACAACAATTGTGAACAGACAGACAGACAGACAGACAGACAGACAGGGGCGACTACAATAGATGTCCACATTTATGTGTGGGCGTATAAAAATGATCACAACAAATTTCATTCAAATCAGATGAAAAATTGTATTGTCTATCACAATCACAATCCAATTTTGATGCATTTTGCCTTAGTCAAGATCAATAACTAAAAAAAAAACTTTCATGAAAAATTCTACAGTATCGAACTTGTCCAAGATCTCATAAATATTAATTTTCACACCAATTTTCATTCAAATCATAGTAAAACTGTTGTCTCTATCTCGCTTACAAGTCTATTTCGACATGTTCTAAGTCAATGGGCAATAACTCAGAACAATTCCAAAAAATCGACCCTAACGAACTTATCCAAAATCTCATCAATATAAATGATCACACCAAATTTCATTCCAATCCAATGAAAACTGTAATCTCTATTGCGTAAACAATCCAATTTTGACGTGTTTTGACCAAGTCAACTACCATAACTCAAAAACCATTGAAAAAAATGCCAATTTCGAACTTTTTCCAGATCTCATCAATACAAATGAACACACCAAATTTCATTCAAATCTGATGAAGACTGTAGTCTCTCTCTGACGGACAGACAGGGGTGACAATGATGTAAGACCACATTATAATGTACAATGTAGGTGTATTAAAAGGCTCCCTCGATAAATATCAGAGACAATGAAAGTCTCGATTCTAAGTTTTGTTCATTTTTATGATTTCACAATTGCAATAGGTGCAAATAATATATAAGAGCCCTCTGCTATTGTAACATTATAATAAGGTTATCCCTAATAACACATAAAAAGTTACGAAAACCATACAGGAGCGTTGTAATCTTTATAAGAAAGTAGTTGATGTGGGAGTAATTGTCAATAAAAACTTGTAGCTGTTTCAGATTATAGTGTTAGAGAGTTAGCAGTCTGTGAGTTGACAAGAATAACCAATCAATATGAAAACTAACTTAAAGTGCTTGTTAATATTACAGTGAAAGTTGAAATATTTATGTACGGTATGAGAAAATGGAATACATATATTAAAGTTCTATGGCTTATGGCCCTGTAACATCAAATAACTACCATTTGAGAGCTTGCTAGGATTTTAAGTGTACTAGGTTGACAGTTAATATATAGAAAATCATTGCAGTGGAGTAGGAACAGAAGCTTTTTTTCAGTGTGACCGAATATTATGAAGATGGTATGAAGATAAGTCTGTTACATTGAGCTACATTACAATAATAATTTGCGAAAAAAAAATCATCTTTAATATTCACAGCCTATGACACACCTAACATGTTTATCTTTTGTTCCATTTAATGCATTTGCGAAGAAACTCATTTTATTGACATAGTTTAACTATAACACAACAAAATACTTTTTAATGTTTGGAAGAAACTTGATCGGTACAAGCTGATCTTAGCCAATCCTCTTGGCGTTGATGTATCCTGATTATCTGTGCCCATACAGCTAGTTCAAATAGACTTATATTTTAAAATTAAAGATGACTCATTAAAGGTCATCTGACTTTGACATTTGTTCAACATAACCAGGCAAATGACATCATTTACAGGACAACACTCTACATGAAATGAAGTGAATAGAGTTATACATCCTACTCTTCTTGGCATCATGGGCTAATAAAGACGTGCAGTGTCATGACAGTGGCAAAAGCCTACCTTGTGACTTCCAACTGGCAATGGATCTTTAACGTACCCAGCCTCTAGCACACATGGTCTTTTGTCCCATCCAAACAACTAGATGCTTTTTCCATGTCAGTCCCTCCGACCTGCACTGACAAGGGGAAACAGGAATAAAAAACTCAAAAGTTCAGGATTGAACCCTGGAGATCCTCAGGTTAGCAAGCAAGCATCTATATCACTGAGCCACAACAGCACCCGACAAACTCTATAACAAACTGTGTTAATGAATCTCAATAAAAAAAAGAAATAGAGTAATTAATTACAAATAACAAATAAATTATATTGACCACGTTAAGAATAATATAAGGAATTTTTAGATTCATGCAGCAATGTTTCTTAAGAAAAGTTTATTTGTTAAATTCTTTATAGTTGGCATTTAAATCATAGTTGCGTAAGAAATCAGGTTTGACTTGAGTGTCTAGGAATGTGTTGGGAGAAGTGAGAGGTTAATAGAACATAATGATTGTCAGGCCATTATGATTAATATCAGACCTGGACTTGTCAGATCTAAACTGTCACGATTTCCAGCCAACTGAGTCTCCCCTTCAAGCATCAATTAGAACAAGTCATGAATTAAATAGAACAAATACACCAGATTATACTGATCATGTAAGTCTATAACCACTGATCTGATTGGTCGATTTATCTGTCAATTTATCTATTCATCTTTTTCATTGGTCAATATTTAATCAATAAGGTTTTAAATGATGTGATATTTGACCTTACCAAGTAGACTTGTAGGTTTTGTTTAGTAAGCTCACAGGATATCATTGATTTTTCTCGGCCAGTCTTCTATAGTGCCCTCCCTGATGGCGTTACAGTGTATAAAAATAGCAACAGAACTTTATGGGATTAAAGCTACAACAGTGTATTCTAGAACTAATTGAATTTATTTACTACAGTACTTCAGAACTGATACTTAGTAATTTTAACTTTCCCACTGAAACAAGATGCCTTAAGAGATCCGTAGTTTACTTCACAACAACTAAATGTACTTTGTAATAAGAGCTGAAAACACCAAAAAATTGTCTCAATTACTATTAGTTACAAGATGAGGTTTAAAGGAATTACATTTGCTGAAATCTTTTCTAGAAAGCACAATTGGACAGAAAAAAATATGATAAAGTAATATTCTGGAATTAATCATTACAACATATATCATATCAACTCACAAGCTAAGGTTATACTATATCTGCTGACCCTTTTCTAGAATGCACAATAAAACAGATTCTTGATATTTTTAGTAACTTTTCTGAATTATTTACATCCTGGTATTTGCTTTCGATTCACGAGTGATACATGAGCAATTATATCTACTGACCCTAAGTAAAAAGACGGAGTTTCCTTTATTTAGAATTCAATCTGTGTCCTTCACAATAGAACAGATCTACTGATTACATGGTAAGTATTAAGTAATATTCTTGAATTATTCATATTCTTATTGATTTATCAATGATATGAATTAATAAATAAGGCAGGTGATCCAGGAACATATAGCTTTTGCAATTATAGCTGTCATAATTCCGAATATAGTGCGCAGGCATGTATAATGCGCACCCCTTCCTTGCCTCCGCGAAATCGGGGAAAATTCATTTACCCATGTATAGTGCGCACCCCTTTTCTCGGCAAAAATACGACTTTAAGTCGGCATTTCATAGACACCAATATCGGGAAATAGTTGTCAATACGTAAGTCACCATTCATAGATTTTTTTTTTATAATAAACAATGTTCCACTGCAACTTACGTTTCTACTATTTGTAATTTGTAAACGACTTTATCGGGATACCGCGCTATTCGATTACGGTACCGCGGAGTCGAGTCGAGAATACGATTTTAAGTTGGTATTTCACAGATACCAATATCGGGAAATAGTTGTCAATACGTAAGTCACCATTCATAGTTTTTTTTTATAATAAACAATGTTCCACTGCAACTTACGTTTCTACTATTTATTTTTATAATAAAATCCATTTTAATCCCGTATTTATTGCTTCTAATCTCTCGTAATGGTATTATTGAGTGTTATTTAGAAATCATGTATCATGCTATTAAATTACGGTACCGAGGATGATATTCTATTGGAATAAAAATGTGCAATTAACCGGTAAACTTAGACGTATTGAAGAAGATATTGACAGAAATTCAAAGGGCTAACGGTAACTGGCTTGGTGTAAGACTAATAGGCCCCATTATACCTGTAATCATAATGCGAATAATAATCATGATATTGCGTCAGTTCATTTTGTGTGAATATTTGATTATTATACTAATCAATAAATTGTACACGACTTTACTGAGATACCGCGCTATTCAATTGCGGTACTCACCTGATTCGTTTTTTTTTAATGCTATGGACGGTACCGAGGATGATATTCATCTTGAAGAAAAAAGTGCAATTACCCGGTAAACTTAGACGTATTGAAGAAGATACCATTGACAGGAATTCGAAGGTCTAACGGTAACTGACTCGGTGTAAGACTAATAGGCCCCATTATACTTGTAATCATAATGCGAATAATCATCATGATATTGCGTCAGTTCCTTTTGTGTGAATACTTATTGTGATTGTTTCGTTTGTTTAACGTAAATAAATATCATTGTCTTTCTTAATTAAGTCTTTAATCATCGCTGGAGTGACACGATTCGCTCAATAGTTTATTTTTATCGTCTGCTTTTACCCCCCGCATAGATTTATCGACTAGTATTGCCTCTCAACGGAAATGAAAAAAATGACGGCGTGAACCATGTGTATCATATCTGATGAATAATTAGGAAAACAATGGATTATATTAAAACCCAGTTATTCTGGTAACCGTATTTATATTCAGGCAAGACTCGATTACGTATTGAGGCATGTCATTATGCATGACAATCAATTGTTCCTACTATAAAAGCCATCCAAAATGCTTGGCCCGTGAACATTATTTTTGGTACCTCTCGTCTTCACGTAAATTTTCCCATGTTAATAACAAAGTTATTAACTTGAATCATTTTAGTTTTGTTCAAATATTTAACAATACTTATTTAATTTATAAGATAATAATCATATTGTGCCGTTATTACAATCATAATTCAATCTTTTACACAAATCAATTTTACCGAGAATGTCGATGAGGGAAGACAAAATGGCGGATCCTTAACATCGACTTGCGGCATTCTCGTTGGGAAAAAATACTCCAAATTTATTTACCCGTATATAGTGCGCACCCCCTCTTTGTTGGGCCCATTTTATGGCAAAAACCTGCGCATTATACACGGAAATATACGGTAGTTGTCAAAAAACAGACCAGCAAAGTAGATTCAATGATAATAACAAGAAAATGCTATAAAAATCATTTGTTTCTTTATTTCCATGAATTTGCAAAAAGGGGCATAATCATTGCAAAATTTGTAACCATCTGTTAACTGGGTAAGCTTTGTTGACGGTAACATGTCAGAATAGTATTTGAAAGGAATAGACTAGTTTTAAAGAGAAGCAATTCAACTGTACTACTAATTATTACAGTTCTGTGTTGAACCAATCTTAAGGATTACTAATTTCAATCAATGAATCAATATGAATGATAACCATAAAAACTCTGCCACTGTTATTTAGTACCAAAACTGTATCTTTATAAGAACACACTTCAATTGTACAATTATTCTTTCAGCATGGTCACTCCCGAGTAAAAAAAGACAAATTCACTACTCATTGGTGGTTATTGACATATTATTTTTGACATGGTGAAGATAAACTCGTGTTCCAAATAGGGACAGGATTGATTCATTTGATAAAATTGTTCATTCACATTTACATTTTCTTAAGTGATTTACATTTGATTTGTCTTTTCGTTATAAATGCAACCATCTAAAGGACAATCAGAAAGACAAATCACATCTCTAATGATTATAATCAATAACTATAAAAAGAGTCTTATGGTTAGTTTTTTAGTACCACTTGTATCATATAAAACAACTAACAATAAGTTCATTTCTAAAATTGCTAATTTTATAAGACTTGTGTAATGAAGAAGTTTTCAGCCAATATTCAAGACATAAATAACATCAAGGACCTTCATACGGCCAACCTGATTGTATATTCTATTTTTTATCATGGTCTTGAATGGGAGCTAGCTGTCTGGATATTCAAGGCTATTTCTTAGGACATATTTTCACTATGTCATTTTATCACGTGATATATTGCTCATGTGATAGTACAAATGGCCAAAACACCAAGAAAAACATGGAAAATAAATGTACCTTCTATTGTTGTCAAAGGAAAAGTGTTTGGATTTCTTACGCTGAAACCCATAATGAACCATTTGATGAGATAAAATACTTAATTAAATTTCCAATTTGTTGTCAATGTTGTTTATAATCTCTTTCAAAAATCTCTTTGGAAAATCTATATCCAGTCTACAGCATGAAGACACAGTCCCATCCAGAATATTAATTTTTCAATACTTCAAATTGTTTTTCTTTTAAAGTCAAAGCTGTCGCCAAGCATTTTCTTTGAATTTTCGAATCAAGTGAATAAAATATCAACATTGTCAGCCACCTTTGAAAGGCACGATTGTCCAAATGTGTTTCAAGTAATATTAGACAAATTAGTTATCCCCCATTATTTCATACTGAGCAGACTCTTTTGCCGTGGAAGGATAATCAGTCAGTTATAAGGTATAAACTGGAGTTTTGGAAATTTACAGAGGTAGCTGAGCAGTAACCAAAAGAAATGAACCTATGTTATATGAAATGACCGAGGTAACAATGTAAACACTTGAATATCATTCAAGATTAAAGATTTAAGCTCCAAATTTATTGAATTAGAGCTGTAAAAAAATAAAAGCCATTGCAGTGATCGCATTTGTCAAGCATTTCTTTTGTAGTATTGCTCATGTAGTTGATTTGTTTGGTATATCTTTTGTCCAGATAATAGAAGCTTTATGCTTGAAGAGTACACTTTTTGCAACCTAGTATGATCCACAAAATTGGTAGGAGTTATGATCTTATGATGATAAGGATTGACTTCATTGTCATTTTACCCTAATTCAAAGATCATCAATCTGAAGTTAGTGTCATGCTGTAACCTTTGACCTTCACACAAAATAACTGAATGATTCAGCAAACCAATTAATAAATAAGGTCATTTTATTCACCCAATATAAATGGTTATCAGGACAATATCACTAAAATTATTGGAGTTTATAATATCAAACTCTCAACAGACCTTTAACAGGAAGGCAGATTTTAAACTAGCAGAAAATGCACAGAATAATTCAATACCTAAGGGAAACGAAGTTCAAATAAAAGCCATAAGTGACTCTCATACAGATATTCAACATCTTTTGATTTGTGTCATGTTCCATCCAATCTTGACAAGCCGCTTTAAGTTCTAAATTGAGCTCTACTAGATCTTGAAACACACTGAGTGTACAAATATTTCTAAGTATAATTGGGTCATTGAAAGAATGAATTAATAATTGATCCGAGAAAAACAACTCTGGATGTATTGATTTTTCCACGATATTGTGAAAGGACATATTTATACATTAAGGAAAGAATTAATTAACAAAAGAATGAATGAAAAGAAGACATTGTAATTGTGAATTTATCAAAGTGACTGATTAACCTGCCAAAATGATGATGATGAATGAATATATGACTTACTGAATGAATGAATAAATGCATGAATGTCAATGTTTTATCGTTCATTGAATGGTTCCAGTTGGGTGGAAGGATAGTTTTATAAAGTGAACAATTGTGAAGGAACAAATGAATAAATAAGCAAATTGGTTTCAATGGAATGTTCCTCATTGGATCTATTCCTAAAAAAGATAATTATTCAACCTCATTTAAAAGGGTTTACTGGTACTTAATTCTATGTTAGGTCTACAGCATGCTCATTATCTAAGATTTACTTAAATCAGGTGACTTATAGAAAGTTTCTTTAAACCTGTCTTTGTTAAATGTATACAAATCTAACATTCAAGACACTTGGTTGCAGAAAAACGAAGAAATATCAAGCCAAATCAAGAATTCCAAGCATAGTCTAACAACATACTACAAGCTTCACAAGATATTTTTACAGCCAGAAAATTCAGAATATCAAAAGCCTACAATGACAAGTATTTGACATTCAGTGGAAAAACTTGAACAAGATTAATCGAGCATTGCATCAAACTGTTGGTCTATCAGCACTTTGTATTTCAACCAGACAGTTGGAAAATAAACTTCCAATTATTTTCACAATAATTCAACCTCCATGTCACAGAATGTATCAATTCAGCAGTACTTAAGAGTATTGTAATATAGAAATAACTAGATTTCAGAGAGTAATAAATGTAAAATAAAACAGAGGAAGTCTAGATTGCTCATCTCATTCTACAATTGTATGTGTTGGCCATCACCTCTCAGACATGGAATTATGCTTTCAATACTATTAAATATTCAAGCTAAATATTTGTTCCTTAATTCCAGTAAATCAAAATCAAAATTTAAGAACATATCATTAAGGAAGTTGAAAATGTATTGCATTAGGACTACAGCACAAATATAAATCATAAGATAATTTGAGAAAGGAGGGTTTACTATGCTTCAGACTCTTAAATACACAGAATAGAGCTGTTAAAAGCAGTTTTATGTTACATTTTGACTTAAATTAGTCTTTAGATTAGTAATTAGTAACTAATCATATTAGTATGACAAAATATTTTGTGGTTCTAGAAAAGGATATTAAACCGCAAAGAAATGGTGTCTTTTTCCTACCTGTGTTTTTCTTATTCTAAGGTCTGCCGATGATTTGTTCGAATGTTCTTCTTGTTCAATATTTTGTTCAATAACTGAAAAAATAAAATAGGTTAAGAAATGAAAAGTTGTTACATGCAAATGGACATGAAGAATATTGATAAGATTTAAGATTGGTAAATCTTGAACTTTAAGCCTGATAGAAAATTTCACTGAAAGATTTCTAGATGTATTCAATATTATTATATGAATTTGTAATATAAGCTTTTCATCAGATTTGTTATGCAACCAATCTCAGAGGGCAAGTTTTCAATTTTTTCTGTGTTTTTTGTATAAAAATAAAACATTCAGATTATTTACATCAATTTGCTGTTACTGAAACATTAGTAATGTTATGTCTGGTATAAACATTTAGTTTTAAGATTTAAATGAATTGAGCCGACTAAACCATACTAGTGGTCTTAAAGAAATCAAACTCTCTTCATTTCATTTAGTAAGGATCACAAGACAGTTCTTATTAGTTTATAGGAATACCTGGTTAAAACCTAATCAATTAATTACTGAGAGCTTTTGATTTACAAACATATACAGTCTAGACAAGAAACCTTTCAAATTTGGGTAAAATCCTTTATCTATCAATCAAACCAGAATTTTGCCAGTTTGCTTTCCTTGATTGTAAATAAAATATTCTGGAATTGGATGAATTGAAAAGGGCACATTTTAGCCTATGCATATGCCTAAAATACAGCATTAAAGGAAATAAGAAAATTTAAAGAAACTATGTGTCAGGATTGAATCCCAGATCTCACTGATAGTGAATATGCATTTAGTTAACTTAGCAACAGCAGCAACTGGTATGTAAAGTCTTGGCTTTATCCTTAAAATAAATCGTACATAAATAAATAATTTATATTTGATTATGATTCATACATGTAGACAACAACAGATTTTATATTGATTTATTATTATTTATTACTAATATTGTAGGTGGGCTGGTATATTATTGAGTACTGATTTATATATAACATATATCAGCGACCCAGAGTTGTTTCTAGAAAATCATGTATCAATACATAGAAATCAGAGTTGGACATATCAACATAATCCATAAATCAAAACAAATCTTCAGTTAGACAAAAGGCAGTCCTAGATACAGTCTGGTGTTCCCTAATTGCATGCTCAAATCTATCAAAATATGAGATGAGCTTTACTTTTCTGTACCTGATAAGGCATATTTGAAAAAAAAATTGGGATTTTTCTGGGAAATATAATTTCAATACAAATTAAACTTTGGTGCATGTATGTCAAGTCTTCTCCTCTAAACCCTGGAAT
This sequence comes from Nipponacmea schrenckii, assembly GCA_030562195.1. Classification (NCBI taxonomy): domain Eukaryota; kingdom Metazoa; phylum Mollusca; class Gastropoda; family Lottiidae; genus Nipponacmea; species Nipponacmea schrenckii. Next base: position 18,547,059 of record CM060201.1, read on the forward strand.
ATTCTTAAATAAATTTTCTTTTATCACATGATTGTGTTCCAGCAGTACATTTTTTGAGGAAATTGATTTTTTATTTAGTGAATAGAGATTGAACTTATTGACCTGTAGGTACAAGAGTATACTTTCTCCTTGTAATTAAATGCTCACCAATCTTGATATTAAGATCTTAAATGGATGACTTCTATAACTACTGTTATGGTGCCATATCAATGCCAGTAATAAGAATAGTCCACTGACAATTAAATGCTAACACCTGATATTTCTATGGCTGATATTTTCTAATCTAAGACTTCAATGCAATGATGAAATATGTTGCCAAAGCGGTCAATTCATTTATTATGAATAAATGGACCATTTATTAAAGTAAACAAATGTGTAATTTAGACTGGATCTATGGTAGTTAATAAGAACCATATATCACAATAAAATACACAATAAATGGTTGCTTTGAATGCTAAATTTCTTCTGAATCAAAATTAATCTGTGACCATTTTAGGAGCTTTAATCAGACATTACTGGCTAAATACTTAGCCCTGCTTCAGTATCAGAATAAATACGACAGCAAATCATAATATCAATATCATTAATATGAATACCAAATATTGGAAGAAGAGTTGAGAAGCCTGCTCCAAGTGAAGTCATATTAATCCAATATCACAATCAGTAAAGCCAATAACGGACCTAGTGAGGAATAGCACTGTCCAATAATGGTCTGAGTATGGTATATCACAGTCCACTACCTTATATAATTAGACCAGTTGATGCTGTTTACAGCAGTGATAATCTAAGACAATTACCTGTTATTGCTATCTAATAGTTGATTCTATCAGATATTTGTCTCCCGAGTCTTCCAGATTAGACAATCTTTCTCAAATTGAATATCAATTTAACATTAACAGTCAACTTAGGAATTTGAAATTATTTTGTAAATGATTATAATAAAAAAAAGATTCTTATATGTACAGAATCCTTACCAACTTCAAGACCATCTTTAGCCAAATCAGAGAGCAGGTTCATACCCATTTCTGTCCAATGCATTTATCATTTAAATCAGCTAGGCAGTGATAAACTTTGAGAAGAAAAGTTTTAAATATTAATTAATTAATTTTGGTAGGCCATATCTTAGACAAACTTCTCTAATAAATCTATTAAAAATGGGTTTACTTTAATAGTTATTTTCATATGGAAAAATGCAACATGCAAAATGCAAATATACAAATTTGTACGTATTTTGTAAATGAATAGATATAGATTGAGTGGAGTTCATTGATAGGATTTGATTCTGTCAATATTGTGCAATGATAAAGTGTCAACGGCCTCTAGCTATCATTTTTTTCTAATGATTTTATCTTTCAATGTTATTTTTGTTGTTATTACAAAATGCTGCTTGTTTACCTTAATCAATACACACACAAGACCTCAGTTAAATTCTTTTGATTTGTGCAATTGCCTATATTTTCGCAATATTCGAACTAACATAATGGATTTTAACTTTTTTTGACTAAAGACTTATTTTGTCAAATATTTTGGGACATTATATATCATTTATAGGCATGAAGAAAGGCTCTTCTAGTCTTTACATGATAGTATCATAGAGAGGAAATATCAGGAAATCTGAAAGTTTCTGAAAGGTGCTAGTTTTAAATAGAATCCCACTATCGTAAGATGCAGACAGGAGGTTTTGCAGCAATCAATGCTGCATTAACATATCCTCAACTAATGTAATGATTATTATCAGCAACCCTCAAGTAAATTAATTGCTGTAAGCTTATATGAAAAAAAATCTATTCATTCTTGATCACTATCTAGTCATTCACTAGTCTCAATATCACAGTAACCTGTAATTAACCAGCCAGACAGTGTGTTCTTGATGAAATACATAATAAATATATGTGTATTCATTGTAATACATTTTGGTTCCAAGAGAAATTGCTACCTCTTACTGCCTGTTTAAACACATTAAGGTTGACCAACTTGGCCACGTTTGTTGGACCTAATAAAACTAGACATTACGTTTTTCGATGAACTAATGTGTTAAAGAAGAGGAAAATTGTATAAAGATAGCTTGACAAGGCAAGGTAATATACATCCACTGGCAGCATGGAATTTGAATAAAAAATTGAGCACTTACTCAAAAAATATTCTAAGTTTTATCTAAATCCTTTGAAACCTGCAGCTTCTATGCACCCACAATACCATTTTGATGCAATTTTACTAGGTCAAGGGCATAACTAAAAAACTGTTCAAAAATCATCAAATTCGAACTTGACCACCATCTTATCAATTAAATTTTTGATACCATTGATAACAAGAGACCCCAAAGTTCAAATGGTATAAAACCAAACTGTACAAATACGGTACAGTATGTACTCTGAATGTTTCAGCAATATTTTCACATTTTAGATAATGGGCTGAAAATATGCATGTAGGCATTTGATAAAACAATTGAAGGAGCAATAAATTGATACTAAAAACATCTTATGCATATTTCATGATTATATATATGCAACATTTAATGGTAAAAAAATAGAAAATATTTGAGCTGAGAGACAGTCATTGATCTGCAGTTAGTGTGAAAAAATCAATAGAATTGGCCTATAAATCATGGAATTGTAAAATAATTGAAATATATAGATACATTAATCAGAATTATAGGGAGAAAGGTTGATAAAAGTTGTATACTGGTCTATTTCAAGAACTCAATATATATCACATACAAAGGTGAATTTTCAGGTTCAGGTTGGTACTAAATTGGGGTTATTTCTTGCTCCTAGTGAGTGAGTTAGATTTTTGGACCTGTAACTATTCACTGATGAATTAAAATCATTTCCATTAATCAATTTATTGGGTGGATAATAACAAAAATATATGGTACACTTATGGTTATTTCCCAATTATTTCATTTTATCGCACCACATTCCATTTGAAATTGGGGACATGGGGTTGTCTTCTTACCAACTCCATTTTATCCAATAAGATCGAAAACTACAGAATGATGACATCACTGTGAGCAACTTGAAACAGATTAGTATCTGAGATCCGAAATCTGTTATCAGGTTAATTTGTTTTAATCAAACTAAAGTAATGGCTTTCCATGAAGTAGTAATATAACTACTTACTATCCAATTACTTCAAGCCAATCAAAGAAAATAAATCAACTACAATATTTCTTCAGTTATCACTTCAGAAGAAAGGACTTTGAATGTGCTATTGATCCTCATCTTGCCATTTTACCCAAATGTTTGTCCCATGGCATATATAACAGAGCTCCATTTTCCAAAATATCTTGCCAAAACTATTAAGGCAAGTGATGTTTTATTTAATAATAGAAATATATTTTGGTGACTTTAAAGGTGTTAATGTTCCTTATTATTCCTGAATACTGTAACAGGGTTTTGAAAGATAATTTGGCAAACAACTAGCTGGTTTTATTAATTAAGTTATTTTATTAATAAGAATGTTTCTATTCATTTCTATTCATCATTGATTACTAGCTGGGATATTCTACCAATACTGATATATTCAAAACTAAGTTTGTGGATAATAAAGATATAACATGTCTATATCTGGTATTTAAGAGAAAAAACATTGATTTTTACTAGTTCCCATCAACAGTTCGGTCAGCTATTTACATAAAGCTAGTTTAAAATCCGTATCACAATTAAAATCTGAAATTTAGAAGCAAGAATCTAGCAATTCAGCTGTAAAACATTCATTATACTATGGATCACCAACTGCCAATTGATGTCTTTCTGAAACTGCTCACATCATTGATAAACCTTTCAAATGAATTTTCTACTTTTCTTTTCAAAATCTTTGAAATCATGCATGTTCCAATCTATCTGAAATTCATGAGAACAGATGCCCAATCTTTCTACATATATAAGTTATTGTTGTATAATATAATACTAAAAATCAGATTCTTCTTCAATATTTTCCAAAACAACACCCCTTGCTATATAGTTATAATGAGAGTGTTTAATATCAGTGGAATTAATGTCATTATAAAGTCTTTTACTCTCGCCTTACTTTCCATGTTGAACTATAATCTAATTATGGACACAAGATTACACACACAGTCAACATCACAACTTCTTATTGTATTCAATTCAGCAACAGGGGGATGAATGCATTTCTGCCCGTTACAATTATAACAAAGCATGGAAAATAAGGCCCATTTTTAGGACCATAAAACACTCCTTTATATGTGACTTCTGCACAAGGTTACCAATTCTTTTAAAAACAGGGATAGATAATACAACATGGAACTATTTTTATCTCAATTCAACATTGCCAAGATAGCTTGCCAAGCAAGGTATATATCCCACTGGCAGCATTGAATTTGAATAATTAATTGGGCAATAACTCAAAAATCATTCTGTGAAAAATTTTTCAATGCAATTACTCGCACCAAGTTTTATTTTAATCCTTTGAAACCCACAATACCATTTTGATGCAATTTTACTAAGTCAAGGGCAATAACTTTAAAACTGTTCAGAAACCATCAAATAAAATGTTGATGGACCGACAGACCAACTAACAGGGGCTACGACAATATACGTCCACATATTCATGTGGGTGTATAAATATGTTTCATTGCATCACGATGCTTTAATAAACAACTGATAATTAATCATAAAAGAACTAATGTGAAAAGAAAATCCAATGTCAAATTTCTGCTTCATAATATATTTACAGCTTTAATTCGATGGAAAGATTGGATTTTAAGAATAAACTCAATAGTTCATCCACACACAGCAATTAAAGATAAATTTCTGCTTCTTATTGATAAAGGTAATCATAGAGTGGCAGGTAAAACAGTCTGATAACTGAGTCACATCTTGTGAAATTTTCAAATTAACTCAAATACAAAAATGTTTTACCGTCATCCAGTAATAATAGGCTACAAGGATGATTTGTTGAAGGTTTGTTACTCAGATGGTAACATTGTTTGAGTCTTGGGTTCATTACCTTTTTCAGAAATCAGTCTGCTTCATCCCTTAAATCTTTTTTATCAAAAATCACACATAGAAAGAATGAGAAATGTACTTAAGCAAATGTTTTCTTTAATCTAATAGGGCATAAAAAAATGACTCACCTTTTAATTTTGCCCTCACTTTATTTGCACTCTTTTTGATTTCCGACATTAAATCATCCAGCTCTTCTTTCATTTCTGCACAAAAAATAAAAAATTGTTAGCTACTACTCTAAATGCAAAAAAAGGAAAAAATTGACATAATGAAAGAAAAGTTTTGACAAGCATACATTGGAAAATAAATGCTACACCTAGTCAAATTTTCTAGACAGGGTTTCTAAACATTTTACACGCATGGCTGAAAGCATTGATTTGATCCATTCCAATATCATTAATACATCTTCTGTGGTTCATACAATTCCACTTAAAACTATTTTTTTTAGGATGTCACCATCGCAGAATGGTATATGATATAAGCATCTCTTAGGTGGTATCATAAAACACTTACGTCATTTGGAATTGCACAAACCACAGATGGCTGAAATTTGACAAGTAGCAAATCAATGCTATTGGTTTACTTGATAAACATAAATAATTTAGAAAACTGTATTCAATCCCTTTAGGACTTACAAGATAGCTTGCCAGGCAAGGTAAAAATGACAGCATACTTAACAGTACAGTAACACCAGAATGAAATATTCATTTCATCCTTGGGTTTTAACAAATACTCATATGCCAAGTTTCATCAAAACCCATCAAGAATTGTACTTTCTAGAGTGTTTACGGGCTAAAATTGAAAACGTTTTCAAAAACAAAGGGATTAACTCAAACTAAACATTTTTTCAATTCACTGATTTTCAATAGGGTTCATCTATGAACACTCACACAATGTTACGTCTAAATCTGTCTTGAATTGTGCTTTCTAGAGGGTTTACAAGTAATTTAAGAACGAGGAACAGACTAATGGATGGACATGAGCAACAACAACACACACTCCACATTTCATTTCGGCGTATAAAAAAAGACTGCTTTCAAAATTAGGAGAGCCAGGATTAAAGTATTGAAAACTCACTATCATCTGTATTAGGAGCTGAAAGTATAGCACTATGCTTCCTTTTAACCTCATCTACATTGTACGCTATTCTATCTATCATCTCACGTATTTCTTCCACCTTGAAAAGAAAATAATATTGCCAAAATTAATGAAGGCTGAGCGTCAAAATTGTTCGCGTCAATTATTAATAGGGTTGCCTAGCAAAAAACACCCACTTTAAAGTATACTTGTTTGTTGAACACCGGTTGAAACCTCAACATTATTTGGGCCTAAGACCTCATTAATATACGTAATCACATCAAATTTCATTCAAATCAGATGAAAACTAGTCTCTATCACATTCACAAGTGCAAAACTCCAAAACCATACGAAAAATTGTCAATATCATATGTTGCACAATGTATTGTTAGGTTGACTAGCAGGAGTGTCCATATAGGCCCAAATAAGTTATTTTCGAGATTCAATTAACACCAATTTACTAGAAAACAATTATCTATTGTCATTATGTAAGGTTAGTTTATTAGGTAATACTATAATAGAGTCCTTTTACACCTCTTTGAAAGATAAATTAAGCTTATTCTTATCAATTGTCAAATATCATGCAATGTGATGATGTTCCTGTGTTCTACCTGTAAGGATGTTTCTCTACCTGTGATGATGTTCCTGTGTTCTACCTGTAATGATGTTTCTCTACCTGTGATGATGTTCCTGTGTCCTACCTATATTTTGTGTTGATGTCTAATAATGTTCCTGTTGCCAGTTCTTTATGTTATAACAAGTTTTGTAACACAAACTTGTACAAAACCTTATCAAAGTTTACACCAAATTTCATTTAAATTAGATGAAAACTAGTCTCTATTCATTTCACAAGCCAATTTGGACGGTTTAGACAAAGTCAAGGGCAATAACTCAATAACCATTCGTCAAAAAATCGTCAATATCAAACTTGTCCAAGATCTTATCAATATAAATGATCTCAACAAATTTCATGTGTTCAAACGCCACTTGAACAGACAGGGGTGACGACAATATACAACCACATTTCAATATGAAAGTATTATAAAAACTAGAATTGCTTACAATTATGAACGTATTTCGAGAGCCTTAAAATATTTTGTAGGCTAAATTTGCAATGACCTACTTCTAGACAATATATTGAATATCATTTTACCTAGTTTTCAAAGTCATAAAATAATTAGGTCACACCTTCCGTAACGGTCAATAATGGCGAAAATATGAAAATTATCAATTTTTGCTGTATTTAAGTACACTTATCTCTATGAATTTTTTAAGAAAGCCAAATTAAAAAATATCTACTCGTAGACAATATATTGAATATCATTTGACCTCATTTTCAAGGTCATAGATTAAGTGGGTCACACCTTCCGTACCCGTTAAAGTGACCTAATTTTGAAAAAATCGAAATTTAAATAATTCGAAAGAAAATACGAAATTTGAAAATCGGTCTCCAAGAAAAGGTAGATAATGATCCATTGTATCTATGTGCTAAATTTCATCAAAATCGGTCTATCAGTAGTGTCTGAATTTCGGATTTAAGAATTGTAACGAAAATTCAAAATGGCGGCCGATATGGCAGCTTGACCTAATTATTTAGGTCAAATCAATTACTATTGACAAGTTATTTATAAAACAGTTTTCACTTTTCACCTAGCAGTTATAGACCGGAAGTTACGTAATTACGTCATTTGAGGCTAAACCGGAAGTGGAATTTTTTTTTCACATTTTTTCAAAAATTATAAACATATCGCCTATCAACTGGTAAAGTTTCAAAATTTTACCAATTATATTAAAGGAGAAATCACGGTCTGAAATTTTTGCCGATGACCCTTGAATATTGAATTGCAAATCGTGGGTAAAATATTTAACCTAATTGCATAAAACCTATAATTGTTAGTTGACAAATACATTGAAGTTTTCAAATCTGAAAATCCGGTCAAAATCGAACTGAAAATAAACTTGCTAAAGCAAAAAAACCTGAACTTCCGGTTCTCACTTCCTGTCAGAGATAGAACTTCCGGTTTTGTTTTATTTGATAATTGAAATCATTCTAAGATCAACTGTAGATTTAGAATTTCTGCACCTTTTACCAGTTTGTCTGCAAACTCATCCAAGAATTACAAAAAAAATAAAATAAAATAATCCGAACGATTACAATACGTTTTCGCCAAAGTCGAAATACGTAATAACATTTCCTTAATGATATCAATACTCTCACTCAATGATGTTTTTTAAATTCTGAGTAAATAATTTCATTAAAACATCTGTGTCAATAATTAAAATATCATACTACATGCCCAATGTTGAGAACTACAAAATGAAATTTGGCTGACCTGTTCAAAGAATTCATCCATAAATCCTCCACTGTCAACATTGACAGCCACTTCATGTTCATCATCATCATCACTCTGGGCCTGAAATACATCATACAATCCTCATTTTGGATAATTCTTAAAGAAAGAAGAAGAAAAGATACATCTAGGACATGAAACTCAATGAAATCAAAAATTTGCAATTCAATAGAAAAACAAATAGATAAACAGTATTCACTGTGCTTGAATCAAGACTAAATTTAACTCAGCAGCTAAGCTTTAGAAAAGGCAGTCAATAATTAGTTTGTTCAAATCTCATGTAATCAATAAAATAATGGGCAAATATTTAGTTATAATAGGTAAAAAATTTTTAATAGAGCTAGAGAGTAAATTCTTTATGCATCTCATTCTAAACAACTATGGTTAGAAAAGAGCAAGACTAGGCTTTTTGAAGTTAAATGGGTTACCAGTAAAGACTTATACATAAACCATTCTTACTCATACATTAATAACCCTGAAGGGATTAATATTCCCAATAGGAACACTTCATTAATTATTCAATGAAATAATATATCATTATAATATTAGGCTATAATCTTTTATGCAGAGGACAGTTGTACTAACACATATACCACTGAACTAAATACATAAGGGATGCCATGATACACGCATTATTATAAGCTCACATGTTATTAACATGTGAGCGTGTATAAATCTGAACAGGCATAATACTTTTATCCATTACAAATCTTATAGTTGCCCAGTTTCATAATACGTTATGATGGCAATATTCAGCATTCAGTATGGCTCAGAAGGACATGAAGGAGCCAAAGAATTGCTCAGCAAGTCGCAGGTCAGCTAGTGTAACAATTATATTTATGAAACAATAGATTTAGTATTGGTGTGATTGTTATACTAATCAATGTGATGAAATTATCAATTATCACATCAGACCATTATAAACTATATATAACAACAGAACCATAACAGATGATCTGGATACAGACCTTTATTACCAGATTGAATACTGTTATTAATATTTAAAAGGGGTGAAAGATTGCATACTGTTATTAATATTTAAAAGGGGTGAAAGATTGCATACTGTTATTAATATTTAAAAGGGGTGAAAGATTGCATACTGTTATTAATATTTAAAAGGGGTGAAAGATTGCATACTGTTATTAATATTTAAAAGGGTTGAAAGATTGCATACTGTTATTAATATTTAAAAGGGGTGAAAGATTGCATACTGTTATTAATATTTAAAAGGGGTGAAAGATTGCATACTGTTATTAATATTTAAAAGGGTTGAAAGATTGCATACTGTTATTAATATTTAAAAGGGGTGAAAGATTGCATACTGTTATTAATATTTAAAAGGGGTGAAAGATTGCATACTGTTATTAATATTTAAAAGGGGTGAAAGATTGCATACTGTTATTAATATTTAAAAGGGGTGAAAGATTGCATACTGTTATTAATATTTAAAAGGGGTGAAAGATTGCATACTGTTATTAATATTAATGAATTTCTGATTTCTGAGATTCATGTTATGTGAGTTTTCCAGTTTTTAAGGGATTCTGTTACTTTATGACACTAGCTAAGTTCACTGATGAATATATAGTCAAACTGACTATTCTTGTAAACAAAACTTTTTTGTTCATGCTAAGGTTCCAATCTACCAGCTGAATATCATCTACCTTAAAGCAGTTTTTAAAGATTTTCATAACAAAACTAGAATAATTCAAAATTGGACAATCAATATGACAAAAACAAATTTACCTAAAAAACTAAATTAATTCAATTTAAGTTTCATCAGATCAAAAACTAATAAGACATAAAACAAAGGCAACTTGATAGGTTCCCACAAGCAAGCCAATCATATCTATATAATAAATCAATACTTTCTGCAAATACTACTCATTTTGCGAGAAAATCACATCTTTAAAAACAATAAATTACATAGATAATCAATTAAAACGATATTTCGCATAAATATATTTATTAGAACATTGACAAGGTTTTAAAATCAATATTCTTCTCTGGAGACTGTAGAAAGTTCAACTGCTCTACAATTTAAATTTATTTTCTACTTACACACTTATTCAGACATGAGAAATTTAGATAAGAATATTTTTTCCTAATTTTGTACAAAAAAAAGACCAGATCTTTGTACAAGAAAATTCAAATTTTTGTTGATCCAGTTACTCATAAATTTCGTTTTTGCACCCAAAGAACAGTTTTAAAACAAGACAATTGAACAAAATTTTACTTCTTGACTATTCAAATTCAGCATTGATAAAGGCCAAACAGGCAAGAATGAAAAAATTCAGGAAGAGGCCCTTGGTTAAAGAAGAAGACAATGCATTCTCAAGCTTAATTTCAAATTTCATACAAATTACCAAGTGCAAATTGCTGTATAGTCCCTTTTACAATATAACACAATGTTTTCTAGTACATTTTGCATCATGATGTCATTATTCATATTATTATATAATATTAATTATTCTTGGCATGCAAGATTCTTTACTATTTTGTCTATCATTATCCAATCCTACCTGAGAACTCAAGATTCCTATAAAACGTTTAATCATTTTGATTCTTATCCAAGATTTTAAGAATGAGTTTACCAAAAGATTGAATTTGTTTATGTTGTGATGTAGTCATTCATAACTTTCTTCCTTCCAGGGCAAATATTCTTCAAAATAAGAATTAAACAATAACTCATGTTTCTTAGTAAGTATAATTTCATTTCCTTTAATGTTTATATTCGTGACATTACAAGGGAGTTTCCATTTTGACAGGTCAAGGATAATATAATTCATGTACATATTTGTGAGGTTTTAATAGCATCATTTGTTAAAGTACTGGTATTTACATTTATCATTCGCTTGGCAAGCAAAAAGGCAGCGGTTGGTTCCAAGATTGAAGGTTTGTGAAGCTCCACTGACCTTGAATAAGTCCTCTCAGGACCAGCAGTAAAAGGGTATGTATATTCTGGGAAAGATCAATGTCAAGAGGTTTGGTCAAGGACCAGCTGGTAACTGAACCGAAGTTGTTATCCTTGCAGGCCTAAAATCTAGTTGTTCTTTCTTTCTTTTCAATGAATGTACTGACAAAACCAGTCAGAGAGAGGATTGTTGGATTATTGAACATGACCTTTCAACTTAGTAGATGATATTCAGCTTAGACTAGCAATTTTTATTATTATGAAATAGCTTCAAAACATATGACCAGAAAGATATTGAGATCTGTTTATCAATCAGACTAAATTACTGATAATTAGAATCAAACTGGCTCAACCATGTTTCCTGAAGTTATCAGAGCATTTCTTAAAAGCTAACTTCAACAGATCAATGACCACACAATCTACAGATCAAAAAGTTGTGAGACTAATCCAATAACAGTGTATAAAGTAGGTTATTGTATTCATACTGTGATATATTATACAGCATTGGTAAAAACATATTATGATTCAGCTAAAAACATGATGTACTTAAATTTACTGGTAACTTAAAATTTTAAATTTCACAAACAAAAGTCTGTGCTTCATATTGTTTTAATAAAAAAGAAGAGATATCCTAATTTTTCAAGTATTTGGGACACTGATAGCTCAATAGACATCAGATTTCAAATTTTTAGTCATATGTTAATGGGCACCAGTATTGTAATTCCACTAAAAGTAAACAAAAACTAAGCGTTTGTGACATTTCTATCATAAAGTTTTCTTTGAAATTAGAACACCATACAGCTTAATGACTAGTGCTTGGTACTGCCAATCATGCCACAATACGATATGTATAACGATACTAGGGTCACGATACAATATGTATCGTGATATGGGGTAATAGATAAATAGTAACATTTTTATCCAAGGTTTCAATATTTTATAATTTCAGTAATTAAACTAGTTTTTAAGGTATTTCACTAATAAACTGTTAATAAAAATAATTAAGCCTGTCTGACTACTAAATAGATGTCAAATAAGTTATTTGAAAAAATGAAAATTCCAGGAAAAGGATATTCTGATGGGATAAGCTTGCATTGACAAGACTAGTAAATAAAATATTCCCACTTTTTATGGAATGTCATGTATCGTCAAGTATCGATACAAGACCTTGTGATACAATAAGCGTATCGTGGCATGTCGTATCGAGATAAGTCAATTCAGCAAACTATTTACAACAGAATATGTATCTTCTTATAAAGTATTGATGTATACAGATAATATATAACCAAACTTACAAATTTCCTCATTATACCTTAATAAAATTTGCCTCCTATGCTTGTATATCCTGATATTGTAAAATTAACTTACCATATGGAAACAACTCGACACCTGCATCTATGCCGTGAGGATATTATATCTTTAGTATTTGTTGGCAGCATTGAAAATGTGCTTTTGTAAGAATCATTGAATAAATTTATATGATAAACATTTCCTTACAGTTCAGTACACATTTATTTATACTTTCACTTTTAATTTGCTTGATTGACACCAGGTAGTTGCAAAGGTATCTAGTCACTTTGTCGATGTGTCAACAGGTCAACACATTCGACCAACTTGACAACAACCTTCAGATAATTCGCTGACAACCTTCAGATGATATGACAACAACCTTCTGATTTGAAGGTATTGATAACATATTGATATTCAATTTAAGCAGTTTTGTTTTTATTTACTATAGCTTCAATTAATACAGAATAATAAAGAGTTAAAATATATGGTTTCAAACATTAAGTGATCATTCAATTGACATATAGATTAGCTTTAATTAAATATTGGATATCCCAATCAGGGAATTGGAGACAGGCAGTATCACGTAAAATCCAGGATTTAGGGTTTGAATCTGCATATTTACCAAAAAAATTAATCTTTAAACTTATGCGCAAGGTTTAAGCATTACCATATCTACCCGCTGAACACATTAGCGTTTCTTTTGACCGCCTAAAAGATCTTTATGTGACAACAGAGTACTGGTAGTTGGAGGAATTTCGGGAGTATATCAAAAGTACGGTACATGGATTAATTTTGATATGGTCTGTTAACGAATGGTATCTTTTTGGTTTATCAATTCAGACAAATAACGACGTTGAAGGGTGACACATGCAATTGATCCAATGTGCCAAGCGTGTGTCATTTCAATTCGATATGCTTGTTCAAATTTATTCAAAGAGGCCCAGTTGACCAAAATTGTGGCGCCAGTCAACATATCGACGAATTAACTGGTACTCATTGCAATCCTCATATTTTCAGAACTATGAATTATTCATGGAAAATGATATAAATCCAACCATTTCAAAGACAATAGTAAAGAACTCCCTAACAACTTATCTTTCTAAGAGATTGAAAACTCGGTTACAGCACAAGTTAGTTTTTTAAGGGATTAGGCACAAAATTGCAAGTTCGAAATAATCAACTATTTTAATACATGGTTTATCAAAGAAGATCAACATAAGCATCCTCCTTTCTATTCATAGATCAAAACAACTGCTTTTTGTTGCATTTGCAAAAAAAAACACCTTAAAAATAATGTTGTTAAAGTTTAGGAAAATGTCAATAATGACATAGGATAGATAGGATATTTAAGGATGATGAAAAAAATGACTAGAACTAGTTTCGTCATAGAAAATCTTCTTATCAATCCAGTCATGAAATTTCTAATATGCATGATAGTTAGATGGCTTATTCTTTGAATCCATCAAATCACATTATCTCACATTTTCAGACCTATAGACTATGCACAATAAATTCCATGTAATCAGTACAGTACCAAGTGTCAATGATACCAATAAAAGTATATAGTGCCAAAAGCTGAATAGGCTGGAACATACTATAATACTTTACTGTCCTAATCGCTAATGCCGGTGTAGGCTTTTAGCCTACATATAGTGCCAACACTGATTTTAAAAAAAAATGGTCAAAATCAAAGAATTTATCACAGTTAAGATGTAAGGAGAATATTATCTAGTATGGAACTCTGAAGGTATCATCTCATGAAAAAAGACTTTGAATGGATGAATATAATAATAGTTCAGATTTGAGTGGAGTGGGTTGGGCTTCCAAACCTGCAGTTCACGACATATAAAACCTACCGCTTTCAAAGCTGCCAAACGATCCTTCGTCATTTTTCACATTCAAATCAAGTCTTGGGCAGACTAGAAATTCAAAGAGGCTGGAATTAATTTTCTAGGCCATGTAAGAAGGGTAATATTAACTTTAACACAAGGAAAAATGACAGTTGTCGGTGAATCGATACTATTTTAATATTATCGAGTATATTTAGTATATCAGTGCGCATGATCACCCTGGTGTATTCTATTTCCGGTAGCATAATATTGCTCGTAGTGCCATCTATTATAAAAAGGGATGTAACGGGCACCTGCTAATATTGAATGCTTCAGGCAACATATAATAATTATATTTAAAACAATAATCCATTGATTCCAGAGTCTTTGTTAATCTTCAAAAGGCAGTGACAACGGGTCTTATATATAACTAAAGTTTAAAAGTTCATTTATTTACAGTTTTACAAAATTGCTAGTTTAGGCTAAGCCTATGTAGGGGCACGGAAGGCAATATTGGGATCAAGGCGCCGCAATGTCTTTTCAGAAGATTTTGTCTTATTTGTGGGGTTGTTGCAACTTTTTTTAAATCCCAACTCCAATCTTTCTCTGTAGCACCAGTATTCAGAAATTGAATAATGGGTGGATAATAATTTAACAACTAAAACAACCATCCACTTTTTCAAATATATTGAGGTTTAATACGTTTCCTATCATAGTTCCCAGATCTGATACATGCTATCATCATGCTGGGCTGATTTCATGTATCAAATCTGAAAGCGTAGGATAGGAATATTGCTCACTCAATTCATAGCTATATGTCTTGGGGGGGGGGGGTGAAATTCTTGACAAAAACTTTGATGCAACTACAGGCGTGACATGAATGACGTAGCGGGATTATGATGGTATGATTCAACTACAAAAAACGTCCACATTTCCAAATATAATTGAGGTTTGTAGGATTCGAGATACAAAAATGCGTCCCATTCGCGAAGGTGCGGAAAATCTCCAATTTTGTGCCTTAGATTTTCTTACTCTCCCCCAGCCATATCAATCCAAATAGCTATGCGGATAGAGTCACTAAGTTTCAGACTGTGAAGATTAGGGTGTTATCTTTTGCAGCATAATCAATACAATGGAAAATGACATGGACTTGGAGATCGTGTCAAAACTTGGTGTCAGAACAAGACGTACGAATCTCTCTATAACCCAATAAATTTACTAAAATAAGTAGTCTTTCTAAAATGGATGGATATATAACCTTGTATAAAGATAATATTCTTCCTCATTGCACTTGATAAATAAATTATACTCTTATTGACCAAGTATGAGGCTAAGTTTTGATTTGAGAAATCTATGTAGTTATTTTTTATTTGATCCTATAGCCTATGACCGGAATGTATATTGTAAATAAGTAAACAGTTACTGAACATTCATAAACATAGGAATTATTATGAGTATCGATCTTTTTTTGGTTCTTATGAGTCATTTAATATTTCATCAGATGTGTGGTTTCTTTAGCCTTAATACAGAAATGCTAAAACCGTAGCCAATTTTTACCACTTTCGCAAATGCTGCCATTCAAAGAGGCTTTGATTTATATCTCCGTCATTAACATGTTGAGTGGAATTATAAACAAAACTAAAAAATAAAAAGACAAACATGTGATTTAGAATTTGATGGTACTATTGGATGCTATCAATGTCCCCCAGGCACATTATAAAAGAAATTAAAATTCATTTAGCCTAACGCAGGTTAGTATCCTAAATAATTTTAGTGAATTTGGTATCATTTCATTTTTATGATAGAAATAAATGGTGTTGTGTTCTCATCCACAAATTAGACCAATATAACCTTTTATTTACAAATGTTGAGATCAATGAAGAATAACTTTAAGTTGTAGTGAAGTAAGATAAGTCATTCATATATCTAGGCCTACTGGATGAATAATATCAGAACCGCACCCAATGAAAGCGTGCTGATATATTATCTATGCATTACAGTCATGATTTTGTTTGAAGGTAAGCTCTTATCTTTAACATTTTTTTGTCACATTTTGGTGTTCAAAATTACATAGCTATTCCAACTAAAAAGAATCCCAAATTAGCTAGCTCTATTTCAACTAAAAAGAATTATCCTTAATAAGTAAGCTTATCCGTTAAGCTACATATAGGCCTGATATGTTTTCTTATTTATAACATTCCATTACTAATCCAGTTAACTAATTCGTAAATAACTGACATTGGTGTCATTTGAAAAAAATTCTTACGACCACAACTAATTTTCCTATATCCAAGGGGCGTAACTCGTTGTCAAAGAAAATTGCGCGCGAACAAAGTTGAACCGGTTCAAACTGCCTTACTACTTCCTTCAGCGCCATATTGTCACCTGAGCACAGAGATTGGTGAGTTTCATGGTAAATAAATCTGATTCAATCCGAACTTTTATGGCAATTAATGAATGGAATAATGTAAAGAATTGTATAGATGCGGTATTGAACTGTATTTTCGCATGATTTTTTTTTTCTATTTGAGCATATTTGCTTCATAAATAATTCCCTAAAAAAATGAAAACAGAAACTTTCCCTTTCTTCGTTCGTTTAATTGTTATTGCGAAATTTTTAAATCTGTATAGCTAACTGTTGCTTAAAGAATATATTGTAAACGAATGTTCGACCATTTACCTGCCGAATGTATAGAATGGGCATTGTTTGAGGATGACTGGAACCAAATTTTAGTGGATTTGTTAGGGTTTCACAAATAAAAGATGATCATTATAGCCACGGAAATTTCCATTTATTCAGGACGTGTATGGGCTCTTAACTTATGTTTTGGGCTGTTGTGGTAGAGACTGGACATAATCTGGTGTGTCATTATGTGCTGACATTGAATAATAATATTGCCATTGGATCTATTGATCTAATCTTAACTATGCCTAGTATCTTAGCCTTCTAGATCTAGATCAAGTAGAAAATTATAATGAATATTTAATTTTTCAGAATTGATTTTGAATTAAGATACAAGAACCTTGTCATACTCAACTATGGCCCAAGTAGTAGAACCACCAACATTCAAGGTATATTTTTTTTTGTCAGTGCGTTAAGTTAACATTAATTGTTAAGTTGTAGCCCATTGCTTTTTTTCTCAAATAGAATTTTCATAAATATTAGGATGACTTATAACAATTTCCAGTTCAAAAAGAATTTATAGTGATTTATGTTGACCATTTAGACATAAATATTGTCTGCATGAAAAGTTTAAGTCAATCTTACTTCTATTTAAAGTTCCATTTCATGCCAGTTTAGATGAAATACCATTTTAAGATTAAAATTTACACAATTTGGTACTGGTTAGCCTAATCCATTTTCACCTGATAATGATCTTTGTTTAGAGGGAGATATGTGTCATGGTCGCTTAATTGGGTCAATTTGATTACTTAGGAGTGTAAATAAGTGGTTGCGTAGTGAAGGTGGTTGCTTATCAGTCATTAATTTGGGAAAATCTTGATAATATTTCCATATTATTAGGTCCATAATTTTTATCTAATCATAGACCCCAACATTTGAAAGATAAAAGCTCCACAACCTTTTCTCTGAACACAGTTGGTAAAAAAAATTATATTTTCATTAATAACGTTAAGTCCAACCAATGAAGATAATCGGGATGATTATGTATTTCAGCTTGTATTAGTTGGAGATGGTGGTGTTGGAAAAACAACATTTGTAAAACGTCATGTAACAGGTGAATTTGAAAAAAAATATGTTGGTAAGTAGGTTCGTGAATTCCATTCTAGATATATATGAATTTAACTATAAACAAGTTTCCTCTTAATTTATAAATGGCTTTCTTTGTACTCGCCAGTACTTATCTTGTGCTTTTGTAATTTGGCTTTAATTTGTCTTATGGATGACTGTACAATAGTTATTAATTCATTTCAGTAAGCCCCTGTTAGAGCTTATATTTTTATGAAACTGAATTCAATGCCCTTTCCTTATCATATACCGGATACAGTAATTATAAATAAAAAATTGTCTTTTCAGCTACATTGGGTGTAGAAGTAAATTCTATGTTGTTCAACACAAATAGAGGCCATATTAAATTTAATGTGTGGGATACAGCAGGTCAAGAAAAATTTGGCGGTTTAAGAGATGGATACTATATTCAAGGTTTGTTATTTTAGTTTAGGTAAACAGCAAATTATTGTTGCTTGACATTGGTGGTTGCAGACCTGAAAGGCAAACATGCCTATAACATGGCATAACATAAAAGACCAAGAAGAAAATTGATTGTCATTGGTAATGCATTTTACTTTCAAGACAAACATGAGTTTTGATGTTTACTATTCTCTGAATTCTCTGAATTTTGATGCAAATTGCCTGAACCTATTTGCAGTTGTTTAATGTTTCATTTTGTAGGTCAATGTGCTATCATTATGTTTGATGTAACATCAAGAATCACATATAAAAATGTCCCCAACTGGCACAGAGATTTAGTGCGAGTTTGTGAGAATATACCTATTGTCCTGTGTGGTAATAAAGTTGATATTAAAGATAGGAAAGTAAAAGCAAAATCGATTGTTTTCCACAGGAAGAAGAATTTACAGGTAATAACTTTTTATGACCACATTTTAATGTAATTGTCGTCAGCCCCGGCCCTCCGTCCACAATTGCTTGTGAACGCGATAGAGACTACAGTTTTTGTCAGATTTGACTGATACTTGCTGTGATCATTTATATTGATGAGATCTTGGACGAGTTCGAATTTGGTGATTTTTCAATGAACAGTTTTTGAGTTATTACACTTGACTTAGTCAAAACGCATAAAAAATTGGCTTGTGAACGCTATAGGAACTACAGTTTTCATTGGATTTGAATGAAACTTGCTGTGATCATTTATATTGATGAGATCTTGGACAAATTCGTAAGGCGAATCAAATTTGGTGTGAACATTTATATTGATGGAACTTGGATTAGACCTGAATAATGTTAGAGTTTCTGCCTGTGTTAAAACAGAAAATATTTTTAAAAATGGGTGTTAAAGTGGGTGTATCTTGCTAGACAACCACTTGTTAAACATTTATGGAAAAATGATATTTTGATAGCTTGTTCCTGTTAAATGTAGGGGAAGAAATGAGAAATGCTTCCAAACTCTGAAATACAAACTCTATAAGCATGCGCAATCATAATTTCCATTCTGTTTAAAATCATATTATAATTGCTTCTCCGTCATTTGTTTAGGGTTAACTTTAAAGTTATTCTGATGAGTTCAACTATTTATTTTTATACGCCCAAAATGTATTTTGGTCGTCGTATATTGTGATCACCCCTGTCTGTGTGTGTGTGTGTGTGTATGTATGTGTGTGTGTCTGTTCACATTTTTCTTGTACTCACTCTACAATTCTCAATGGATCTTTTTTATTTTTGTTATATGGGTTAATAACATTACAAAGAGGATCCCTGTTGATTTTGGTGCTGATCGGACAATTTTTGGCCGAGATATAGCATAAAACTTCAGGGTAACAGTCTTGTACTTATTTTCCAGCTGACAATATTGACAATTCGACAGACCTCCCCTTTTTCGACGTTACGACCAATCAGAACGTGTGAATTCAATAAACCCGCGAATTGTAGTCTCTGTCACCCAGACTAATTACTATTACATAGATATCAGAAGGACTGGATTGTCGAGTCTAAAATTTAATAAATTATGTCGATCTTGTCACTTCTACAGCTTAAATTTCTTTCTTTTTATACGCCCACATAGAAATGTGGACGTATATTGTTGTCGCCCCTGTCCGTTGGTCCGTCGGTCCGTCTGTCAACAATTGTTTGTGGACACTGTAGAGACTACAGTTTTTATTGGAATTTCTTGAAACTTGGTATACTTGTTTATAATCACTCAAGGAAGAACCCTATCGATTTTGGTATGATTCCGAAAAAAATTCCTGGAATTCTTGGACTTTGAATTTCAAATTGTTCTGTTTGTAAACAAAAGCTTGTGGACACTGTAGAGACTCCATTTCTTTATGAATCTTTTTGTAACTTGGTATATTTGTTTATTACCATCCAAGGAAGACCCCTATTGATTTTGATATGATTCTGAAAAAAATTCCTGGAATTCTGGAACTTGGAATTTCGAATGTACTGTTTCTCATCCGTCTGTCAACAATTGTTTGTGGACACTGTAGAGACTACAGTTTTTATTGGATCTTCTTGAAACTTGGTATACATGTTTATTACCATTCAACGAAGACCCCTATCGATTTTGGTATGATTCCGAAAAAAATTCCTGGAATTCTTGAACTTTGAATTTCAAATTGTTCTGTTTGATAGCAAAAGCTTGTGGACACTGTAGAGACTCCATTTTTTTATGAATCTTTTTGTAACTTGGTATATTTGTTTATAACCATCCAAGGAAGAACCCTATTGATTTTGATATGATTCTGAAAAAAATTCCTGGAATTCTGGGACTTGGAATTTCGAATTGTACTGTTTGTCATCCGTCTGTCAATAATTGTTTGTGGACACTGTGGAGACTACAGGTTTCATTGGATTTTCTTGAAACTTGGTATACATGTTTATTATCATTCAATGAAGACCCCTATTGATTTTGGTATGATTCCGAAAAAAATTCCTGGAATTCTTGGATTTGAATTTCAAATTGTTCTGTTTGTAAACAAAAGCTTGTGGACACTGTAGAGACTCCATTTCTTTATGAATCTTTTTGTAACTTGGTATATTTGTTTATTACCATCCAAGGAAGACCCCTATTGATTTTGATATGATTCTGAAAAAAATTCCTGGAATTCTGGAACTTGGAATTTCAAATTGTACTGTTTGTCATCCGTCTGTCAACAATTGTTTGTGGACACTGTGGAGACTACAGTTTTTATTGGATTTTCTTGAAACTTGGTATATATGTTTATTATCATTCAATGAAGACCCCTATCGATTTTGGTATAAATCCAAAAAAAATTCCTGGAATTCTGGGACTTGGAATTCGAAGTTGTTCTGTCTGTCTACAATTGCTTGTTGGCACTCTAGAGACTACAGTTTTTGATAGATCTCTTTGAAACTTTGTTTTTATATGCCCACATAGAAATATGGACGTATATTGTTGTCGCCCCTGTCTGGAATTCTGTGACTTGGAAAAATTCCTGGGATCTCTTTGAAACTTTGTATACAATATGTTTATTATCACTCAAGGAAAAACCAATATACATTTTGGTCTGATTACGAAAAGAATTCCTGGAATTCTGTGACTTGGAAAAATTCCTGGAATTCTGGGACTTGGAATTTAAAGTTTTCTGTGTGTCGTCAATTGCTTGTAGACAATGCAGGAAGTACAGTTTTTTATATACCCAAATGGAAATTCGGAAGTATAATGTTGTTGCCCCTGTCCATCCGTCTGTTCGTCTGTCAGCCCGTTTGTTTGTGGACACTGTAGAGACTACAGTTTTTATAGAATTTTCTCATACTTGTTCATTATCATCTAAGGCAGACCCCTATTGATTTTTGTTTGATTATGAAAGAAATTCCTTCAATTCTGGAACTTTGGATTTCAAAATTTGTTCTGTCTTTCAACCATTTCTTGTGGACACTGTACAAACTATATTCTATAAACTAAAAACTTCTTTAATACCAACCAAGGAAGAAGAAGATTTTGGTAGGATTCCAAAAAGAATTCCTGGAATTCTGGGAATTTCAAATTGTTCTGTTTGTCAACAAATGCTTTTTGATTTTTTTACTGAATGCAATACAATATAGTTAACTTCCAAGTTCCTTGTAAATCAGGAACCAGCTGTAATTGGACTTTTACTTTTACAATCAAAGCTATCAGTGGGCGTATGTTACCTTGCCTGGCAAGCTATCTTTTTATTTCACGAAGGTTTGTGTTTGTGTTATTATATTATCAAAGTATGCAGTGCATTCGTCAAACAATGTTATTATGACATGTAAAATAGTGAGTCAATATCTTGATGACAGTCTTCTTGACTGACTTTCCAAAGAAAATCTCCGATTAAGTAGGTCAAATTCTGAAATGGATTTCCTACCCTACATTATGTTGGAAGGCCATATCCTCATATCGACAACAAATTTAAATACCGGTAGGCCTAATAAAGGTTTTATCTTACTAAAATTTATTTGATTTGTCCCGATGTCAATAGCTTAAATCAGATATCGCTTGTAAACGTTGGCTTTTTTAGACCGAAGTTTTATTTAGTTTTAACTTCCTTCAGAACACTTGACATCTGCCGACGACCGGCTTGAAATTGTGAATGTATCTTTTATAATAGAAGCAAACCTTTTGTGAAAGTTGTGCATCAATCAATAATTCCTGCGTTAAATTTACCGGTAAACTAGTATGACTTACTGCTAATCGCCATCATGTTATTTCTGTAATGTTTGTTAGATATGGTGTCATTAAAATATTTGGCATGTGGGTTATTGGGGACTTAAAAGTTGATCTGATCTGATTTTTGTGTTGTAGGATACTTTTAACCTAGATATATCGTTAAACGTAGAAAAATCTTTAACATATGTATCTGTAGTATGGCTGCCATTTGGGCGTTTTTCAATGCATCGCATTGCTATCTTTTTCAGTACTATGACATCAGTGCTAAAAGTAATTACAATTTCGAAAAACCATTTTTATGGTTAGCCAAGAAATTAGTTGGAGATGCAGATTTAACATTTGTTGAAATGCCTGCTTTAAAACCACCAGAGGTTCAAATGGATGAAGCCACCCTAAGAAGATATGAAGAAGAACTCAGAGTAAGTATTAGAACATGAACTTTCCAAGATGAAAGTGCATAGCTCTGTATTTAAACTAAAACTATTTTATTATTACCATAATATATATGGCATTGGAATCTAAGGTTATAGGATTTTTGTGTAAATTTAGTAATGTGATAAAAATTAACATTTTATTTCAAGTTTCAATATAAATTCATAAAATATACAACTTTGTAACTGATAGAAGAGGTTCACTTGATTATGTCCACTGTCTAATAATTAGCTGTCTACAATTTATTCAATTCATTGAACAAAATTGGTGATTCCAGTCACAAATTTATAAAAATTCCCACCCTTATGGGACAATAGTCATTGTCAAGTATGGATACACTACAAGCACTGATGAAAACTTCTGCTTTAGTAACCCAGTAGTTATTTGGGGAGCTTGCAAAAACCTTACATTTCAGTATTCATAAGGATTTTTTCTACACTTTCTTGCAAATAGTTTTTTATTAACATCAGTAAGGAAAGATTTCAATTCTTTTATAATTGTTCGCAATCATAAAAGTAGAATATTGTTTCTGATATAACACTCTTTCCAGAAATCACATGATAATTTAGATGATAAATGTTGAAATCTTTTTCTCTTTGCAGGATGCAGCAGAAACAGCTTTACCAGATGATGATGATAATGATCTTTAAATTATAACCTTAGCATTTAACAAACAATTTAATTGGGACATATTGGCTATTCCTTCATCTGGGGAAACTAATTTGCTGGGAGATAGGCAATGAAGTTTACTCTGATCTCA
The DNA here is from genome assembly GCA_030562195.1 of Nipponacmea schrenckii. Classification (NCBI taxonomy): domain Eukaryota; kingdom Metazoa; phylum Mollusca; class Gastropoda; family Lottiidae; genus Nipponacmea; species Nipponacmea schrenckii. The sequence continues at coordinate 18,571,030 of CM060201.1, forward strand.
GAATTTTTCAAAATCAACTCAATACAAGTGCTGTGACAATACTTTGAGAGTAGTTGTGCTAACTTAATAGTTTCTAATGTGCGTTATGTTGGAACTGTGTAAAAACCCATTTGATATGGGATGAGATCATTATGAAGTGATAAAAATGTTCTTAAATCCATACTTCAAGTGCTTAATTATTTTGTGTCTCGAGAACTCAGTTTTAAGTAATGATTGTAGTGTGACTGCATATTAAATGAATTCACTGCATTCAGTGAATTATTGGTAAGTGAAAATGAATCCACTGTATTCAGTGAATTGTTAAGAGAAATTAATCCACTGCATTCATGGTTGGGGGAAGTAAATCATTGTTCAAATGGAGTAAGAATATTTTTTTTGTTAATTTTGTTACCAAGCTCTTGTAAGAAGCAGATGTTATTTAGAGTCCATGCCGTTTCAATAATCTGTATTGTATTTAAGAATTATCAATAAAAGTTCAGTCCTCTACATTTCAACCTTGTTAAAATTAATTATTCTCCAGGCTCTGGGTCAAATCATAGCTCGTATGTCCTTTTAATTGGCGTTTAGTAATACAGTGAAATGCCTCAATTCAGAAACAAGATTGAAGATTATCTTTGTTTTTTCTTCAGTTTATGCCAGATTGTAAGAGCTTGTATTCTCATGAAACTAAGTTTTGCAATTTATACCACCAATTTAGAGATAACAATATTTGAAAAATAAATGTGGTATGCATTAAAACCAACTTTAAGTTGGTTAAATGAAACTAGTTTCATGAACAATTTAAGTTCAGTGGAAACTTATCAACTATTTTAATAGGAGGAAGCTATTTACAATACATTGTAGTTACATGGATACAATGTTGAGTAATACTGGTATTTACTTTGCTCAAATGACACTATATACCGGTACATAAAAACCTTATGACATACTTGTATACTTTCACATTGAGTTGTGAAAAAAAAAAATCATAATACTTTTGTCAAACGACAACTTTTTTCTTGAACAAATTGGATGCTCTGTAACTTGTTTGGATTATGGCTATTCTTATAAAGATATTTTAGACGATTCCACACTGACTGACACATATTCTCTAATCTCATATCTTTTATTCCATTATGCTTAGCAGACTGGTACACATTCCTGAAAATATTAAAAAGATATTTTAACACTCAAGATTTAAACTTACAATGCCCCTATGATCCAAATATATGTATAACCAAAGAATTTTAAAACAACAAGTTCATATAACAAATAAAAATAATTCTTCGACACCAATCTTTCAATAATTTCAAAATCCAGACATTAACAAGAAACTCAATTTTGACTTATCACTAATATGAAATTCATACATACAAAATAAAACCTGTTTAAATCAAACTGGTATTAACAGAAAATCTGTTTAGCAAAATAATTTAAAATGACTGAATTGTCAATTTATGCTGTATATGTTGACATAATACTAAACCAACATGAATGGACATAAACTTATCACAAATATATTTTCCTACCTTTATTTCCTTGAAATAAAGGAACAAACATTGAAAAACCTTACCAAACAATCTTTTTAGCTAATTTCAAATGTCCCTGCTGTAACAAGCTCTGAGCCCAGAATACTTGACATTTTGAAGCCATGATTGGATCAGACATTTCTATAGCTAGTTTTAATTGATATTTAGAAATTTTACCAGCTTTTTTAGCCTGAAAAAGATAATGTTTATATTTTACTACTGTTGTGAGATATTGATGCATATGAGATGAAATGGCTTCAGTTATCTGTCAAAATGTTATGCTTCTGATCGGAAATATGTAAAAAGATATAAAATTTGCCAAAATAGTGACATTACTCAATTGAGTATTCCACTTTTCTTCTTTTTGTGGTGAGCAAGCTAGCATATTGAGTTGCATGTCTAACTTCTCTGATAAATATATTTACACTTACACAATATGTAAAATAATCTCCTAATGAAGAATAACCACCACCTAGTGTTGATAACCACGCCATATTTTCTTCTAGTTCACCTTTCTTTCTTACTAAATAATTTATTCTACTAAACCTAAAAAATGAAAACTTTAGTTATCATTAAATAACTTATGAAAAATAAGGAGCCGCTGTGACTCCGTGAGTTAGCTTGCTCACAAACCTGAAGGTCCAGGGTTCAATCCCGGCAAAGGTCGAGATAAATTTACCGATTTTCAGTCTGGTGTCCCCTTGTCAGTGACGCAGGTCTGAGGGACTGACATGTAAAAAGTGTCTAGTCGTGCGGATGGGACAATAAACCGAGGCCCCATGTGCTTGTTATCAAGATCCCTTGATAGTTGGAAATTGTAAAAAGAGTTGGCTAATGCCGCTGTCCAGGCAAAATTTCCCTCATTGAACTCTGCATGGCGTTGCCCGTCTTCATAAACCCAAAAGGTGCAGAAAAGTATGACTTGAAACTCAATTCATTTTTTTTTTAACCAATAATCTATATTTGTAGTAAATAATTAATTAAATAACTCAATCTAATTTAGACTAAACTATGACATAGCAACTGTAGCAACTCAATAAACAACTTATTATTCTATTGAACCTAAAATATATATCTTTTGTACGAGTACACCACTAATAATATAAAATAATCTGTTGAACATAACCTGTTAAACCTATGATATCTGTAGTAATTAACCAAGTAACTTAGTTATTTTACCTAAAATATATCATATCAGTAGTAAATCTCAAAATAAATTATTTTACTCTTGTTAATTTAACTATTTAATTTACTTACCAAGCAAAATCTATTTTTTGTTTTGGCCATACAGATACAATATCAACACAATATTCCGTGTTCAAGTATCCACAGCCCTTATATGAATCTGTCCACTTGGTGCAATCAGGTTCATAAATAAACCCAAAATGTTTTTGTAAAAATTGCCAAAATCCTTTTCTAAATTTTCTATCCTTATTTAAACATTTAGACACAATTGCTGCCAAATGTGCGTCCATAAGTAAAACACATTTTTTCATTGGATTCAAGCACAAAAACAAAAGATTTGTTTTCTCATCCAACAATATATTCGAGGAGAACACTGATTGAATAGTTTTAATTTCATGGGGAATCCTCAATTCCTCTTCTGCATTCCACCATTCACAATGAACATGACTAGTTATTAATTGTTGTTCTGAACAATTCTGAAATGATCTACAGCCTTCACAAGATGAAGTTCCTTCAAAATCAAAATGTTCAAAGTTAAAAATAACTTGAATAGCTGAATCAAAGTCTACTTTGGATAATTCCTTAGTGAAAATATAACAATCTAATAACTCATTCACAGATCGAAATGAAATCACTATGTCTGCCATTGTATTTTAGTCATTAGAACAATTTGTAATCTTTTGTCAGAAATTACATGTAGCAGAAGTTTGTTACATAAGCACCATAAAAGTTTTTCTAATCTTCTCTTACCTGGAAAAATAAAAGTTCTATAAAGCATGAACTACTTGACAGTTTAGTTTCTGTATTTACAGATGTAAAATGGGATATTTTCCACTTGAAAGACTAGTGTTTAAACTAAGCTGTAAATGTAGTGTGTAGGTGATACTTACACAGTTTTTAAACAGCAATCACATTTCATGCTTCACTTCCAGATTGGTATTGGCACACACTGTCTTTTTTATAAAACAAATAGACCATAGGTAAAGCTTGTTTGTTGGTAAGTAAGTTAAATTTTCAAATATGATATTTGAATAAGTCTTATTAAGACTGACTGAAGAAAGCTACGCGCTACTTCCTTATGTAGTAAAAATGGTCCGATTGCGATGAAATTTGGTGTGAACATTCAGAATAATGTCCTTAACATGACCCTGGTGTCTTTTAGTGGATAAACTATTAAAATCATCGAGAGGTACATAAGTGAAGTAGCGCCGAAAGCTACTCAACCCATCAGACAAATTGTAAAATAAATTGAGCTTCAGAAGTTTGTTTGAATGGGAACTACCAAAAAGAACTTACTCTATTGACATACAAGTATGACACAGCATACTATCATTTATTAATTTGAAACACTAGATGTAGGCCAAAGTAAGGTCATTAAGGTAAACACACTATGATCTGCAGGTTGTTTACAACATTGCCTTATCTTTAGTACGACAAAGTTAAGTATTGATTATCTTCCCCTGTCTTAAATACTATGGCACTTAGCATACGTTCAAAATCATGTGCATTATTTCGAATCTTAGAGAAATTAAGTCTTCTTTTACACATTTTCAAAATGTTCAAAAATATATAAAATTATCCGATATCCTTTTTGAATACATTTAATTAGAACCTTGATGTAAAAAAAAGAATGTAATTAAAAGTCATATAGAATAAAGTCAAAAATCGTACGCACACTGAGTACTATCATACTGTGTTCAAACATGGTCGCTAACTCAAACTCTTTGTAAGTAATGTTTATTTCTTAGATTTAATGGACTATTTCATGGTGTAAGACAGTGTGAACAAAGAATTAAAAGCCTAACTGATATTTTATTCAATTCTAATGGAAATCGTTCAAGAATTGATGTCAATATAAGTTGGAATTTAGATGACAAATTGTAAACAAATCAAAAATATTTTCCCTCAATTTCTCATAATTAGACTAGGCTAATAACTTAAAAGAATGATGACTAATTTTTCATCGTAGACAATCAAGACTTTGGTGAAAAGGATTGTTGGAGCATTCAAAAGTTGAAATTTTAAGTAATATTGACATCTAATCTAGTATTAACATAGATAGCCTTCCAGGCTATGTAACAACATAATATAAGCCTACCTTACACCCACAATAGGCATAGGCCTAGGCCCCTAATGCATTGTTAAATAATTTTTTTCATTGATCTATCCATTCCAATGTTCACACCAAGTTTCATCAAAATTTTACCAAAGCATTGGTCCTGATGAAGCCAAAATACCAATAAATATCATTTTGATGCGATTTTACAAAGTCAATCAAGAGCAATAATTCAAAAACCATTCATCTAAATTGTCAAATTTGAACTTGTCTTCTCAATTCAAATGTTCAAAACAAGTTTCATCAAAACCCATTTAAAATAAACAATAAAATTTTGACTCAATTTTACAAAGTCAAGGGCAATAACTTAAAAACTGTTCATTGAAATTGTCAAATTCAAATTTTTCTGCCGCCTTATTATAAATTCCAATAAGCTTACTCACCCCAGGTTTCATCAAAATCCATTGAAAATTGTAGCTTCTATTGCATCCACAATAAAATTTTAGGCAATAACTCAAAACCATTCATTCAAAAATCATCATACTTAACTGCCGGTTTAATTATTTCCAATAAGCTTACTCATACCATTTTTCATCAAAATTCATTGAAAATTGTAACTCCTGTTGCATCCGCAAAGATTTTTTTACACAATTTTACTAAGTCAATGCCAGTGCTTACACAAAGTTTCATTAAAATCCATTGAAGCGTGAAAAAGAGCCAGGGTCAATCCAGTGCTATTCTATGTCAAATGATTTGTATATACACAGTAGACTACACATATCTATTGTTTTATACTGTAGGCTAAGAAAAAAAAAATCCTAATATTGTTACAAATAAGTATAGGTTAATGGTTGAAAGTTTGTCAATAAGTCATTATTAGACGCATTGACAAACCTGAGATCCATTAACCAACTTAAAATACAGATTAACAAAAATACAGCTCACTATAAACTCACTAGAGTTTTATTTACAAACAAACCTGAAATCAAAATGTTTAAGCCCTTTAGTACAAGAATCATCCATATTCAGACTATGTGTCAATAACAATGAACCAACCAATATGGCAGCACCTGGTGTTTCGAAAAAGTTTCATTGTTTGATTCTTTATTACTTATATAAATCAGAAGTAAAGATGTTCTAATAAATGGGAAAACTTTGTCAGTTTGTCTATAATTCCCGAATTAACTCATAATCGGCCTAATTAATACCTAGCTAACATCTACCAGAACTATCCATAAAACACAGATGGACCTTCCTGTGTCCACATAACGTTAAATAAATTGTGAATGCACGAAATAACAATGAAAAAAAGCCTAATTTATCAATTGGTCAGCTTATTTGACAAGATTTGAAATACAACTTTAATCGATGCTGACAGATTTCGCCCTAATGAATAATTAATTATCTTTTTCATTTGAAAGTAAGGATTTGAAGATAAACTTTAAGTTTTAATTGGACGTAACATTGAACACTATACAGTTTGAAACCTGGATTAGTTCTCTGAATAAAGTATGAGTGAATTTAATGTGAGTAGTTGTCAGACTAATCCCCATTCGTTATGGGCAAGTGGCTGATACTTAGAGTCCAATATTGACTTTTAATATTGGACTCTTGGCCACTTGCCAGTACCAATATGTTGGATATTGGTACGCAAAAAACAAAGGGTGACATCACATCTGTATTTTAAATGTTCTTAATAAAATGCAACTGCACTCTATAAAACAAAATGCAAGAAATGACCATACCCATCATGATTATACCTTGTGCAGTTGCGGCTTGTGCTAAACACTTAGCATCGTTGACAGGTCATCCTGTTACAGTGCCGTGGTGTAATTAGTTATATTTGTGTCATATATATTCCTTATTTGCACTTTCTATCATGTCCAACAAGATGTGTTTTAGAAGTAATGAGATATTTATTATGATTTTAGATCGACAAGCTCTAAGCTGTAGCGAAAAGTCTAGAATATATGATTTCAGGAGATCTCTATAATGGATGGTCATAATGATGTAGGCCAAGGACATTCCAATTTTAATGTAGAGGCAGACACAACAATACATAGTAAGTGATTTATTAATATTATAGTTTGATATGCATTTATTTGGCAAAACTTGGTACTGGTACTTGTAGGCTATTCAGATAATATCTATATATACTATATTATAGTCTTGAGGCTAAATATGGAGGAATTTGGTTACTTTCAGATTCGTCTTTGGATCTTTTAGAACAGCAACAAGCAATAGAGCAAGCTAGGTTGCTCAATAGGTTCAGAGAATTAAGATCATGGCAGCAGAAACAACAAGAACAGTTGATGTTACAACAACAAACTCAGTTGGAGCTGCTACGTGAAGAACAGGCTAAAGTTCAAAATGCTTTGAAATTACAGAGACAGCAGCAATGGGGAGCTGGCACAGGTATGCAGTAAACTTGATTTGATTGAACCATAATATAGGTTATAGTCCCCCTTCTTGTTTTTCTCACAAACTAGGATAAATGTGGGATCATTTGTGTCATTGCTGAAAGACTAGCTAGAACAATCGACAAACAGGGACTATTTTGTGATTTTAATCTTCCGTCCATTTTGTTTCATGTGAATGATTTCAGCTACCATAAAGATTTTAAAAGATTTAGATTGTCTAAAATATTGTGTTAAGATATAATAATTAAGCTTAAGTTTAGCATTAAGTGTTAATTTGCCTTGTCCTTCCTAGCATTTTACTTGTATACTATTTTTCAGTAAAATCAAGTTCTCTGTCTATAAAATCTTCAAGCCAGGGTGAATCAGTCAGATTTGATACAGATGTCAGTGAACTTGTCAATACAGTGATACCTAAATTACCTTCAAAGCAAAATGGTGTCATACCAGATAACAAACAGGTATGAATATTTAGTTATTTTTTTAATCAAACATTGAAGCTCAATATAGATGTTCAAAAGTTAGACCCTGCTGCTATCTTTGTATTTATAAGAAAATGTTCTCAACTCTTTCAAGAGCTACTATCAGTAGAGTACCCTTGGGAATGGTGAAGGTATGATAAATGTCCTTTTAATTAACCTAGCTTATGTACACAGACAGGGATGATATTTGTATTAACTGGTCCACTAGTCATTTTCTATTGATACTGTCATAATGACAATAATCTGTAATCTTTCTCCTTAATAAAACATGGGTATATTTTTCCAGCACACTCTGCCAAAGCCAGTTATCTTTGAAGAATCGCCAAAAATAGAAGAAGATAACTACACCAATCCTGAATTATTCAGTAATCCTGGATCTATGGATCAGCTGGAGGATGGAGTTTTCCATGGATACGACACAGGGTCGGAGCTCAGTAACCCGTCTTCAGCTCAACAGCTAACACTCCAAAATCTCCTCCAATCAGCATCACCAGAGACCTTAAAAGCCATGTTAGCTATGATTCCACGCTCACGATTAATGGCAGGAAATGTAGAGTTATCTCCTAGAGCCAAAATCAGACATGCTGTCCATGGAGCATCACCTAAGGCCAAGATAAATCTTTCTCCAGGAAAGTTCAGAGAAATAAAAATTTCACCGCGACACAGACTGAATAAATCTCCATCTCCTCGTTCTAGTGGAAGTGTTATTACTGAATTGGATCGGAAAGGTGACATGGTGAATGAATCAGCTCAACAAAATGGCTATCATCCCCACAATGCTTCTCCTCGATTACGGGACAAAGTTAGATTTGATGATCTAGAATTACCCCAGAATGTGAAGCGTCATCTGTTTACAGAGGATGATGATGACAAAGACTCCATTGATAGTGAAGTGATGGCAGCATTAGATGAAATGAATAGACAACATAATTGTTATCAGAAAATGGCTGCCAGTGTCCCAGTTCCTGTTTCTGAAACTGAGTCTAATGATAAACAGGATCAAGTAGATTTAGAGCCTGAATCTCCAAATGTAAGTTTAATGAACTGCTTGTGGCTATATAAATTAGAACAAGTATTGATATGTATGAATTGTATATGAAGTTGATGTATATGAGGTAAATGAATATAGATTTTATTCTATATGTGCTTCCTGTCTCCAGAGTGTGAAGTAAGTTTGAATTACTTATTTTCAGAATAACCATAAGTTTGCTGTTTCTATAGATGATCGACCTATTAAACCTGGTCTAGGGGCAGGAGGAAAGAAAACATTTGAACAATTATTAGAAGAACAGCTGCTAGAGGAAGAGAGAAAGGTAAAGCTTGGCCAAAGTCAGTAGTGAGCACTGCTATTTTGTTTCAATCAATTTTGACACCCTTTTTCATTTGGGTTTGTTAAAATAATTTTGGACTTTAGATATCTAATAATGTTTACATTGGTATATTTGATGTGGACCTCAGAGCTAATTAGGTTATTCCTAAGAAATCTTGAGCATTTATAAATAATTATTTTCTACTATTGACTCTGAATAAAATATCTTTTTTTTTACTTTAGATATTAGAAGAAGAGGTAGTAGAATCTCCCAGTAGTAAAAAGAAACCGTTTTTAAAACGTGGGCAAGGTTTAGCCAGGTTCATGGGAAATAAAGCAGGCAAAGATACACAACCTATACCTAAACCAAAACCAACAGAATTGAAATTTAAACAACCAGAGAAACCTGCTCCCATCAACAAGGAAAAACGTAAAAATGATGTAAGTTGTTTAAATAATACTAAATTCTCATAATTTTAAAACGCCCACAAATATTACAATATATATATATTCTTTATGGATCCTTTTGACTTTTATTTTGTTTGTCAATATCATTAAGATGATTCCTATGAACCCTAACCTTAACCCTTTTATGACAGACAACTGTTTCAGTAATGTTTTAGTTATTTATTTGTGAATTCCTTTATTAGGTCCAAGAAGATTTATATGTTTATTTCATTGCATATTAGCATCGTAATTATTTCAATCAATGATTTTTATCATGTACAAGCCTTATATTGGATAGTTACTTGTTACTTTTCAATCACCCTAATCACTTAATTGCTAACACACATTTTATTTATTTAGCAAAAGGAACATTAAACTTATAAGTCCTCTGCCTGTGCTTTCGTAACTTTGTCATTAGTACAAAGTTACAACCTTTACTCCCTAACCCTAGCTTGCTTTGCTGATAAGTAATAATATTTTCTTTACTTATTCCTTTTCTTTTCAGCCTTCTGCAGGTCCGCTTTCGAATACAGCTAAATCGAATCAAGTTTCAAAACCAGGAACCAAACCTAAACCTAGCCAATCAGTGCCTAAGACAGTTTCTAATCAATCAAATAATCCCTTACATTTAACTCAGACTTTGAAATTAAATCCCAAGCTGGCACCAAAATCTTTTAGCTCAAATGTGCCTAAATCTCAAATGAGCGCAACAGCTCCAAAGCCTCAAATCAGCTCAAACGTTCCTCAAAAGACAACAACAGCATCAAACATCCAGGCTTCCATTCATTCCAATCAAACAGCGTATGACAATCAAAGTTGTAATCCCAACAAATTTCCAACAAATCATAATAAAACTAGAGAAGTGACATCATCAAGTGTGCAACCTAATATAGATCCTTTTGATGACGATTCTTCATTTGCTGAAGCTGTGAGAACAAGGATTGCTAATGAAGGAGTAAGTACCAAATAATGCATATAGAAATATTGTTGACTGGAGGTTTGTAACCTAAAACAGTCACAATCTAAATATTGTCAAAATAAGGTTATAATTGTTACATTAAATTTAAAATCATGTTGAGTGAGAAATTTATGTTTTACTTAATCCTTCCCAATAATTAGCTTGTTGAAATGTAATTTGTATTGCAGAAGTCCCTTTTAATTCCCGTAAAGTAATAGTAGTTAAGAACTCCTAGTTCAGCCTAACTTGGTACATTTCATCCATACTCAATAATTTTTTTCAGAAAGAGCAAGAAGAACTTGCAGAGTTTGAATTATTGGAAGATTTTGCTGATAATGCTTCATTCTGTTCCAATTCTTCTATAGTAGTTAAATTATTACAGTCAGATAAAAACATCAAATCAGGGGTATATTTCAAATGTTTTACTATAACTTTGTGGCGTTATCTGACTTGAGGGTGAGAAGGGAGTGCTTAATACACAGTTTTCATTATTTTATTGTATATTACTACAAGAATTTTTATATGCCCACATGAATATGTGATGAATAAAATAATAAGGCTGTATGTCACTAAACCATCTTAATATAATAAACTCAACATTTCATGGATTAAATGTCCATTTCATCACGAGTACATAAACACTAAATGAATTTTAAAAAAACAAATGAGGCAGTTAAAAAACATTAAATGTTAGGATAACGTCATGTAAACATGATGACGTCATAAAAGTTAAAATGACTTCACAAGATCATAATCAAGTTCTTTAGGCTGAAATGTATTTTTAAGAAAAATTAAGATAGATTTAGTTCATTAAGGCCATAAGGTCACACAGAATGCAATCTTTGAATCCATAAAGATTCTGAATGGACATTTAGTCCATGAAACGTTGAGTTTATTATATAAAGATGGTTTAGTGACAGCTTTATTATTTTTTTCATCACTTTATACAGTGTCACAGCATCAAGTTTATTATGACTTGGATCTCATCACAGTATTCATACTTCTTTTATGGTTTGGTGGATTCTCACTTGGATTTACTACCACATGAAAATGTGGACGTATATTGTCGTTGCCCCTGTCCGTCAACCTGTCGGTCCGTAAACATTTGTTGTAATACTATACTACAATTCTCCATGGATTTTAATGAAACTTGGTATGAACATTAGAATTGATAAGACGGCGATCAAGTTCGATTTTGAAGATTTTTCGATGAACAGTTTTTGAGTTAGTGACCTTGACTTAATAAAATCTCGTTAAAATTTTATTGAAATGCAATAAAAGCTACAATTTTCAATAGATTTTCATGAAATTTGGTGTGAGCATTGAAATTGATAAGACAGCAGTCAAGTTTGAATTTGACGATTATTAAATTAATGGTTTTGAGTTATTGCCCTTGATTTAGTAAAGTTGCGTCAAAATTCTATTGTGCGTTGCTATCAGAAGCTTTAATTTTCAAAGGATATTCTTGAAACAGGGTGTAAGCATTAGAATTGGTAAGACGGTAGTCAAGTTTGAATTTTTGACAAATTTTTTTGAGTTATTGGCCTCGACTTAGTAAAATTGCATCAAAATTTTGTGGGTGCCATAAGAGCTACAATATTTAATAGATTTTGATGAAACCTGGTATGAGTATTGGAATAGATAAGATGGTGGACAATTTTGAATTTGATGATTTTCCATGAACAGTTTTTGAGTTACAATAATAGTTTTGAGTTATTGCCCTTGACTTAGTAAATTGCATCAAAATGGTATTGTGGGTGCATAGAAGCTCCAGGTTCTGATGAAACTTCGTGCAAGCAATGGATTGAATGTGTTTTCATTTATTGCCCAATTTATTATTCAAATTCAATGCTGCCAGTGGGTGTATATTACTTTGCCTGGCAAGCTATCTTTAGTATTCTTGACATGGAATCCAAAAAGAATGAAGAATCCTTGTCTTTTGTATCAGATGCAGGTAGAAGAATATTGAATGTTCATTTTATATTTAGGAGCCATTGGTGGGTCTGAAGAGTATTCTAGAAGCAAGACAGAAAGAAAAACTGCAAAAACTGTAAGCAATTTGATAGGACCATTTTATTCACAAAAGTTATAATGATAAGGCAGCTTTTCTTATTCATGTAAAAATAAAATCCATTGAATTTTTCAATTACATCACAGTAAACTGGCAATGAGGGTAATATATTAGGTTTAGTGTACGGGTACTTCATTCAACTCAAAAACAGATTTCATCCCTTTTTTCGATTTTGTGGAAACTTCATTGAATTTATTATTATATTATCTGTTATCTTGTCATGTTTTCCAGACAACAGATTCCAGAGCAGCCAGTCCCTGTTGTACAGGTAGATGAAGAGGACAAGGATGATACAATAGTTGATGAAAATATAACTGACATTACATCAGATACATTGACAGATTCTGACTCTTCTATAAGCTCGGATAGTGCTCTTGATGATCAGGATATCCAATTTTTAACAGCAAAACTCAATCTTCATCAAAACCAGGCATTTACTAACACTAATCAAAACAGTAATCTAGTTCAAAATAAGGGACAAGAAAGCTTAGATCCAGTCGCCCCTAAATCATTAATGCGTAAAATCGCTTCCCGAGATGGAGTGCCATCAGTTGCAACATCGACATCAACTGATATGAAAACTTTGCTCCAGCGCTTGACAGCATCCAAAGGACCTCATATTAGTTCTGTAAAGGATAGTGTAAAGCTGTCTTCAGACATCCAATATAAGGATCAGGAAAAACAAGAATCAGAAGGTGAAAGTGAGGAATCAACAAGTGAAGAAGGGGAAGATAATGATGATGATGATGATGTTGATTATGATGATAATGATGCAACAAAGGCCAATAATTATGTGAATGATTTTGATGACGAAGAAGAATGGATTGATAAAGCTCCTAAACCTAAAGCTACATGTAACTACTCCTTTATGTTCAAATTTAGTTTATACTGGGTTTAATATTTAAATCACATTTAAATACTTAGAAATGGAAATTAATTTTTTTATGTTAAGAAATTCAAAATGACTGAACTAAATTTGTGTGTATTATTTGGATGTCGGAATTTTCATCTGTCTGTTTTTACCTTGAAATGTGGTCTATTAATCCTCAAATAAAGAATTACAGATATAATCTTACTACTGCCAGTGATGTTGGAAAATTGTTAATTATTATACATTAGATATTAGTCAGGCAGCATTTGTCCATTTCCTGGTGCTACTTCGTTTTTCTTGCCAACTCTGTTTTTTTTCTGCATTCATAAAGTCCATATGTAGATAAGTTGAATTCAACTTGTTGTTAAGTTTCTCGGCCATTTATTTTGAAATGTTTCAAACATTTATCTGATATTGGGTACTGGCATAGGAGAATCTAGAGTTGTTGGAAAGAAGGCTGAAAAACTGAATTCATACAGAAAATATATACAAACAGTATTGTTATTTCTTCAAATTTGTATGTCAACACAGCATCCCTTTGAGTTCTCAGTGCTAAATATTGTTTTATTTCAAATAAGGATTTGAAAGTGGTCCATTACTAACATGTGTTAATTTTTTTTAGGTTTAATTGAAAAGAAAGTTGAAGATAAACTACAATCAACTCCACCAACATCTAAATTAGTAGCTCGTTTATTTCCTAATCTTAATCAACAACAACAAGATAAACAACAAAAACAACAACAGGTTGTCTTACAGTTCATTTTAAAAACTGAAGTTTTTTCAAATTAATGAGTTTTGTTTGTAAGAAAATTTGCTTAATGTTACATTTTATATATTTCTTACAAAAAAGACCTTTATGAGTTAAGTTAACAATTTTTCCAATCAAATGTTTTAAAGCAATTCAAATTCAGCTTTTTGAAAACAGAAGAACTCATCTTACAAGATTCCAAATTTAATATCTGGCCATTGGCAATTAAGATTGTGTATAGTCTGGCAAAAGTTAAATGGTCAAACTTTGATATCAACCAAAATGTAAATTTTGTGTTTCATAAATTCAGGAAGCCGAAAAGTTACAGAATACAAAACAATCTGATGGTTTACAGTCTAAAATTTTACGTGATAAATTAGCTGAACTAGAGGTTGAGATAGAGAGATTTAGAAATGAAAATTCTGTTCTTGATAAATTACGTAAAGAAAGAGAGGAGGTAAACATTGTCTTTAGTTATTGAACTTATTGCATATATTGTTTTAGATAAAAAGTGACAGAAGCATACTGTAATAAATGTATCTTTGCATTAACACCACTAAAAACTTTGAATTGTCTATAAAAAAAATAGGTTTAAATTATATTTCTGATTTTCATCAATTCTAGGGTTTGGCTAAGTTAAAGAAGGAAATTAATGATTTTGAGAAGGAGAAATCTGAAGAATTAAAAAGATTAGAAGAATTCAAAAATCAAGAAATGAAAAAACTTAAGTAAGTGAATCACCAAATCTTCCTGAATTACTGCTGATATGATATATGTCTTTATTTAGTTTTCTTTCTTGTTTAAATATACATGTAACTGCAGAGATTTTACCTTAGAGATTTATGGACCTTCTTCTAACAACAAATAGTTTTGATGTACTTCTACTTTTAGACATGAACGTAAAATGTTTGAGAAGTACCAGAAAACTATCAGATCTATGCCTGATAAAAAAGATAGAGAAGAAATAGACATATTGAAAAATCAGGTGAGATAAAACTTCCTAGCATTGAAAACATTTTCCTTTTGCAGAGAATATATGATTTTAAACCTGAAGATGAAGACAAATAGAGAATAATTCTAAATATTATCCCGAAAAAATTACATAGAAACAAAATGAAAAGTTATCCTTTAACAAAATATTTTTGATTCTAAATGTAGATTAATGAACTTCAAGAAGAAATGAAAAGAAAAGAAACAAGATGGACTTCAAGTCAGACAAGATTAAAAGATAAATTAGAATTAGTGGAGTTAGAGAATAAAGAGTTAAGAGATGAAATACAATTATTGGAGAAGAAGAGAATTGAATGGATGCAGAAAGAGGCTGCTGCTTCAGCATCTAGTCAGAAGGTCTTTAAAAGTTTTCTTGTGATCTCCGTTGGAAATTATCTATTAATAAAATTTAATTTATTTGGAAAATTTCTCCCGAAGATTTTAATATTATTCATTTTTAGTTGATATGTAATAGTTGGTATGCATCAATTTTACTGTCATGGCATAAATTACACTTTGGTAAAAACTTTTATTTGTAACTAATAAATATACCTAGAAAAAATTATAAGCTGATCGATCTCTCAGAAGATGGTTTCAAATAGAGAAACTTGTTTGCAGAGTTACATCATGTGTTTTTGGAGAGAATGCATCGTCAATATTATTTTGTAGGTTATTGTTAATGGACACCAGTCCTATCCCAGAAGCAGCACTCCTACTAAAGAAACTGAAGATAAACACCCTAATGTCAATAACCATAACAGTAAGTAGCATTGCATCATAAATATGTGGTTTCTGAACTCTGATCTGAGATATTATTGATATGATTTGAACAACATTTGGAGGTTGAGGGTTAATATACATGTAAATAAGATATGTACCTTGTTATTAAAGAAGTGTGTTATACCATAATTTATTCCCTTGCGTTCTTTAAGATATTATTGGTATTTTGGAAACAATTATTGATGATACTTTTTTTTATTTGAAACTATCTAAGTCTTGCACATTAAATGGGATAATGGTGTTCTTTAAGCATTGAAGTTACATGTATATCAGTACATTTTTCAGTATCCCCTCCAAGAAGTCATCCTCCATTACAGAAGAAATCAGTTATAAATCAAGTCAAACATTATGAAACGGCGAGTAAATCACTGAGTTTAACTACAGATTCTATACCCGCTTTACATCAATCTGTAGGTGATCCACAACCCCGATCACAACCAATTAAAATTACAAGGTAGGCTAAAAATCAGTGTTCAGTTTTAAAACATAGGCAGAAACCTAATAATCATGGGGTGTATTAGTCCTTTTGTCTTGGCATGTTGACAATGAAAAATAAATAAATTAAGTAGTAAAATACAAGTTTATTTTTGCTTCCATATTTTGTCAGGGTATTTATATTTTTGTTGATCATAATATATCATAGTGATTGCTCGTGCCACATTAGCCAAAGCAGTTCCGGAAAATTGAGACCATGAAAACTTTTTCATTTTCTTTACAATGATTGCTTATAGTTGATTTCTGATCATAAATTCATATTAATTCAGATTATCAGAGAATAGTTCAACCTCCCTATCAACATCATCAACATCAACAACAACAACTTCTAGTGTACCTCGAAAACAAGCTTCTAGATTGTTACTGGATAATCCAACCATAGATAAGGGAAATAAACAATATGAAGAATCTCAACACTCTGATGGCAAGGTAAGAAGTAGAATGTCAGTAGTATAGTAGTATTTGGTTATGCAGGCAATTTGTTTTAAGAGAAAATCTGTAAAAGACCAAATTTAAGCACACTTTAGATTTAAAAAGAAAAATGTGCTGCATTCACATTTTGTAGAATTGTTAATTTTTTTTGAAAATCGGTAGATAACACATGTATGGATGTTGGCCCTGAGAACAAGGGTTTTTATTGGAAAATCAGATTGCAAAGTAAAAGTTAAAGAATAAAATGATTTTATTTTTTGCTCAAGATTGAGAGAATATATAAGAATGGTGCTCGAGAAATATTATTTTCTAATGGAACTCGTAAAGAAATATCGTCAGATGGTCAATCTATAGTTGTATCATTTTTTAATGGTGATATAAAACAGATTTATCCAGATAAACGAGTGGTAAGTTTGATTTCTTATTTGATTTGCATCTTGCACTCCCTATCTATAATAATTCTGGTTTTTTTTTTGGATCAACTAAACAGCATATTTTACACAACTTTATTTCTTAAAAATCTCTGAAAAATTTATTTGTACATAGTAGCCGTAAAAAAGACTAGACACTGACTATACACAGTATACATTGGATTTTCATAAAGTACATTTGGAATTTGAAGTAGTTTAATGAGTATGAGGTATTCATTTTTGTATTCTTTTTACTTAAAGGTGTATTATTATGCTGATGCTCAGACTTCACATACAACTTATCCTGATAGTCTGGAAGTCTTACAGTTCCAAAAGTAAGTTGGACATTCTTTTATCAGAAACTTACTCTGTGTCACACCAATATCATGATCACAAATATATTTTGTATAAATTGTGTACAATTAGATTTGGGTGTAATTTGAATCCAGATTGGCTCTGACCCAAGTCATGCTCTGTGGTTTGTAGGAATATCAATTTGAAATATATACATATAATTTTTTTTTGTAGTGGACAGATAGAGAAACATTATCCAGATGGAACCAAAGAAATAACTTTCCCAGATCAGACAGTTAAATATTTATTTCCAAATGGATCAGAGGAGAGTATATTTCCTGATGGAACTGTGATCAGAGTTGATGTTAATGGAGATAAAACTATGGAGTTTCCAAATGGACAGAGGGAAATTCATAATTCCCAATTCAAGGTGAGGTTATTATAAATGAGGAGCATATTTATGATATCTCCAATCGCAAATGTTAGCTGTTATATATATGTTCTATTTTGCTTAAGTGCTGGCTTTTTCCAGCTTTACTTACTGTCAAATTTACCCAAGAGAACAAACAGAAGGAATAATTCAAATATGCACTTCTGTCTGTGCTGTTATAATTATTATTGTAACAGTTATTGCCCAACAATATCTGAAAAGTAAGCTATGCATCAAAGTATAAATGTTAGGGAATAAACATCTGAGACATTAGTATTTATTTTTTATAGAGACGAGAATATCCAGATGGAACAGTTAAAACAGTTTATCCTGATGGTAGACAAGAGACCAGATATTCTACTGGAAGAGTGAGACTAAAAGATAAAGATGGAAATGTCATTATGGATAGAATATGTTGATGGAAATGAAATTGAAAATTATGAATTATTTAGAGAATGACCCAGTCTAGAAATTGTTTTAACCTTAACCTTGCATTCAAGTCCTTTTGAATGCAATGGTCATGGTTGCAGAAGAGTCCTTAGAATGATTGATCAGGCTTCAGAGCCAGTGTTAGAATTAGAGACATCTTTATTCTTTTATAAAGCACAAGGAGAGAATCTGAAGTTTGATTATTTGGTTGTAGCATGAATTATGTTTTATAATTTAATTGATACTGTTCAGGAATTTTGATTTGTTAGATTGTACATATTATATTAGAAATACAGCCATGTATTATGCTGTAATGGTTGAATCATGAACTAGTGCTTGATTATGTTTTAGAGTTCAATTTTTAATTCTTGCCTTAAAGATGTTCCATAGTTAAAAGTTTTATATTTTTAAATATAAATAATATCTTTTGGTTTCTTGAAAACTAATTGTAAATTAATTTTTTTTTTATTGAATCTTACATTTTATCCGTCCTTAATTTGACTGCCTTGAAATTTTGCCTTCAAAGCAAAAATTTTGAAGTCCAAGACCTCCATGCATTTACTAGTCCATGACATTTTCGTTTCACAATGCAGTAATGCCTCTGTATATTTATATTGCAAACTTAGATTCTCACAAGTGCCTTTGTGTTCACTGAAATATTTTAATCAGGTCATAGATTAGATTATAAAATATCTCTTCATTTAAATTCAATATATGACTGCCTATAACAACATGCAGTGACAACTTTTTCTATGAAAAACAGATGCTTGAATTTGCAATAACATTTTGGTAGTAATGCCAAATGTCATTTTTTTTTAAAGCCAAAAAAGCTTATATGATTATTTAAATGAATAAAAAAAAAGATGCATTCACCTGATGGAGATTTTTGTTAATTGCCAATATTTTTTTGTAAATAATATCAATATTATTTATTTTTGTCAATAATCAATATTTGCCAAATAGATTTTTATAACTGGAAATAATTAAACTTGCTATAACTATGATTTCTTTCATATGACTTCCCTTAGAAATTGCGTAGATGTGTGTGTAGCTACAGACCTCAGAAAATCAAATTCAGGTCACAGGAAATTTGACAATATTAATGTGCAAATATCAATTTGACTAAATATCCTGTGACATGTGTCAATAGTCTGGTTTTGTCTTTTATATTGATTTGCTGGATTGCCATGTTGATTTTAATTGAACTGATGTATCAATTGTTAAATTTTCACATCTTTTAATATACCAAGCATGGTTTAATCCTAAAGAAAAACTTTGCACGTTGATATAGAAATTGTTAACAGTTTTATAGTTCAAGTAACAAATTCACACGAGTGCTCCTTAATTGTTTTCTACTTTTGATTAACTTTAAACTTAGATTAGCATAAAAATAGTGTAACATACAAATAAGTACAAAAATCATACAATTATCTACTTAAACCCAAGGGCATAATCAAATTTTTAATTTAATGTAAATCAAGTTGTAACTCTCCAACCTTATAGAAGCATTTAAAATGTGTAAAATGTCATACAAAGTAAACTTATCAAATAATACCATTTTTAATTTTTTATCAAATTATTTACATATATAAATATCAGAAATTCCACTGATAAAAACCTTAACAATGTGAAAATGAGCATCAACAATCTAAACATTGTAACTGATGATGCAGTAAACTTCTTTTTACAAGGTTTCTCATGTTATGGAGAAATGTACCCTCCTACTGACAACTCCTTCTCTCATGATCATTTATCAACCAGGATTAAGGGTGACAATGGTCTCAATGCCTTCGTTTATCAGGAAATTTTTCATTACACAATTTATGAATCAGTCAATGTCTTCACAATTTGTTTGTGTGTGTTTATCAAAGTTTCAAATAATTCTGTCAAACTTCTGAACAATTAATAAGTAGAACAATTAGTGAATGTCTTTCTATAAGCTTGAGTCCACAATCAGTCCAATATTTTTTTAAGATAAGATATATATATAGAGAGAGATTCAGTTCAAGTTCAAAAGGCTAATAAAATGATTATCATAGTGGGTTTTTAACATTTCCTGAATTCTTTAAACCTTAAGATTAGTTCCAATACCTTGTCAAAAAAATCTTTATGTATCATTTAAATTTATGTATTTGGTTTGACACTTTGAGAATGCTTATCAGCCTGGGCTTGCAATAAATCTAATCGTTTCCTCATATAATGTTGCCAATGTAATAACTGTTGATCATCTATAAACTTAGAACACTGTGAATTCACTAGCTCTTTACGGAAATGTTCATATTGTAATAATTCTAGAAAATGGAGGCACTGTGGATATCTGTAAAATATAAATTATAAAAAGAGAGTGAGAAAATGGTAGTGCAATAAAGCTTAAGAATAACCAATCAATGTAGGGAGTACCTTGTTTGTCATAGTTTTACAAACTTTTTTGCATTCTTTCAGTAAAGAGTTAACACTTGATGCTGCTCCGTAACTTGACCTTTCAACCCTTGCATAGTGTTTCATAGCTAATATTAATATTTGAAATACAATTTAAGAATCTACTCTGTTTAAAAAACATTTTTTCGAGTGGCAGCCAATACTTACTTAAATGAAATGGAGTTTAACGTCCTACTTTTCTGCACCTTAGGGTCTAATGAAGACGGGCAATGCCATGCAGTGTGCAATTAGAAAAATTCTGCCAGGACAGCCTGCTCTTTTTCGATTTCCAACTGTTGGGCTGAGGGTTAATCTTGATCTTTGCCAGGATTGAACCCGGTACCTTCAGGTTAGAAGGCGAGCATCTAACCCACTGAGTTACCAAGGCTCCCTAAAATAATATACTTACTTAAGAAAACAGGCATACTTTGAATCTTTCCAATATAGCAGATATTTCAAATAGTTAATAAAACACTGATCTTTAAAATATCCTCTCTGAGCTAAAACTGAAATGAATAGATTTTTATGGATGAGTTTAAATACAAATAGGAACTAGACCTGAGTACAGCACCCTGTGTGGCTTTTGACAGTTTGCCCCATAGCTTTAAGGACCTTTTCTACTTTAATAACTTTCGCCTGGTGTTCTCTCAACCTCTTTCAGTAAAAAACAAACTTTATTATTTATTGTTTTTTGCTTCAAGGTTTAAGTATTATATCACATACAGCATCTTTTTTTGTTTCATTATGCTTTGCTTCAATGTGCTTGAAATTGAATTTCCAATCATGCCTTTATTTAAGATAGCTTGCCAGGCAATGTAACATACACCCACTGGGAGCATTGAATTTGAATAATAAATAATAAGACTAAAAAACTATTCATGGAAAATTCAAACTTGACCAACATCTTATCTATTTCAATACTCATACCGAGTTTCATCAAATATCTTAAAAAATTGTAGCTTCTTTTCCACCCACAAAAATTTCTGACAATTTTACTAAGTCAAGGGCAACAACTAAAAAATCATTGGTTAAACAAAGTCATCAAATTCAAACTTGTCTGCCGTCTTAACAATTCCAATGCTCATACCAAGTTTCATTAAAATCCATAGAAACTTCTATTGCATCAACAATAAATTTTTACCTGATGTAACTTAGTCAAGGGCAATAACTCAAAAACAGTTCATCGAACGATCTTTAAATTGAAACTTGACCGCCATCTTATCAATTTCAATTGCTCACACCAAGTTTCATTGAAATCCATTGAAAATTGTAGTTTCTATTTTGTCTATAACAAATATAGAGGCAGGGGCAATAACTCAAAAACCCTTTATCAAAAATCATCCAAATCAAACTTGACTGCCGTCTTATCCATTCCAATGCTCATACCAAATTTCATTAAAATCAATAGAAAATTGAGCTTCTATAGTGTCTACAACAAATGAATTTTTACACAATTTTACTTAGTCAAGGGCAATTACTCATAAACTATTCATCGTAAAAAAGGGTCAAATTCGAAACCTGACCACCGCCTTATCAATTCCAATGCTCATACCAAGTTTCATTCAAATCCATCGAAAATTGTAGCTTCTATTTCATCAACAATAAATTTGGTTGTGATGTAACTAAGTCAAGGTCAATAACTCAAAAACCCTACATTGAAAAATCTTCTTTGTCAAACTTGACCGCCGTCTTATCAATTCCAATGCTCACACCAAGTTTCATTAAAATCTGTTGAAAATTGTAGCTTCTATTGTGTCAACAACAAATAAAGAGGCAGGGGCAATAACTCAAAAACCGTTTATTGAAAAATCGTCAAAATCAAACTTGACTGCCGTCTTATCAATTCCACTGCTCATACCAAGTTTCATTAAAATCCATAGAAAATAGAAGCTTATATTGTGTCTACAAAAAATATAGAGATAGGGGCAATAACTCAAAAACCGTTTATCGAAACATTGTCCAAGTTGAACTTTACTGCTGTCTTATCAATTCCAATGCTCATACCAAGTTTCATTCAAATCCATTGAGAATTGTAGCTTCTATTGCATCAACAATAAATTTTGATGTGATGCAACTAAGTCACGGGCAATAACTCAAAAACCATTCATCAAAATATCTTCAAATTCGAACTTGACCGTTGTCTTATCAATTCCAATGCTTACACAAAGTTCCATTAAAATCCCTTGAAAATTGAAGCTTCTATTGTGTCTACAACAAACATTAAGGCAGGGGCAATAACCAAAAGACCGTTCCTCGAAAAATTATCAAAATTAAACTTGACCACCATCTTATCAATTCTAATGCTCACACTAAGTTTTATACAAATCAATTGAAAATTGTAGCTTCTATTGTGTCTACAACAAATGTTGACAAACCGATGGACAGGGGCGACAACAATATACTTCCACATATTCATGTGGGCGTATATAAAAATTGTCCACATTAATCTTTCAGAGATATGCATTGATGATATTACATATTGATGCGGCCTATTGTGCGACTTCTAATTAACTTAGAGAAAAAATTCAAACAGAAAATTGTAGGTTCTCTTGCACTGAAAATAAAATTTTGAAGCGAATTTACTAAGTCAAGGGCAATAACTTGCAAGCCATTCTTGAAAAATCATCAACTTAAACACCGTTTTATCAGTTCCAATACTCATACCAAGTTTCATCACAATTAGGTGATATCAAACTTTTCAATGGCACTCATACAATTTCTCAGTTGATTTTAGTGCTCTAGTTATTTGATACCAGTAGGTCACTGAATTCACTATGTCTATCAGAGCTTTGGAGTTTAAATTTTCTAAACATAACATTATAATTTCTAGATATAATTTCTAGATATAGGTATAGGCTATAACAGACTACTTACAATTTAAATAATTTGGGTTGGCCAAACACTGAACAAATTCTAATTCTACTTGAAAACGTATTCTCTGTTGTTCTTCAGTTTCTAAAATAAAAAATTCCAGTAGGCTACTACTTAGAGGCCTAGTAGTCATTGTTATTTGGTTTAAAGTTAATATGATCCACATAAAAGAAATGGAAACTGTGAGCTAGTGAGGAAATTTCATGTTCACGTTTAGCCCATGTTTACTTTCAAGCACCGACATCAATTCATATAATGCTTTTCAAAAATTCTAGCCTATACCAAGGCAAGGCATTTATAATAATTTATATTATTAAAACTGGTCCATTTATGGACTCTGTTCAAAACAGAGGACAGAGGGGTATGTGTAGCGTAGCGAAACCCCTTTCGTCTACGATTTTGACTATATAAAAAGAAAACTAAGTCAACTGACAATGTCAATGACAGATTGAAAGATTATTTGAAGTATACGCTACCTGTCATTTTGGTAAATAGTTTACAACCTATTCCAAATTGTCGTTTTGTCAATACTATATAATATTTTGAAAATTATCCAAGAAACAAACAAAAAAATGTTTCGCTTGCTATAAGTTGAATTAGAGTTATCTTCCCGTAGTCAAAATCGTACACTTTCGAAATTGTACTGTTACTGTCAAATCGTCCAATATGTCAAAGTTTATTCAATATTGATTAAATTGGCAATCTGATGGACATTATTTTTCAGGTTTGTTGCAATCCGCGTTAAATCCATCTTAATTTCAACTCCTATAGCATTTGAATTTTGATAAATTTTGCGGCCCGTAGTTCTGTTTTGGCCATTTGGGCATTATTTGAAGAGATTGTTTGCTGATGTTGCACTTTATCCGGCTGTTTAATCTCTTTCGTTAAAGGGGTAATAGATTAAGCTTTCAAAAATATATGCCAAAAGTAGACCTACTATATAATAAAATGTACGAAAATGCAAAATTTCTTCAAAGATATCAGAAACTAGGACTTCCTCTTTCTATAATGTCACCATATTATTTATGTCTTTTCAATATACAGTCTACTTTTTACTTCAAACGCCGATAATTCTGGACACTCAATAATCCGAATGCTCAAATTTCTACTGTAACCCTTTTACTGATTGGCTAAGCTGTGAAAAAAAGAAGTTTCAAGAATTAAGAGAATCGAGTATAATAAGGTACGACTGGTTTGAAAACGATGGCGAACTTTCCTTTTAATGTTTACTTGATTTGACTGTAGACGTTGCTAACTATCTATCTTCACCCCAGTTGGTATCCATCACTTCCTTTCATCTTGATTATAAACAATGCATCATATCAATGCCGTATTGTAGTGTGGAGGCCACATGCTTGAAACGACCAAAACTCTTTTGTCATTTTCGATTATATATTTAACATCAATCCATTCCCCCTTTTAGGATTCCGCTCGGATAGTCAGGGTGGTTTTTGAATTCAATTTTATCCGTTTTTTTTATTATATACCGTCGATGAAATTGCGAGATATCTTATTTTGTCAACTATTTAGGAGACAAAAATCATACACCAACCAGCAGCTTTGAATGCAAGTACAAATCATTGTTTGTTGTCCATTCACATTTGGTTCATGTCTTTTCTAAGAAAACTAAAAAATCAATTGTTGTCTGTAGAGTGAGCATAGTTGCACTAACCTTATAAATTCCAATGCTCATACCAAGTTTCATTCAAATCCATTGAAAATTGTAGCTTCTATTTCATCAACAATAAATTTGGTTGTGATGTAACTAAGTCAAGGTCAATAACTCAAAAACCCTACATTGAAAAATCTTCTTTGTCAAACTTGACCGCCGTCTTATCAATTCCAATGCTCACACCAAGTTTCATTAAAATCTGTTGAAAATTGTAGCTTCTATTGTGTCAACAACAAATAAAGAGGCAGGGGCAATAACTCAAAAACCGTTTATTGAAAAATCGTCAAAATCAAACTTGACTGCCGTCTTATCAATTCCTCTGCTCATACCAAGTTTCATTAAAATCCATAGAAAATAGAAGCTTATATTGTGTCTACAAAAAATATAGAGATAGGGGCAATAACTCAAAAACCGTTTATCGAAACATTGTCCAAGTTGAACTTTACTGCTGTCTTATCAATTCCAATGCTCATACCAAGTTTCATTCAAATCCATTGAGAATTGTAGCTTCTATTGCATCAACAATAAATTTTGATGTGATGCAACTAAGTCACGGGCAATAACTCAAAAACCATTCATCAAAATATCTTCAAATTCGAACTTGACCGTTGTCTTATCAATTCCAATGCTTACACAAAGTTCCATTAAAATCCCTTGAAAATTGAAGCTTCTATTGTGTCTACAACAAACATTAAGGCAGGGGCAATAACCAAAAGACCGTTCCTCGAAAAATTATCAAAATTAAACTTGACCACCATCTTATCAATTCTAATGCTCACACTAAGTTTTATACAAATCAATTGAAAATTGTAGCTTCTATTGTGTCTACAACAAATGTTGACAAACCGATGGACAGGGGCGACAACAATATACTTCCACATATTCATGTGGGCGTATATAAAAATTGTCCACATTAATCTTTCAGAGATATGCATTGATGATATTACATATTGATCAAAGATATCAGAAACTAGGACTTCCTCTTTCTATAATGTCACCATATTATTTATGTCTTTTCAATATACAGTCTACTTTTTACTTCAAACGCCGATAATTCTGGACACTCAATAATCCGAATGCTCAAATTTCTACTGTAACCCTTTTACTGATTGGCTAAGCTGTGAAAAAAAGAAGTTTCAAGAATTAAGAGAATCGAGTATAATAAGGTACGACTGGTTTGAAAACGATGGCGAACTTTCCTTTTAATGTTTACTTGATTTGACTGTAGACGTTGCTAACTATCTATCTTCACCCCAGTTGGTATCCATCACTTCCTTTCATCTTGATTATAAACAATGCATCATATCAATGCCGTATTGTAGTGTGGAGGTGTATGCCACATGCTTGAAACGACCAAAACTCTTTTGTCATTTTCGATTATATATTTAACATCAATCCATTCCCCCTTTTAGGATTCCGCTCGGATAGTCAGGGTGGTTTTTGAATTCAATTTTATCCGTTTTTTTTATTATATACCGTCGATGAAATTGCGAGATATCTTATTTTGTCAACTATTTAGGAGACAAAAATCATACACCAACCAGCAGCTTTGATTGCAAGTACAAATCATTGTTTGTTGTCCATTCACATTTGGTTCATGTCTTTTCTAAGAAAACTAAAAAATCAATTGTTGTCTCTGTAGAGTGAGCATAGTTGCACTATGAAAACGCGAACATAAGTCGGACATAATATTTCGGTGAAAAATTATCAGATCATTATGAAAATCAATGGGGATCATCTACATAAGGACAATAAGCTACAAAATCAAAATCAAAAGAATCCTTGCTAGTGTTGAAAATTGGCTGAGACCTGAACGGGTTATGAACCAGCGATCTCAGAGTCAGTCACCTAATCGCCAGCAATACATTTCAACCATCTAGACAACTCGGCCAACGGACCCACAAAATAATATAGAAGGCAGAAGACCGATAGACTATACTGCGAACATTCATTACCCCTCTGATAATCAGTAACGACACAGCCCCCATAGCTGATTACATGAGATGATAGCTATGGGAGCTGTGTCGTTACTAATTAGCTGGCAGAGTGAGCATGAGCTGCACTCCATGGGTAATGGGGCGAAAAACCCTCAGTCAGAAAAAATATTTCGGTAAAAATTTATCGGATCATCACAAAAATCGATAGGGACCATGCTCATAATGACACTGACCCACAAAGAATTGTAGCTGACAGAGAGCACGAGTTGCACACTATACCTAATGGAGTGAAAAAAGCTAAGTCAGACACAATATTTCTGTGATGCATCACGAAAATCGTTAAGGAACATCTTCATAATGACACTGACACACAAAATAACAATCAAAAGAATCCATACACAACTGTAGAGAAAAAATGAGTGCAAAGAAATGAAAATGGACCGACGGACAGCCGGGACGGTTACAATATACGCCCCAATAATTTGTTGGCGTATAAAAATGTATTCTTTAGAAATTATCTTTGTAAAGAACTCTGTATGATATGGATATGCGTCAGTGCATTTAGTTATAAAATAACCCATGTTTGCGTGAACCGAGTAACGTCAATTTGACACTTTATATGAATTTCTAAAGTCTTCTAAATACCCTTTGTGGATTCAGTAATACAAACCCAGACTAAAGTTTTCTGATTATGGTCCATTGGATTTGTTGATTAAACTTTAACACAAATGGTTAAAATTCCGAAATGTTTTTTAAATTGATACTGCGTCTTAGCACAAACATAAAATTTTAGTTCTCAAGAATGGCCAATATCCAGTGAACTGACCTGGTATCATAAAGTAACAGATTCCCTTAAAATCTGGAAAACTCGCAAAACTAAGTCATTTTATCAAATGCATCTATATGGATAATTCCTTTTTTTTTTTGTGATATTCATTTAGAAATTTTATGTTCATTCTAAGACCTATTATTCCTTTAATGAAACATACGGTAGGTTAATTTCCAACAGCCCAGCTGCATTCCGAGTACTTTGATGAGTCAGTTGTTCCTACACTACACATTTAGCCAGAATATTCAGCCTCAGTTACAGATAGCATAGGTAACATTTAAAGGTTCTCAAGAAGAACAAAAAAGGTGATGCGACAGTTAAATTCAGTTGTGGTACTTGTAATTATGGTAATTTTAGTTGTTGCACATAACAGTAAAAGTATATACGCTGCCTGTATGAGCATGTGGGCATATATCTTTGTGTTTCTTTAGAAGAAGTATAGATTTAAATAAATTCATTGGTACTGTACTCATATTATGCCAAACACATCCTGCTGCTTTATATTGTAGGCCTACTATTATTAGAGTGTTTGCTACCATTATAAAGCTTAGAAGATCTACCAACCGTGTATTCGTTCAAGTTATTTTACCCCCACCCGAGATCAATTTAGTTTTGTATGATAAACAAAATTAAGAGTTAAATATTTTCTGGGTATCACTGCAGGTCATATAGTTAAGAAATAACGTTCAACTATTCAAATATCTATGGCCTCTTTATTTTCCATATACATTTCAATTTGATATTGTAACCCCTGTATTAACAATAGAATATTCCAATCAATATTTAAGCTAGTCGCACTTCACTATATCAGTTACAATTCAACCGAGCACCATAAACTATAGAGCATGGGGGTACAGAGTTTTGGGGGATTGCTCCCTCTCTTACTCTTCACAACTGTGTATGCTGGCTCTTATTTTACCGTGTGTACGTCTAAAGATGGGAAAACAGTTGGAGACTATGGAGTCGAAGATTATGACGGGAACAATATCAACTTATCGCAGAAATACCCCGGGAAAATTCTCATGTTGGTAAATTTAGCAACATTCTGAGGTGAGTATTTCTGTCGTTTCATATATATACTCTGCCTCATAAAAATCATTTTTCACTAAAAACACGTTAATAATTTGTCACTTTGAACTTTTCATTCATTTAGTTTGTTCGTTCTTATTCATAATAATGCTATTATAAATCAAGTTCGCCATTTATTTATAACCATATGTTACAGTAAATTTATGGGGAATGTAAGCAATAGAACGGCGATGAAGAGACTATGAATTTGTTACGTAAGAATATAGCAATCAGTTACCAATCTCTTTCTGCCTCTGCAGGTCGGGATGAACTTTCAGATCTGAGGGACTGGCATGGAAAGAGCGTCTCGTCGTTCGAACGGGACAATAAACCAAGACTCAGTGTGCTACAGGCTGTGCATGTTAAAAATCTGTCGACAGTTGGAAATCGAAAAAAAAGTAGACTTATGCTCTTATGATGCGGTCCTGGCCTAATTTCCTTATTTTTGACACTTCTTGGCGTTGTATATTTTAATTAGCCTATTAGTTGTACAAGAGTATGGTTGTCGACGGAGACGTGAAAGTATTGCAGTTTGGTGTGTAGTATAACATGCGTTAGGAAATAGACTAGCCTACCATTTTACATACATATATTTTTATTTTTATGATTTCACCCACGGGAACAGGATACAAGAGAAAGTTTATTTACTAGAGGTTGTATTTTATACAATTTGTATATATAAAGTAAAATAAAAGAACAATTGTTTTGTCACCTAAATGTCAAACGACTACCTGTTCCGTTTCAAATTCTAATGTTAATTTTTTCATATTATATGTCAAATTTATTTATCTAAAGGCAAAAACAGACCTCCATGTGTCTATTGTATAGATTATATAGAAAAACTGTGTTAGTGGTATGAGAGGTACGGAGATGTAATCCTCTCAGCCTGTACGTTCAAGTAAAATTCATATACCCCTGAAAAGTCAAACGCCTTACAGTGTGCAGTAACGAAAATGTCAGTAAGGTTAAGGGCTATTTCTCTGGAACCATATTAACTAGATAGATCCCTTTGCGGAACTAATTAAGTCCTAAGTTTTGTATTTTCAAACAGATGTAAAGGAAGGTCTGATTTGATAAAAACTAAATTACATATGAAACGTGTAATTTCAGGACAAACAGGGCGATTCACCCGTCCTAATATATCTAGAAACTAAATTGTCTTGACACTTGAAAGTGTATTATTTTATTTAGCTCGAATCTTTTTGTTACCATGGTATCACGCAATAAGAAGAATTATCAATAGATAATTTATAAAGGAATTAATTTTTTTTCTGGCTTTTACGTTTTTTGTTCGGAATGAAACATGATTTGTTCGAAGAAGTTTATGAGAGGACGAGCGATGTTATACCAATAGAAACAGAGATTATGATCATGTTCCGTTCTTTTCCGAATCTGTATCTGTATATGAATATAATGATTGCATAAATCATTTAACGAAATTGTTATACAAAGTTTTCGTGAAGTGTAAACGAACACTATGATGCATGAAGTTTGTAAAAAGTCGTCTTCAAAGACATGATATACTAGTAGCGAAGATTATGAACGGTAGCACGATGTCTCCGAACTAAAGGGGTTGAGCTATTTTATTATGAAATTTTCTAATAGGGGTATTTTTATGCGGTATGTGCGTTATTGAGTGTATTCTATGTCGTTGGTAGGCATTATCCTGGTTGGAATGTCTGTTCCCGTTGTTGTTTTCTTCCTATCTCGAGGTTACGCGCCTCGACCGGTTAATGATCTCGTCGGTTTGACAGCCTGATGAAGGCCTAGGCCCTAAGAGTAGACCTTAATCATGTTTAATGCGAGTGTTTGTCAAGTGAGTGAAAAGGGGATTTGAATCGCAAGAGAAAGATAGATTATGACCTTGTTCCGTTCCGTTCAGCAAAATACAGATCTATACCCGTAATCTATATTTTGCGGAACGGAACGGAACAAGATAAGGGGTATAAATCTGTATTTTGCGGAACGGAACGGAACAAGAATAAATCATTAATGGCGGTGTTTCGGATTAAGAACCGCATGTTTTGGATTAAGAAACACATTCACCTATTCACACCAGTATTTTTTTTATTCCGCTTCATGAAAGGATAAACCTTTTTAGATTGATGGTTACACGGATGAATTTGAATAGCTTAATAGAAATTCAATATAGCCATTTGATTGAATTGTTTCTTGGTGGATTTTCAAAGCTTACACAGTTTTAAAAAGCGAGTTAAGAAAAAGCAGGAATTATGTTAAAAACTTTTCTCTTGGTCCTTTTGTCGTAAAAGTCAAAATTGGAAGTAATTTTTAATAAACTTCGTTTTTTACGGTTAACGTCTTCATCATAACTTTCATTCTGACTGACTTACTAGACTATTTTATATAACAAATATATTCTAGATTTACCCCCAATTTAATATTTACAATGTGTGTATAGTATTACTATTTCATAGAGCAAACAACTATGCCTACCAGTTTAAAGTAAACCACAATACTTGTTTTATTATTTGTTAAAGGTCGTGTAAGCGGTCAATTGAATTTCACTTTAATCCGGAGACTAAAAGAAACAGTATAAATATTGATGTTTTCTTCTAACAGTGACGAGTATAGAAACTAAATTTCAGATTAAAGATAGACTGTGACCGTTAAAGTCTAGAGTTACAATTTGTGCATCTGCTACGTGTCAATGTAGAGATAAGAATGATTAATGTGCATCTTCTGGCCTTGAAGCTTCGTTCTAGTGTAGAATTTATGTCATTTACATCTAAATTTAATTCACTTGAATATATGTACACAATGTTTGATAGAATAATATAAGTTTGAGTCACGTAATTGTTACAGGGTAAAGACAATACGTATTTAAGATAAAATTGTTCACGTGAAATCTGTGTAGGAGGTGCTGATATATAGACAACTAAATACAACTGTTTCCAGAAAACAGTCGGAAATAAGTAGACCAAACAATAATGAAGGCATCGCGAAAGAAGGAAAAATGGAGCAGATAATCCACTCTCGAAAATTAGTTGGGAACCCGACGCTAATATTTACATATTTTCTTGTCTTAAGTCAGCGATTTGCCCCAAGGTCAACAAGCAAGCTGTTGCTAAAAAAAAGCAATAACTAAGTTATTTTATGATAGTGAAAAACAAAAATATCCAAATGAATCGATCAAAAGCCATAGATTTTAGTAACACATGCTATTTATTTACCCATTTACGAATATCTTTGCATAGCACCAGTCGTACTGTTATGGTATAGTATCTCCTTGTGGTAATGTTATGCTTGAATCTACTGAATTTTTCTATGCATGGGGACTTGCATAGGCAATTAAGCCATGTTGATTAAACACAAAACTATACTTTACACATTTTCGTCAATAGTTGAATTTCTTTTGTTTTTTTTTCTTTACTTTTTCACAAATCACAATAATAACGTAATAATTCACCACATATACTTATAATAATAAAATATCTCACGGAAATAGGTTGCTTTACTACCTGTTCTTCTTGTTCTGGTTTTTTTTTTGTTGTAAGGTGATTCAAACTACTAGAATTAATTGTTTTGGAGTGGAACTATATCGTTTAAAATGAAATGAAAGAAAGTTATTAGAAATTAACATAATCTGGATGTGAAGTCTACATAATGTAACAAAGGACAGATTTTTCTATGTTCATTTTTCCTGTTTTCCCGGGTTCTTCATCCGATCTTTAGAAGTTTTCATCCTCTTATTGTTCAACTAATGGTTCTTTCATCATCCTCACTGCATGTCATTGTAACTTCAAACTAAAGTTATTCAAGTTTTAAACCCCCAAAAACACAAAAATACAATTTTAGGTATATTGATCGATCGACTGGCGATCGTGTCCCTAAACAGATTCAACCTCATATTTCCTATTTTCTCGCTATTCCGAAACTTGTCATATAAGAGTATAGTCCGAAACTAGCTGACTCTATTCCCAGTCCCTGATAGCCATTTAGACAGATATGGCTGGGGAGAGTAAATACGTTTAAAACCCCCGCACCCGCGGAGATGCGGAAAATCCCTAGTTTTTCTGACTCTCCCCCAGCCATATCTTATGCTATCAGAGGCTGGGAATAGAGTCAGCAAGTTTCCGACTAATAAGAGTACAGGACAATCTTGAATAATCTGTATATACAAATTGATTCCGAATTATATTTCAGGGTTTACTCACCAATATCACCAAATGAATGCAATCATTAAAGAAGGTAGTGTGCCATCTTTAAACTTCGTTGGCTTTCCTTGTAACCAATTCGGCCATCAGGAACCAGCGGCTAATAGGACGGAATTAATGAATGGTTTACGATACGTTCGACCAGGATCGGGCTTCCAGCCTAAATTTGATATTTTCAAGAAAATTGACGTGAATGGTGAAAAAGAAAGTAAATTGTATAAATTTGTCAAGGTGAGTCAGAAAGTGTCAGAAGCAATCACTATAGTCCGAAATTCAACCGAAAATCACATTTTCACACTATATGTACTTGCTCAAAAATATTTATCTTGGCAGATAAGGCAGCGTTGGACAGTATAAATGGGTTTAAACTAATGTTTTACTCTATAATAGCGGTATTAAGGGTAAAATGTTTCATGCCTTAAAATCATTATATAATTGTCTCTTCTTGTTTCACAATTGGCTTAAACATCATGCCTTACGGGGGAGTTCGAAAAATCCTAAGAATTCGAAGTCCGAGTTCTCGACACCCCGTATACCGGGAGTTCAAAAACTAGGAAAATACGGAAAATGTTTTCTTTCGATTCAACAATCCTAGGATTCCGAGAAGTCCGAGTTTTCGTCCTCTCCTCACTTTGAATGTCTGGTTGGAGTTAGGCAAGGATGTATAAATTTTCGAGCCCCTTGCTATTTTGTCTATACAACATGTCAGAGGGATATTTACCACACAAAATGTTATTTCCATGCTACTATATGCAGATGATTTGGGCCTATTGGCAAAAAATGTTGGTGATCTTAAAAGAAATATTACGAGTACTTGAAGCCTTTTGCAAAAACATTGATCTTGCAGTAAATATGAGTAGGACAAAAGTTTTAATTTCCAGGAACTGTGGTGTTTTTAGATAATTTTTACTCCAATAACAAAGAAACTGTAACATATTGTAATTTAGGTATTGTGTTCTTATCAAGGTTATGTTGGAGTAAGACCTTGTATTGCCTTTCAGACATGGGTCCTATAACAGATTATTGTGGAAACTAATCCCACCGTAAAGACTGCCTTTTATGTCATCAAGCCTATACTCCAATATGGTTTTCAAATTTGGGGCGATATAATCAGGAAATTGAATGGGTACATATTAAAGCTTACAAATTTGTATAAGGGATCCGTAAATTCAGCTCTTCAGTCTTCAGTTGGTCCATATGTTCGACATGATTTATCTAGTAATTAGTTTATCATGTGTTACAATGTCTAAAAATGTTTTATAGGAAACAACAAAATCATTCGCCTGAACGACTGTCTGGCGTTGTAATATATTGTACCACAAATAACAAAAATTCTGAGTTCTGATTGGTCGAAATACATGGGGTTTAATAGCAATTTGACATCATGTCTTTGCAATTTGGCGTATTAATTTCAACGAACTAGTTACAAATCTTGTTAATGTTAATGATAAAAAGGATGGATGTCTTCTTTTTCATTCGATAGCGCACGTGCAGTTTGTTGTTATGTGCGTCATACTGCACCTTACGTCATAAAAACCGAACAGCCCATGTCTAAATTATCCATAAAAAAAGAGTCCGGGAACAAAATCATCACAATTTGTGGTACAATTCCGATAAACGACTTTCTGTTTTAGATTTAGAGGGGGTTTATTCGATATTTAACCATGCTTGAATATACCATTAGAGACCCTCGACTGCAAGCGGTCTCGGGATCTAATGATTCAAGCATGGTTAAATATCGAATAAACCCCCTCTAAATCTAAAACAGAAAGTGTTTATCTTCTAAATGGACTCCAATTAGGTTTGGTTTGTTATTTCTATGACGTAAGAAAAACGCGTTGGTTTCGGATGATCTAAAACTGCTACGACCGGGGTGAATAATTTGCTTAGAATTAAAAGCAGAAAAGTTGGACGTTTAAACTTTCATTCATTTCATTCCAAAGAAATACCCGATGAATTTAGGTATTTAACTACTAAAATGATTACCGTTAATGATTTATTTTGTCATCTATTTTCAGGAATCTTGTAGAACTCCAGATGAAGGCAAATACACGAAATATGAGGTATTTTCAGACCCCATTCGACCCACAGATGTAACATGGAACTTCGAAAAATTCATCATTGACTCCAATGGTCGTCCAATGTTTCGATTTTTGCCAGATGCCGAACCAAACGATTTGATTGATTTAGTTAAAGCTATGTCTTCCGGATCACCGACCGTCAAAGAACTTGAAAGCCATTTGTTGGAAATTGACCGTCGAACTCGAGCCAGGCTTAATGGGGACAAACCAATTTCCAGTGTTACAACTCAACCTACGAGCAGTAGTTGACGTCTCCTACCGACTGGTGCTGTAGATTATCTCCCCCTTATTTTGACCTATTTCTTTTCTGTAGGAAGTCAAATAATGTAATAAGATTCTTCATTCACAATGATATCATTGATCTTAAGTTGCCATTTTTTGACTAATCTTTGACCTCTAGTTCCAATACCTCTCCTCTCTCGCGAATGAATTGGGCACAATGGTTTTCCAGATCGCTATTTACGGTTAGAATACAATATCAAAATTTTAGTTCAATTTTTATTTTTTTAAGTGTCAGTCAAACATAAAAACAGTTTCAGATGGGTCTACATACCAGATGGATTTTGAGATGCATAAAGGGATGCTTCCGCGTGATATCGACGAATCAATTACGCGGAATTATTCCTCAAGTTGTATATATAACAAAATATTATATTATATACTTTTATATTATATTTACTAACATGTGTCAATTGTACTAATATGTTTTTATGTTTATCTGTATCACTCTCTTTAGTCTTTATATTCACCACCTACTAACATTCAAGGATATTTAATCAAGAATTTTCATCAGAGTTCATGACGTCATCAATTATGAAGTTGTCTCATCTAAAACTGTCCTCTGCGACCGGGGTGAGTAACTGATAGCGAAGTGACGTCATAGACTTTTGCATTCGGTCTATGGTCTTCATCAGCGTATGGCTTCAAGAACTCTGTTGAAAAAGAACGATTTTATTTTACTTGAAAACTTGAACTTTCTTCCCAATAAATCATCATATTTTTCTGTAAGCGTCCGTTTATATCACACCCTGCAATTTATTTTTAAGGGACAATATTAAAGCTCTGTGCACACTGATAGCATTTCAGGAAACAACTGGACACAAAATAAGTGGATACACGATATTTTCAAATGTTTCCAAAATATTGATAGTACATACATGTTAAAAAATTCTCGACACAAGCAGATTCATTTGTGTTAGCTTGATGCAAATCAATTGAAAGCAATTATTTGGATACATTTTCCCGAATTTCTCAATTTCTAACCAATCAGAAATCAGCTCCAGGTCATCCGATCTATCTGTTATCTATTATTATTTGATTTGGAAAAGATGGCAGTTTTTTTCTTTATGAGCAGTTCAAACTTCGCTAGCAGTTCATCAATTGATGTCTCGTCCATCCTAGAAAAATTTTGTAGGAGGCTTTGTCTCTCATTACCAGCTCCTTTAAAATACAATGATAATACTCATGCTGTTTCGCTTAAGTCATTGGAACCCAACCTTATTCAACTCTGGCACCCCTGCAACAAACAGTTGACAATCAAAACATTGTTAATTTTGTGATTTTGATTTCAATTAATAATAACTATTAATACAAATGCTGTAGGATTGCTGTTTTTTTTACACCAAAAGAACCAAAAGTCTCAATCTTGTCTACGGAGCAATACACATATCAAAACGCCTTATTAGATTTGATTTTTCTTAAGCTGAGGGCTGTGGGGATCAGAGGAGACCTATTTGAATTGAACTACTTGTCAGACTGAACTAAAAAATAACTAGTCGTTTTGGGGTCTCTTCTGAGCCTACAACAGTCCCAGCTGATGTTTCACAGGACTCTGTCCTTGGGCCATTACTGTTCTTAATTGATATAAATGATATCAAAACCAGATCAATATCAGACTTTTTGCGGACGATACTTCTCTCTGTCTGAAAATTGATGATACGAATGCTTCCGCTGAGGTACTTAATCGCGATTTAAACACCTTCAATACAAAAACCTGGCTGGTGTCAATCCCTTAAAAGCAGAATCACTTGCACTAACTACTAAATCGAACCCAATATTACCAACTTTGAATTTAGATAATACAGCAATCCTAGAAGTTTCATTTGATAAACATTTAGGCCTAATTTGGGATGGGATGTCCATATTTATAATATTTTATCGAAAACTGGTAGGCTGATAAGTTGTCTAAGATCTTTAAAATACCGACTAAGCAGAAAATCTCTTCTTACTTGTACATTATACGACTCTTTTATTCTTCCTTACTTTGACTACTTATTTGAGATGGGTGCACTGCCGAATTAAATTAGAGATATCCAACGTGATGCACTCCGAACAATCTGTGGGGCAGTGAAGGGTACCAATTACTTTATGAGGAAACAGGTTTTATATCACTACAGGAGAGGAGAAGGCGGCACAAATTAGTTCTGATATACATAGTAAACAATAGAGCCCCCTCCCCCTTTCTAGAAGCTGCCCATCTTGCACCTCAAACGAAAAAGTCTAGTTACGCCACTACTCCAGTTAAAAGAACCGCCCTGGAACCCACCTTACATCAAGGAAGTGAAAAGTATTCTTGGGAAAAAGTATCATGCTCCTCTAGCAACCACAACTTAAGTGTCTTAAGTTAAGACTGCAATCATAGCATGTCTCGATTCATGCGTCTGTTTAACACACAATTAAAATTAGAAATACATGTACAAGAATGTCTCACCGTGGGATACCTCTAGTTCACAGCATCTTAAATTTAAAATGGTATATGACTGTTTGCTATTAAGAATGTCACGTGATTTTGTATGTCGTACATTATGGATTGTAACTGACTATTGCACAATGATAGTTATGATAACACACCAATTCATATCGACAAAACTCAAGAAAACGGCTTTTTATCGGATGTTCTCTGATGTTCGGATTACTCCTTGCCCGAAACACAGTATCACAGAAAATACACAAAGATATTGAACACAAAATATTTTCTTATCAAACCCAGATCTTCAATGCTTGCAGGGTTATGAACTGAAACATAATTCTAGATTTGTTCATTCAACAGTTCATCTTCAGCTTCACACACCCACACAAACATAGCAACATATGTGTAAAACGAAAATGTCAAAATCAAATCAATGCAGTGCAGTGCTTTCAAACAAATAAAATCTCTTATAACTTAAAGTTGGTTTCTCGTATTTTCATATATATACATATATATAACATAATTGGACCGGTAATACTTATATCAATAGAAAGTAGATCCAGATGGTCCCACAAGTCCTTAATTAACTCGCAATTAGACTATTTATGACGGGATTTCCCTCGGTAAGGTACTACCATAGGTACGTACGTCAAGTCTCAAATGTCTTTCAAATGTCGTTGATCTTTTTTTTGATCATCCAGTCTGTTAATTCGGTACATAACCGGACGCTGTGGTTGTTAAGTATGCACGCATGCATAACAACAATGGTATTTTGGTATTCCATTTATTATCTCTAGCAAAACATTTTGAATTAATTTAAATAAGTTTTAACTCACTAATAACAAAATACAAAATCAATTCTTATACGCCTTCATTCATATGACGTCATTTGGTCACGTGAACAAACATGGAAGCTAAATTTAGCGTTTCAAAGCAGATCAGAGTCAAATGGATTCCACAAGCATTTCTACAGACATAGTTCTTTCGAACTTGAGAATACATGGATTATTCATTAGAAACCTAAATTAATCAATTAGTAGCCTAAGCTAAATTTGGCTCTAATAAATGAGGGAAACCATCTTCAAAAGTTTACAAGAACTGCATAACAAGTTGCACGTAACAACATTCTAAAATACAGTAACATAGAAACAGTCAAACACAGCACATCATTTTCAAAGAGTGCAGCTCCTAGACTAAGTATCATAACATGATAATATTTTAATTGCGTGGCAAATGAAATTTGTCACGCTTTGTTTTCGTTCGGATTATTTTTTACGTATTTCGACTTTGGCGAAAACGTATTGTAATCGTTCGGATTATTTTATTACGTATTTCGACTTTGGCGAAAACGTATTGTAATCGTTCGGATTATTACGTATTTCGACTTTGTCGAAAACGTATTGTAATCGTTCGGATTATTTTATTTTTTTTTTTTTTTTTTGTAATTCTTGGATGAGTTTGCAGACAAACTGGTAAAAGGTGCAGAAATTCTAAATCTACAGTTGATCTTAGAATGATTTCTATTATCAAATAAAACAAAACCGGAAGTTCTATCTCTGACAGGAAGTGAGAACCGGAAGTTCAGGTTTTTTTGCTTTAGCAAGTTTATTTTCAGTTCGATTTTGACCGGATTTTCAGATTTGAAAACTTCAATGTATTTGTCAACTAACAATTATAGGTTTTATGCAATTAGGTTAAATATTTTACCCACGATTTGCAATTCAATATTCAAGGGTCATCGGCAAAAATTTCAGACCGTGATTTCTCCTTTAATATAAATGGTAAAATTTTGAAACTTTACCAGTTGATAGGCGATATGTTTATAATTTTTGAAAAAATTAAAAAAAAAAAATTTCACTTCCGGTTTAGCCTCAAATGACGTAATTACGTAACTTCCGGTCTATAACTGCTAGGTGAAAAGTGAAAACTGTTTTATAAATAACTTGTCAATAGTAATTGATTTGACCTAAAAAATTAGGTCAAGCTGCCATATCGGCCGCCATTTTGAATTTTTGTTACAATTCTTAAATCCGAAATTCAGACACTACTGATAGACCGATTTTGATGAAATTTAGCACATAGATACAATGGATCATTATCTACCTTTTCTTGGAGACCGATTTTCAAATTTCGTATTTTCTTTCGAATTATTTAAATTTCGATTTTTTCAAAATTAGGTCACTTTAACGGGTACGGAATGTGTGACCCACTTAATCTATGACCTTGAAAATTAGGTCAAATTAAAATTCAATATAT
Organism: Nipponacmea schrenckii; assembly: GCA_030562195.1. Lineage (NCBI taxonomy): Eukaryota > Metazoa > Mollusca > Gastropoda > Lottiidae > Nipponacmea > Nipponacmea schrenckii. The sequence goes on from CM060201.1 coordinate 18,611,338, forward strand.
TGTCTACGAGAAAATATTTTTTAAATTTTGGGTTACTTAAAAAATTCATAGAGATAAGTGTACTTAAATACAGCAAAAATTGATAATTTTCATATTTTCGCCATCATTAACCGTTAACGGAAGGTGTGACCTAATTATTTTATGACTTTGAAAACTAGGTCAAATGATATTCAATATATTGTCTAGATGTAGGTAATTGCAAATTTAGCCTACATAATATTTTAAGGCTCTCGAAATACGTTCATAATTGTAAGCAATTCTAGTTTTTTTTTTTTTTTTTTTTTTTTTTTTAATTCTTGGATGAGTTTGCAGAAAAACTGGTAAAAGGTGCAGAAATTCTAAATCTACAGTTGATCTTAGAATGATTTCTATTATCAAATAAAACAAAAACCCGGGAAATTTTATCTCTGACAGGAAGTGAGAACCGGAAGTTGGGGTTTTTTTGCTTTAGCAAGTTTATTTTCAGTTCGATTTTGACCGGATTTTCAGATTTGAAAACTTCAATGTATTTGTCAACTAACAATTATAGGTTTTATGCAATTAGGTTAAAATTTTACCCACGATTTGCAATTCAATATTCAAGGGTCATCGGCAAAAATTTCAGACCGTGATTTCT